>CM035169.1:108408167-109008167 GCA_020205615.1 Panax quinquefolius
ATCCACACGCAAATAAATCCCCATCATAATTATTGATACATTATTTTACAAAAATGGTGAGGACTACTAAACAACTCTCTCTGAACCTTCATTCCATACCCCGACTAGTACTGCTACATTCTCTCCTCCCGAGAAGAAAAATGGAACAACAAGGAAAAGGGTGAGCTCAACTAGCCCAAGAAAAATATTATGACTAAGATAATATACAACAAATTATCGTTAGTCTTCAACAGGAAAAATCTAATAGAATACAATAGACAACAAGTTTTAAATCAATATTCATGATGAAATAATAATTCATTAGAAGAGTTAAGTAGAGAATGCAAACTACTATCTTCTATGTATGAATTTAAAAGTTCATCGCTATCTTTTATCCCCGTAACATCAATCAATATACATCTGGAATCAAATATTCATCTTTGCACTACGTGCCAAAGATATTCATCGATTAGTCATCATTTCATCTAAACACTGCTCATCTTTGTACTACGGCCAAAGATATTCATCGAAATCATTCATCTTTGCACTACAGCCAAAGATATTCAATAATATCATCATTTAAGATCGAGGATGATGAAAATATTTTAAAGAAACGAATCCAAAGAAACAAAATGACAAGGATTAAGGATTAAGGATTCGTACTTTGTTTTATCCATGTCCAACAATACCTCAAAAATAATCATAGTGGTGTAAAATTCAAGAATGATCAAAACATGGATACAATCAAAGCTAGTATCCACAATAGATATTTTTTAGACGAAAAGGAAAATTTTCATTTTTCGATGAATGAGTCAGTATTCGTGAATAAGATCAGATATATCGTGAATAGTCTTGATACGTGAATAGTAACTCAGACACCAAAAGTTCCAAATTTGATAAAATTTCGAGATCAATACTTCGACACATAATGATATTAAAGAAATAATATCATTACGAAAAAAAATATCCCTTACCTCGAAAGACAAGATTTCTAGTTGAAACACCAGATATAGGTTATGACTTGAACTTGCCGTAGTATAGCAATACTCAAAGTATACTCAAAATACTCACAAGAATAATACGCTCGATAATATAAAGAGAAAACTTGGGTTTACGTGTGATTTTCAATTCTAACCTAAGCACCTATTTATAGAAATTGCTTAGAACACCAAAAGCGTAAAATTTAATATAATAATATTATATATATTACAAATTCTCTACGCACACTTAGCATCCGAAATCAAAGAATCCTAACACATGTTAAATGAGTCCCAACAATGTAAAAAACGTTTTTTGTAATTAAAAATATTTTAAACTTCCAAAATTAATTATTTTGAGCTTGAACTTCAATAATTCATAATAAATAGCCCTTTTATCGGAAAATTCAAATTTCGGGACTTTTTATAGGAATTTCAATTCTCTACAACTTTAGCGTAAGAAAGTTTTCCAAATTCCAAAACGTAAATTGACCAAAATCCACAAACAAAGCGATTTTACAAGTTATAATCAAATTTCATCAATAAATGGGGTCCAATCGACATGTTTAACATGTTTTAAACATTTATTGCAACAAAAATACTTTCCTCCTCGTGATACTCATATATCCCACATTCGTTGTAAAAATATCACCATTATTATATTATTAAAATATAATAATATATTTAAATAAATTATTTTATCGTAAAAGATAAAATTTCAATTTTCAACAATTGTCACATTAAAATTTTCTCCATCTATATCCACATAAAATCAATATTTTTCTTATCATATGAATCAATAATTAATTATTCACAAATAATATTACGTAATCACAATATCGACAACCGAGGCGCCTTCTGTGGAAGAGAAAGGCTTTCCAATAAAAATTTCTTCTTCTTGCGCAATTAGGTGACCAAACCTCTCCTTAGATGTAACTTTCTAGAACATTGTCAATAATGTTATCTAATAATATTATTCGGATAATATGAATTATTGCTTCGATAATGAAAAATACTTGTGTAATGACAATTATCAAACAACAAAGAATATAAAATATCAACGCAAAGAATTATTAAATCAATAAAATATCGAATAAAGAATTATCGTAACCATTATTAAGTAGTGTCTTCTTACGTAAGAATCAATAATTGGTACAATATCGTGCTAACTCGTGTTTTAACCACCGAGTATTTTAACAAAGATTAATTGCAGAATAACTACGCCTGTTATTTTTAAACAACTTATATTTGTCGCTTTCTTCATCCAATCGCTTTCCAGTTATGGGGCCCATTAAAGATCTGCTTGTCGTCATTTAATATTCTCCAGACAAAGAAGAATATTCCACAACCAAACGAATATTCCCTAAGAACAATGAATATTTTATAACCACTTGCTTATTTTGAAATATTTGTGTATTTTACCCATAACTATCCACATTAATCAAATCAACCCTTACTATTTCAAAATAATAAATAGAAAAATTAAATTTCATTAATAATAAGTTGGGGTCCTACAACCTCCCATCCTTATGAAATTTCGTCCTCGAAATCGACGACGTACACAGTGTTTTTCAGGTGAGGATACCTCGCTTTCATTTCCGCTTTCCAATTCCTGTGTCATTTCCTCTATAAAGATGATTCCTCCACAAAACTTTAACTTGTGGTATGACCTTTCTTGGCGTAGGACATGCTCCTTCCTATCCAAGATCTTGACAGTACCTCCTCATACGTTAAGTCTTCTGGCTATCTCGTCCTGTTTCTAACTCTATAACGTGATTCGGTCTTTCACATATTTACTGAAGTACGAGATATGTGAAACACATTATGAACACGAGACATACTCGTAGGTAACGCGAGTCTATAGGCTACATTTCCTACTTCGGTCAAGAATTTGAAATGGACCAATAAATCGTGGATTGAGCTTTCCTCTCTTCCCAAATCTTGTAATCGAAAGTAATATGCACACAAGCCAATCATGTTTGATGATAAAGCATATACTTTGTAACAATCTTATTCATTTATTAATAAAAAGTATTAATTTATTAAAGGCTTTTAATTATCTACATGATCTTTGTTTTATAATATGTGATAAACCCATAGTTTTAAGCAATGCTTTTAGAATAATGATGATGATCATTCTAATGAGATCTAAATTCTTAGAAAGCTTAAAACTAAAATAGTTCCCAATCATTGGATTACTAAATTGGAGATTAGTGAATCCGGATAGATTGGTATACATCGTTTTACTCATTGGATGAGGATGATTAATCTCATGATCATTTGTGTGGAGACACTAAAGCAAGTATGTAGGTGCTTATTAGAGAATAAGTTCATTTGACGTTACTCGCTAAGGAATACCTAATGGAGTTTTACTTGCCTCGTCAATAGAAATTCTGTAGTGATAGTAGTCTGAAGTGATCCTTGGACTTGAGATCATCATAGTATCTCTTGTGTATGATGAGTTATACTTTAACTTATTCCTTAAGACCCTTAGGGTATATCAAAGGGTATGCTTGGGTATAATAAGTTGTATATGGAGATAATGTATGATCAATAAAGAATCTACCACTTCATTAAAAGAAGAGAAATGTCCTATGTGATTCGATAAATGACAACCCAAAGAGTCCTTGGCGAAGCGCGAATGAAATTAGAAAGGAGTTTCTAATTTGCATTATTTGAGTTGTGCATTTAAGAATCGAAATACATATAATTAAATAAAATAAGACTTGACGGTAATTCCATGCCTTATATTTAATTGGGACATCAGATGGTGGAAGGATTGAATTGTCATTTGAACTATTTACTCAAAGATTCTTTAATGATTAATGTTGAAATCTATATTATCTAGAAAGTCGCTTGATCGCTAGGAGGCTTATCCCTATTGTAGAATAAATATTATTTATTTAAATAAATTAATTGTTTAATTTATTTATTTAAATAAGATTAGAATTGTTTTAATTGATTTATTCACAACCTGTTTAATATGGAGAACCTAAAGGGTCACACCATAAAAGGAAGAATAATTATTTAAGAAGTTAATGGCATAATCGTAATAATATGTTATGTATATTTAATTTAATCTATGGTGATAGAATAAATTAAATAGCTTAATATAATATTTTAGAAATATTAAATATAAATTAATAAGAGGAGTCTTATTAATATTATTACAATTATTATTATTTTAATTTCTAAAAGAGTTTAGGAATTAATTTAATATAAGTACTCTCATTTATTCCTAATTGGATTAGGAAGGAAAATTAGTTAAAAGAGTTTAATTAATTATCCCTAATAAGATTAGGGAGCTTAATTAATTAAAAGAATTTAATTAATTAAATAAATCCCAATTCCTTAATTGTTAAGGTGGGTTGCCCACATCTACAAATAAGAGGAGTCTTATTATGGGTGATGGGGGTTTTTGTTAACTTTTACAACATCACGTAATAATTCCAATAGTTGGGAGAAGACGCCTTTTGCCTTTTCTATAGAGATAGAAAAACTAGGGTTTATTATTCCTTGGTGGATCACCTCTAGAGGCCAAACATTTGGGTGGCTAACGTTGATCAAAGGAAGGAACCAAATCCGGTGGATTCAAGTTGAACGCGAAATGGATTGGATGTGAACTTGTACCTGAGGAAGCTCGAATCTTCAAGGGTATGATTCTTGTTCTTCATATCTTTTCGTTTAATTAATAATTGTGCATAAAGGGTGATCCGGGTATATGGTTTGTAAAAATTTTAAAACTCTGATTTTTACACGCTTAAACAATTTTGCAATTTGATTGCATTCATGAATATTACAAACCTAACAGTGGTATCAGAGCTAAACCTTTATGCAAATTATTAATTGTTTAATTTGATATGTATATTGATATGTGTTTAGAATAATTTAATTGGGCATAATTTTATTATATAAAATTTAAACAAAAAAAAAGATTTTAAAAGTATCACCATCATGTTGCGCAGCAGGTTGTACAAGTTGATACCATTGATGCATGCGTATAACGCAGTTTACGTGTCATGGTGTAATTTTAATAAGGATAAAGTAGCATAAGTACAAGTATGAGACGTAGTCTTATAGTGTTCAAACAACACATATGTGAACGTTTAGTAGACTAAGACTTCACTAAACTGTTGACCATTAAGTATGGTTTTATAAGCGCACATAAAACACTAACTCACTACAAAATTGTATAAAAAGTATATATAATACGTGTACAAAATTGTTGTCGGGATATTTATATATATGATATATATATTAATTAATATATATATATATATATATATATATATATATTATCTTAATTATTTTATAATTAAAATAAAGTTTATTTTAATTTTAAAATAAAAGGTTTATTTTAATTTTACAATAAAAAGGTTTATTTTAATTTTAAAATTAGAATTTCATACTAACTAATTAGAGTTGGAATTGGATTCCATGCTAACTAATTGGAGTTGAAATTGGATTCCATGTTTCCTTAAATAAAGGAGTTTATTTAGATATGAAATAAGATTTCATATTATTCAAAATAAAAGAGTTTATTTGTGAATAGGAAAGAAAATCCGTGTTTCCTTAAATAAAGGAGTTTATTTAAATATGAAATAAGATTTCATATTATTCAAAATAAAGGAGTTTATTTGTGAATAGGAAAGAAAATCAGTGTTTCCTTAAATAAAGGAGTTTATTTTTTTTACATGGAATTGGATTCCATAATTAATTAAAATAAAGGAGTTTATTTTGATTAAAATAAAATAGTTTATTTCATTCAAAATTGGATAAATTAAAATAAAATAGTTTTATTTTGATTTAAATTTGGATTAAAATAAAGAGTTTATTTTGATTCAAAATTAGATTTTATACTAACTAAATTTGCCCATTAAATGATATCAATATATATATAAATATTTATTATTTGATGAATGTAATTTATGATGATATGAAATAATAAATGGGATTGATTATGGACTATAATGTTATATTGGATTTTATTTTAGTTGGATGTAATAATGTATTTTTATTAAATTTTGCACCGCAATCGTCTTCTAAATTTTTTTTCTTAATGTAAATTCTATCTCCTCCCATGTATGTCCCTCGATCGCTTATCAAGGTTTCTATTTATTTTAAATAGTTTTATAATAGGAATATTAGAATTAATTTTGAAGAATTGGAGATCGAGGAACAAGGCGCTTGAAGACTATTCGTAATGGACGACCAAGTTTAAATGTAATTATAAGACCCCAACTTTTATAAATAAAGATGAATTTTTATAAATATTATTTTTGAATATTATGGAATAAATTTGATAAAATGTTATAGTTGTTAATATTTATAAATTTTGCAAAGTAAGCTAGAGGTGTTATAAAATATTACCGCTGAAATATTCTTTTGTTAGTTCGTACGACTACAATCATTGAACCCTACGCTTGTCGGATTGAGAAAACGCAAAAAATACTTTATGAAAATAACGAGAGGTGTTATCGTTAAAAGCCGTTATTACCCGTATGCTTACGTGAGAAGTCACTCATATTGATTATCATGCTTATCACTACAATTAATTGTCGATCATATCTCTTATATTATCGATTCAATTATTGTCACAAAGATTATCCGTATAATATGTTATAGTATTAAATCAATAATTGAGACGACAAGTTATAAATGATTAATAATTGTTGAAAGATTAAATATGTGTTGATTAAAAATAAAATGATTTGTGGTAATATTTATTCAATCCTCGATGTATATAAAGAGTCCATATGAGACGCTTGTGGTAAGTTTGATTATTTTATGGGGGCCCATAAGAGTCATCATCTAAGAGTCTCTTCGCAATAGTAATTACCTTCACAATAGTAATTACCTTTGTAGTAATTACCTTTACCAATAGTAATTACCTTCACCAATAGTAATTACCTTTACCAAAGGCCAACCACCACTTGTCGCTTCACATTACAAAGCGCCGAACCACTTGTCGCTTCACATTACAAAAGGCCAAACCACTTTTCTTTTCACATCACCAAATATCAAGCCACTCGCCTTTTCACACGGCAAAAGTGCTAGCTAGAAATCTTCTATAAATAGAGGCCTAGTGCTTTCATTATTTTCACTTAATTCATTCAAGCTATAGAGAGAGAAAGTATAGAGAGAATAAGAGAGAAAGAAGAAGAGTATTTTGTTACTACACTACCGCAAAGATTCAATCTCCTACCAAAAGTAAGGGGTGTTATTCTTTCTTATTCATGAAGAGAACTGTTGTTATTCCATTGCTTATTATTCTCGTTGAATAACTCAGATATACGCGGTTTACCCTATACTTGGTGACATTCTTCTATTATTCTGCTTGAACATCCTGTCTTGTGTTTTTACACCCACCGGGTTCCGCTTTTTTATTATTATTCTATTGAACATCCTCGTCTGTGTGTTTTACACCTTACCGTTCCGACCGGTTCCGCTTTTTTATTATTATTCTGCTGAACATCCCGTAATATCCTGTGTGTTTTACGCCGACCGGGTTCCATTCTTTATTATTCTTCTCGCTGAATATCCTATCTGCATGCTTTTACGCCGGACCGGGTTCCGTTATTTATTATTCTCATTGAATAACCTCGCCTGCAAGGCCTATCGCATGCATGGTGATTTCTTTTGTTATTCCATTCTTTATTATACCCAAATGGTTAAAACTTTGACTTCTATACTCCATGAAATTAGTGGAATATCCTCGATATTTGCGCTTTCATCCAAAGATCCTTTCATGGAAATATTCTTCTCAAGATTCTTGAATTTTACTCTACAAAGCAAGAGATCATGTCGATAATTTTTGATGTTATCGTTCCTAGATAAATTAATTCTTGAACTTGTTTTATCAATTCTTATATCATTGTCATCATCCTCATGTTTATATTATGTTGAAAGTCATCTGTGGCCTCAGAAGGTATGGGGATGGACTTGGTATGATTATGACCAGAGACTATTCGGTAATCACGACCGTAATGTTACAAATGATGTGGTAAAAATCCTCAAAGGGTCTGTAGTGCATCGATGGACGCTTGTTGGCATGATCATGACCATTAATGAATACACAAATATTCTCGCCCGTAGTGCATGAATAATTATGGTCGTGATACTAAAGAATATCCTCGGTCGAAAAGTGTAAGGGTGATTCGATGATGTGGAATATTTATTAAAGTCGAGTCTCAAATATAACAAAGTTGATGAAAAACCTTTAAATCATAAAAGATAGTAGATTTTATTTTCTACTTGACTTTTTAATGGATCATTGGTTCTACCAGTAGTTAAACTTGATGTTCATTATATTTTATCGCTTAACATCATTGTAAGCTAATGATAATTTATTCTGCATTATCTTAGTCATAATATTTCTTATCGAGCTAGTTGAGCTCACCCTTTCTTTCACCGTTTCTTCAGAAAATGAGAATATAGCCGGGACGAAGCCTGGGAACGGAGTAATGGTCCGAGGATAGCATTAGTAGTCCCTCACTATTCTGTGAAATAGTGTGATAATAATTGTAATGAGGACTCCTTTTGAGTTTGTATGATCTCTAGTAGACAATATATTTGTATTCAAACTCACAATTTATGTCGATTGTATACATACGCTTATATTAGTAAGTTGTATTTAAATTCTGCACTACGTATCCGACTACCCAAGATGGGTGATGTATACCTAATTTTGGGGGCGCACAATGGTATCGTAGCTTAGGATATGATCCTCGCTAAGATGTGAGAATAGTACTAGAGGGGAGAGACGGGAATACTTTCGCTAGTATGACCTACCTAAGTTTATGTGCTATTTTATTGGTCACGTAATATAGGATAATATGTTATACGTCAATTAACCTTTTGTTTTGTGGCAAGATTCAAAATGACATCCGAGAATGTTGAGAATAAGAATGGAGCACAAAGCGATCGCTGATTCACCACATATCAATAATCGTGATAATGTGCATCGTGAAGGCGACAATCCTCATGCAAACAACAACACCGACCAAATGATGAATGATCAAATGTTCGTGAGGCTTTATGCAATTCATGCAACAAAGAAAGCGAGAGCGACTCTCCCAAAACGTAGTGGAACACACGAAAAAAATCTAGCACACCGCTAAACAATTCAAGGAGCCGGGACCACCGAGTTTAAGGGAGAGCCAAAACCACTTCTCGCGGAAGCATGGATAAAGCAGATTACCAAGATATTTGATGTCTCGATGCTCCGAGGAGCAAAGGTTCCTTTCACGCTTTTATGTTGCGCTGCGAGAGGCGACATCGGTGGGAATCGGAAACGACTCAACTCATTGCAGATCAAGATATCTTGGGAGAAGTTCCAGAGTCGTTTCAACGACAAATACTTTCCCGAAAGTATTCGCCATACGAAGGAGGTGGAGTTTATCAAGTTGAACAAAACAATATGACCGTGTCGCAATACGAGGCAAAATTTCTATGAGTTATCACTTGCTATATATCCCACTTGGTGGATAATGAAGAGAGAATGGCGCTAATGTTTTAAGAGGTTTGAAGTCGAGATACGCCAACATCTTATTTCTCATAAACCGTGTTTGTATTCGATGTTGTTGTAATAGGGCTCAAGTAAGTGGAGCGCGATAACGAGTCAACGAACTAAAAGAGAGCAAATTAAAAATTATAATACCAAATGAGAGAGTAGTCATCGGGCGGTGACAACAAGCGTGGAGGGAATCAACAAAGCCGAGATATGGTAACCACTTCTGTGGGTAATCGTACCAAAAACAATAAGAATGGACATTTCAAGAAAAGGAGATTCAACAATGATGGAAAGACGTCAAAGACCAAAGACCCGTTGTTAAGGAAGGAGAAAGACCACCTATCATATGCTTCAAATGCGAGGAGAGGGACACATCACCAAAATCGCGCCACGCCATCCAAAAGCATGTTATAATTGTGGAAGAGAAGGTCACTTAGCTCGATTTTGTTGCCATCAAGACAAATTCAACCAGGATGGAGGCACCAAAGGTCATCCCTGTAAAAAGTCAAAACCTAGAAGTAAGGGAGAGAAGCGTTTGTTGTGACCTCCTCAGAGAGCAAGGAACCCGAATGAGGTCATCACGGTAAGCTTATCATAAACTCTAATGAAGTCTATACTTTATTTGATACCGGTTCTACCCATTCTTTTATTTCTCCTACTTGCGCCATCGATTAAATTTGACTCCGAGAAATTAGACTTTTCGACTTATCTCGTGGAAACTCCGCTTGGGAGAAACCTTCATTACATCCACTCGCTTATAAGTCTTGTTTGGTTCAAATCGGCACCCTCACATTACCTCGTCGATCTTATTTCATTAAAAATACTTGCATTTGACGTGATTCTAGGATTGATTGGTTAACTACTTATCATGCAAAATTGATTGTTTTCGTAAGTGGTTAGCTTTCATATTCCTAACCAACCTATTATGCGAATTCAAGCGACCAAACCATTAAAATCAATCACGGCCATCTCAAGCCATAAAGCTATTCGCTTATTGAAAAACGGATGTCAAGCTTTCTTAGCTCATGTCACAGATTTAAACAAAATACGCCGCTTTTGAACGATATTTCTATTGTTAATAAATTTCCGACGATTCTCAAGAACTTCCCGCCCTACCCCAGAGTGAGTGTGAAATTGAATTTTGTATCGACCTTGAACCCTAAGACAAAACCTATTTCCAAAGCCCCATATCGAATGGCTCCTATCAACTTCGTGAGTTAAAGACCCAACCGCAGAATTGTTAGACATCGGCTTTATTCGTCCCTAGTACTTCTCCTCGGGGTGCTCCTGCTCTATTCGTGAAGAAGAAAGATGGGAGTATGCGATTTTGTATTGATTATCTGGAGTCAATCATGTCACCATCAAAAATAGTATCCATTGCCACGTATTGATGACCTGTTTGACCAACAGAAGGAGCCAAATTCTTTTCAAAGATCGATCTTCGCTCCGGATATCACCAATTGAAGATTAGAATCCACCGACATTCCAAAGACGGCTTTCGTAACTCCTGCAGACGGCATTATGAATTCCTAGTCATGTCCTTTGATCGACTAATGCTCCTCGCCGCCTTCATGGATATGATGAACCGAGTATTCAAGGAATATTTGATCACTTTGTGGTCGCTCTTTATCGATGACATCCTTATTTATTCCAAAAGCCGTGAAGATCATGAGCAACACTTGAGGTCGAACTCCAAAAGCTTCGTGAATATAAGCTTTATGCCAAGTTGAAGAAATGCGAGTTCGGCTTGAAGAAGTAGCATTCCTTGGGCACGTGGTATCAAGTCATGGAATATCCGCTGACCCAAAGAAAGATCAAGCTATTCAAAGTCGGGAACAACCTAAATCAAAGGATCAAGTACGTAGCTTCTCTGCTTAGTTGGTTATTATCGGAGATTCGTGGAAGGATTTTCTCTAATCGCTACTCCATCGACTCAAATTGACTTGGAAAGATACAAAGTTCGGTTGAGCGAAGAATGTGAGAAGAGTTTTCAAGAACTCAAGAGGAGACTTATTTCAAACACTGCTCGACAATACCATCCGCCTCGAGGGATTTGTCATCTACAAAGATGATGCTTCGCAAAGGGTTGGATGTGTTCTCATGCAACATGGAAAAGTTATAGCCTATGCCTCATGACAACTCAAAGAATATGAGAGGAATTATCCTACTCATGATCTAGAGTCATAATTGTTGTCTTTGCACTTAAAATTTGGAGGCATTACTTGTATGGGGAGAAAGTGGAGATCTTTACGATCATAAAAGCCTCAAATATTTCTTCACTCAAAAGGAACTCAACATGCGACAACGACGTTGGCTTGAACTCATTGAAAGATTATGATCATACCATCCAATACCATCCTCGAAAAGCGAACGGGTAGCCGACGATCGAGTAGAAAGATCATATGCAAGTACGAAAAGCGATATTGTCAACGCAAAGGCCCATTTTGTGTGACTTGCAAAGATGGAGATAGAGTTAAAGACCTCAGGACGCATGTGATGATAGCGAGTATACGAGTAAACCGACTTTAATCGATAAAGTTAAAGTCGCTTTCAAGCTACGCACTGAGCCGATGCGTATGAGGAAGAAAGTGCAAGAAGGTGCTATGCCGAAGCAAGAATCGATGAAGAAGGAATACTTCGAGTCAACTCCACTTTGTGTTCCTAACGACCCCGATTTAAAGTATAATATCATGATGGAGGCGCACAACACACCATTTGCAATCCATCTCGGGAGTACCAAAATGTATCATGATATTCGCCATACATTTTGTGGGAGCAATACGAAGAGAGAGATAGCGCTTGTTTATCTCAAGGTGTCTAACTTGTCAACGAAGTTAAAGCGAGCATCAAGTACCAAAAGGTCCATCAGAACCACTTGAAATTCCGAATGGAAGTGGGAGCACATTACCATGGATTTCAAGTATCGGCCTTCCTAAGGTTTCTCAAGGCATAAATGCGATTTGGGTCATTGTTGATAGATCGACCAAGTCCGCTCATTTCTTACCGATACGAGAAACTTATACACTTGAACGCCTTGCTCAGATGTATATAAACGAGATTGTAAGATCGCATGGTATGCCTAAGATCCATAGTTTCGATCGAGACCCAAGATTCACTTCACGATTTTGGGTTAGTTTGCAAAAAGCTATGGGCACAGATTTCACGATTTAGCTTTCGGCATATATCATCCTCGTATTTGGACGGACAATCGGAGAGGACTATTCAAACTCTCAAGATCTATTAAGACTCGTGTCCTTGATTTCAAGGGAAGTTGGGACAAGTTCTTACCATCGGTGGAGTTTTCCTACAACAACAGCTTATCAAGCAAGTATCGGCATGGCTCCATTCAAGCGCCAGATGGAAGAAAGTGTCGCTTCCAAAGATGCCGAGATGAGGTGGGTGAAGAAACGTTGTTGGGACCGAGTTGGTACGTATGACTACGAAAAAAGATTCAAACGATCCGACAACGATAAAAACCTCACAAAATCGATAAAAGAGTTATGTTGATCTTCATCGAAAGGACGGAAATTCGATATAGAGATCATGTGTTGTTAAGAGTCGCTCCATGGAAAGGAGTTACAAGATTTGAAAGAGAGGAAAACTCAATCCTCGATTCATCTATTCCATTTTAATCCTCGATCGAGTAGGAACTGCGGCCTATAGACTCGCTTTTACCGCCAAGTATGTCTCGTGTTCATAACGCTTTTCACATATCCATGTTACGTAAATATGTGAAAGACCCGAACCACATTATCGAAGTTAGAACCGACGAAATAGCGGAAGATTTGACGTATGAAGAGGTTCCTGCTCAAATCTTGATAAGAAGGAACATATTCTACGCTCAATGTTATACCTCAAGTCAAAGTTTTGTGGAGGAACCACGATGTTGAGGAAATGACTTGGGAGTTAGAATCAAATGAAATCAAGGTATCCTTACCTCTTCGACATACCAGTATCGCACTCTAATTTCGAGGGCTTAAATTTCATAAGAAGGGAGGTCAGAAGACCCCAACTTTTATAAATAAAGATGAATTTTCTATAAATATTATTTTTTTGAATATTATGGAATAAATTTGATATAATGTTATAGTTGTGGGTAATATTTATAAATTTTGCAAAGTAAGTAAGTTGTTATAAAATATTCGCTTGGTCTGGGAATATTCTTTTTTGTTTGGGAATATTCGTACGACTACTCAATCATCAGTGGACCCCATTAATGGAAGTATTGTCGTAGTTAGAAAACGACAAAATTATCTTTCTATAAAAATAACTACAGAGGTGTTACCGTTTAAAACCGCTGAACTACCCTAGAGTAAAAAGTACAATAAATACGCCAGAGTCAGATATAGAGAGCACACGATATTAATTATCGATGCTTACGTGAGAAGTCACTCACCTATGCTCAATTATTGCTACAAAGAATTGCGATCATATCTCTTATATTATCGATTCAATTATTATCACAAAGATCATCTCAGATAATATGTTATAGTATTAAATCAATAATTGAGACGACAAGTTATAAATGATTAATAATTATTGAAAGATTAAATATGTGTCGATTAAAAATAAAATGATTTGTGGTAATATTTATTCAATCCTCGATGTATATAAAGAGTCTCATATGAGACGTTTGTGGTAAGTTTGATTATTTTATGGGGGCCCATATGTCATCATCTAAGAGTCTCTTCACAATAGTAATTACCTTCACAATAGTAATTACCTTTGTGAATAATAATAATTACCTTCACAATAGTAATTACCTTTACCAGACGTCAACCACTTGTCGCTTCACATTACAAAGGCCGAACCACTTGTCGTTTCACATTACAAAAGGCCGAACCACTTGTCGCTTCACACACAAAACCAAACCACTTTTCTTTTCACATCACCAACCGCAAGCCACTCGCTTTTTTCATTAATGGCAAAAGTGCTAAGCTAGAAATCTTCTATAAATAGAGGCCTAGTGCTTCATTATTTTTCACGAATTCATTCAAGCTTAGAGAGAGAAAAGTATAGAGAGAATAAGAGAGAAAGAAGAAGAGTATTTTGTTACTACACTATCATGCAAATTCAATCTCCTACCAAAAGTAAGGGTGTTATTCTTTCTTATTCATGAAGAGAACTGTTGTTATTCCATCGCTTATTATTCTGCTGAATAACTCAGATACGCGGTTTACCCTATACTTGGTGACATTCTTCTATTATTCTCATTGGAACATCCTCGTCTGTGGTTTACACACCGACCGGTTCGTTCCGCTTTTATTATTATTCTATTGAAACATCCTGTCATGTGTTTTACACCGACCGGTTTCGCCTTTATTATTATTCTGGAACATCCTCGTCTGCATGTGTTTTACGCCGACTGGTTCCATTCGTTATTATTCTGTTTGAATATCCTCGTCTGCATGCGCTTTTTTTTACGACCGGTTCCGTTATTTATTATTCTCATTGAATAACTCGCCTGCAAAGGCCTATCGCATGCATGGTGTGATTTCTTTTGTTATTCCATTCTTTATTATACCCAAATGGTTAAAACTTTGACTTCTATACTCCATGAAATTAGTGGAATATCCTTGATATTTGCGCTTCATCCAAAGATCCTTTCATGGAAATATTCTTCTCAAGATTCTTGAATTTTACTCTACAAAGCAAAGATCATGTCGATAATTTGATGTTATCGGTTCCTAGATAAATTAATTCTTGAACTTGTTTTATCAATTCTTATATCATTGTCATCATCCTCATGTTTATATTATGTTGAAAGTCATCTCGTGGCCCAGAAGTGCATAGATGGACTTGGTATGATTACGACCAGAGACTATTCGTGTAATCACGACCGTAATGTTACAAATGATGTGGTAAAAAATCCTCAAAGGGTCTGTAGTGCATTGATGGACAATTGTTGGCATGATCATGACCATTAATGAATACACAAATATTCTCGCCCGTAGTGCATGAATAATTGTGGTCGTGATACTAAAGAATATCCTCGTCAGAGTGCGTAAGTGATTCGATGATGTGGAATATTTATTAAAGTCGAGTCTCAAATATAATAAAGATGAAAACCTTTTAAATCATAAAAGATAGTAGATTTTATTTTCTACTGACTTTTTAATGGATCATTGGTTCACCAGTAGTTAAACTTGATGTTCATTATATTTTATCAATTTAACACTCATTGAAGCTAATGATAATTTATTCTCAGCATTATCTTAGTCATAATATTTCTTCGAAGCTAGTTGAGCTCACCCTTTCTTTCACCGTTCTCTTCGTGAAATGAGAATATAGCCGGGACGCGTCTGAAACTAGTAATGGTCCGAGGGATAGCATTAGTAGTCCTCACTATTCTCGTGAAATAGTGTGATAATAATTGTAATGAGGACTCCTTTTGAGTTTGTATGATCTCTAGTAGACAATATTTGTATTCAAACTCACAATTTATGTCGATTGCATACCTACGCTTATATTAGTAAGTCAGATTTAAATTGTGTACCATGTATTTGACTACCCAAGATGGGTGATGTATACCTAATTTTGGGGGCGCCAAGATAGTTATATTTAAATATTATTTCTTGCACCCTACCTTTTTGGTTCACTTGGTGGCTCTAGTGAACCAAACTAGAGATGAGACATATTAATAACAAACCCTCAATTTTTATATTAAGTCCTAAGCGTTCAAAGATATTTGGAATATCGAACGTCGCCTTCTAGCATGATAAAATTAATAGAGTATTAAATATTTAATATGAGTTTGTTGTGTCACCACAAGGCAAGTATTAAGTATTTAAGATGTTAATTTATCACATTTGATGCTTATAAAGAAAATTGAACAATATTGTTTTGTTGTGTCACCACAAGGATGATATTTTTCTTTTTTGAATATATGGAGTGCTAGGTCGGACTTAACTCGGATAATTTTGATTCGATGTGCCACCACTGATCAAAATAATCTAAGAGGCAAAAGAAAAGGAGTTGCATAGTTGATGTAATTGACAAAAGTTGTATACCTATTTATTTATATATAGTTTGTTGTGTCACCACAAGGCTATATACATTTGAAATGGGATCCTTATTCTCACTAGCAAATCTTTAATTAGATTTTGCGAACTATATAAGTGAGAGTAATATAGTTTGAAGAAAATAGTGGGAGATACCAATTTAAAACAAGACCTAAATTATTTTGGTAATTAATAAAAGAATGTATGTTAAAATGTTGTTAATTACAAATTCATTTACGTAATTTTACAATGTCTAAAATTACTATCAACTGCTAAACATATTTGATGTTAATTAACCGAGGCCGAATTACTCGAATTGGTTAAGGAATTTGAGAATAGTTCTCATGGTGAAAAAGCTATCTTATGTCCTTAATCGCCTATCCTCGCAATGGTTGCAGAATAATACCTCTGAGGAAGAGATTGCTACTTTTAGAAAGTGGCAAGATGATGCACATTGGCTCAATGCATCATGCTCGCATCCATGAGTAACGAGCTTCAACGTCGGCGATGAAACTATGGATGCTCCTACTATATTCCCGCACATCAAGTAGTTGATGGTGAGGAAAGTAGATCGATAGATATCGAGATATCTAAGGAGCTCTTCCGATCTAGAATGATGATGACACTATATATGCAGATAAAAGTCCTTAACATTATCAATTTGATTGATCAATTAGACAACGAGTTTTGTCATGGATGGAGAGTTGAGCCAAGATTTGATCTTGCACTCACTTCCTACTCCTTTCACAATTGTTGTGAATTTTTCATATAAACAAGCTAGATATCGCCTTCGTTGATTTGCTTAACATGTTGAAAAATGATGAGAGTCACTTTCCAACCAAGAAAGACCATGTCTTACTGGTAGGGGCCAAAGGATCTTCTGAAAAGAAGAACGATTCAAAGAAGGTATATAGAAAGGCAAAAACAAAGGATAATAAGAACAAAATCGATACGGATAAGCAAAGGAGTTTGCTTCCACTACAATAAGCACCGACACCGGAAAGAAATGCAAGAAGCATCTTACGAGGCTAACCAAAGAAGCTTAGTGAAGTTTCTACACAAATACAAATTTGTTCATGATTTAAAATAAATTTTTCTTTAAGTCAAGGTTCTACTTGGGTATTGGATACCGACTTTGGTTATCATAAATATATATTTATGAAGGGACCAAGCAGAAGTAGAAAGCTAAACAAATATAAGTAATCCTATGTGCGGGAAATGTAGCAAAGGTTGCCATATTAGCCATAGAAACTTATAGTTTAGCAATGCCTACGAGCAAATCTATTAAGTCAATAAGTTGTTATTGTATTCTAGTTCTTGTTAAAAATATTATTTCCATTTTATTGTTGGACAATGAAATCTTTGGTATTATAATTAAGAATAATTGTTGTTCTATTTATAATAATAATGTTTTGTATAGAACTGGAATATTACTTAATAAATTTTGTATACTTGACTTACATGAAAATAATTTTGCATATTGAAAAAATTAGTATAAGAAAAGGAGATGATCATTCAAAGAGTTGAATGTGTGTATTTGCTAAAATACAAGTGTGAATTATTTGAAAGGTTCAAAGAATTCGTATGAAACAAATTGGCAATGTATTAAGATTCTTTGATTAGATCAAGGAATAAATACTTGTGCAATAAGTTTCTGGATCATCTCAAATGGTTTTCTCATAATGGACACATCCCGATCTGCAATAATTGATTGATGTATCTGAATGAAAAATCGTACCTTGTTGGACATGGTGCGGTCCAAAATGATTTTACCGACATTCCAAAGATCCTTCCGGGATAATGTCCTAGAAATGGTCAGACATATCACGAAAATGGTAACCTCAAAATCCATTTTCAAGACTCTATAAAAGTTATGGATGGGAGGATTCCTAATCTTAAATATGTTAAGATAAGGGGTTGTCCAACTTATGTGAAAATGTTTCAAAGGATAAGCTTGGGACATGATTTGACAAGTACAATTTGTGGGACATCCTAAAGTAAGTTTAGGGTATATGTTCTATAATCCTACTTAGCAAAAGGTGTTTGTTGCAAAACACGCCTTTCTAAGATAAAGGTGTTTATTATTGAAGGGGCTAGTGGGAGGATAATAGATCTTGAAGAGTCAAGAACCACAAAACACTATAAGTCAAATAAGAGGAACCCGTAGATAGACTGTTGTTACACTGGCAAATCCTAATCATAAATGCTGGAATAGTCTCAAAGATACCTAGGAGGTATGGATTCATCATGGATGATGATGATGAGGTACGATCATGTAGAAGATGATGATCCAGCTACATACGATGAGGTAAGTGTTGTAGACACTCGGAGAAATGGATTGAAGCAAGTTTCTCAAATATTGGAACATTTGTTTTGAGGAGGCAATCAAAAGAGTTTGATTTTATTAAAAATAAGAATGAACCTAGTGTGTACAAAAGGGTCAGTGGGAGCATCGTGACATTCCTAGTACTATATGTTGATATACTACGGATAAGGAATGACATACCAATACTACAATCAGTAAAGATAAAGTTGTCTAAAAAAAAATTCCTCCATGAATGATTTGGGAAGAGTATCTTAATTGGGGATTAAATCTATATAGATAGATTTAAGAGGATGCTCGACTTAACCCAAGAAACGTATATTGATTTGATGCTAAAGTCGTTTAGTATGGCAAACTCCAAGAGATGTCTCATGTCGATGAGCCATGGAGTGTATCTCTCTTAATAGTCCCCACAGACTCCTGAAAAGAGAGGTCGCATGAGTGACAATCATGTATGCAATGAAATGTACGAGACACGATGTTGATCGATCATATTATGGAGAAGTTCACTATGAGTCGATGAAAACATCTTAAAGTGCTTAACCGGCACTAAGGATGTGATCATATTCATGGTGGGTCTAAATTAAAACTAGAGGATTAATGGACTCAAGTTTTTCGACACAAACCAAGATGACGAAAAAAATCCACTTTAAGGTAAAGCGTTATCTTGAACAAAGGTGCGTTGAATTGAAAGGTTCCAAACAAAGAAAGAGTTGCTAGTTTAGTGATAAAGACAAAGTATATAGCTATAAATGAAGGCTGCGCAAGTTGATTGTTTGGATTAAAAGTTCATTACGAGAACTAGGAATAGTTCCTAAGTCTCATCTTGGATCTAAACATGTGTTGTGGCACTTTCATTTGATTATTAGAATCATTGAAAGATGGGAAATCACTATAGAGATAATGGACTCTCATGAACAACATTACATATCCATTAACTAAAAGCTTATCCAACAAAGCAGGATAATCGTCACTTAGAGAAGAAGAGTATAAGATACTGATGGCGATTGGCTTTAGTGCAAGTGGGAGATTGAAAGTAATATGCACACAAGCCAATCATGTTTGATGATAAAGCATATACTTTGTAACAATCTTATTCATTTATTAATAAAAATATTAATTTATTAAAGGCTTTTAATTATCTACACGATCTTTGTTTTATAATATGTGATAAACCCATAGTTTTAAGCAATGCTTTTAGAATAATGATGATGATCATTCTAATGAGATCTAAATTCTTAGAAAGCTTAAAACTAAAATAGTTCCCAATCATTGGATTACTAAATTGGGGATTAGTGAATCCGGGATAGATTGGTACATACGTTAACTTGCTCATTGGATGAGGATGATTGATCTCATGATCATTTGTGTGGAGACACTAAAGCAAGTATGTAGGTGCTTATTAGAGAATAAGTTCACTTTGACGTTGGCTCGCTAAGGAATACCTAATGGAGTTTTACTTGCTGTCAATAGGAATTCTGTAGTGATAGTAGTCTAGTGATCCTTGGACTTGAGATCATCATAGTATCTTGTGTATGATGAGTTATACTTTGACTTATTCCTTAAGACCCTTAGGGTATATCAAAGGGTATGCTTGGGTATAATAAGTTGTACATGGAGATAATGTATGATCAATAAAGAATCTACCACTTATTAAAAGAAGAGAAATGTCCTATGTGATTCGATAAATGACAACCCAAAGAGTCCTTGGCGAAAAGCGAATGAAATTAGAAAGGAGTTTCTAATTTGCATTATTTGAGTTGTGCGTTTAAGAATCGAAATACATATAATTAAATAAAATAAGACTTGACAAAGAATTCCATGTCTTATATTTAATTGGGACATTGTATGGTGGAAGGATTGAATTGTCTGCAGAACTATTTACTCAAAGGTTCTTTAATGATTAATGTTGAAATCTATATTATCCGGAAAGTCGTTGATCGCTAGGGAGGCTTATCCCTATTGTAGAATAAATATTATTTATTTAAATAAATTAATTGTTTAATTTATTTATTTAAATAAGATTAAATTGTTCTAATTGATTTATTCACAACCTATTTAATATGGAGAACCTAAAGGGTCACACCATAAAAGGAAGAATAATTATTTAAGAAGTTAATGGCATAATCGTAATAATATGTTATGTATATTTAATTTAATCTATGGTGATAGAATAAATTAAATAGCTTAATATTTATTATTTAATATTTTAGAAATATTAAATATAAATTAATAAGAGGAGTCTTATTAATATTATTACAATTATTATTATTTTAATTTCTAAAAGAGTTTAGGAATTAATTTAATATAAGTACTCTCATTTATTCCTAATTGGATTAGGAAGGAAAATTAGTTAAAAGAGTTTAATTAATTATCCCTAATAAGATTAGGGAGCTTAATTAATTAAAAGAATTTAATTAATTAAATAAATCCCAATTCCTTAATTGTTAAGGTGGGTTGCCCACATCTATAAATAAGAGGAGACTTATTATGGGTGATGGGGTTTTGTGTTGACTTTTTACAACATAATGCATAATTCCAATAGTTGGGAGAATACGCCTTTTTCTATAGAGATAGAAAATTAGGGGTTTAACCAACCACCCATTTTCTTGAATCTTTATTATTCCTTGGTGGATCACCTCTGAGGCCAAACATTTGGGTGGCTAACGTTGATCAAAGGAAGGAACCAAACCCGGTGGATTCAAGTTGAACGCGAAAAGGATTGGAGGTGAACTTGTACCTGAGGAAGCTCGAATCTTCAAGGGTATGATTCTTGTTCTTCATATCTTTTCGTTTAATTAATAATTGTGCATAAAGGGTGATCCGGGTATATGGTTCGTAAAAATTTTATAACTCTGATTTTTACACGCTTCCGCTTAATTTTGCAATTTGATTGCATTCATGAATATTACAAACCTAACAGTAACTCCCTTCCATAGAGCAACTCGCAACAATACATGATCCCCTATACTAAATTCCACGTCCTTTCGATGAAGATCCGCATAACTCTTTTGTCGATCTTGTGCCGTTTGTATACGTTGTCGAATTATTTGGATCTTTTTCGTAGTCATACGTACCAACTCGGGTCCCAACAATGTTGCTTCACCCACCTCGTCCCAACATACTGGAGAGCGACATTTTCGTCCATATAATGCTTGAATGGTGCCACACCTATACTTGCTGATAATCTGTTGTTGTAGGAGAATTCCACCAATGGTAAATACTTATCCCAATCGCCTTGAAGCTGGGACACGAGTCTTAATAGATCTTCAAGAGTTTGAATAGTCCTCTCGATTGTCCGTCTGCTTGAGAATGGTATGCGAATCAGAATCGTAAATCCGTGCCCATAGCTTTTTGCAAGCTAACCCAAAATCTTGAAGTGAATCTTGGGTCACGATCCGAAACTATGGATACAGGCATGCCATGCAACCTCACAATCTCATTCACGTACATACTAGCAAGACGTTCAAGGAATAAGTCTCCGTGTCGGCAAAGAAATGAGCGGACTTGGTTAATCTATCAACAATAACCCAAATAAGATTGATGCCTTGAGAAACCGTAGGAAGACCCGTAATGCTAAATCCATGGTAATGTGTTCCTACTTCCATTTCGGAATCTCAAGTGGTTGCAATGGACCCTTAGGTACTAGATGCTCCGCCTTTACACGTTGATAAGTTAAACACATTGAGATAAACTTTGCAATCTCTCTCTTCATATTGTTCCACCAAAATGTATATCGAAGATCACGATACATTTTAGTACTTCCAGGATGGATTGCAAATGGTGTATTGTGTGCCTCCATCATAATCTTGTGCTTCAAATCGTAGTCGTTAGGAACACAAAGTCTAGAGTGGACTCAAGTATTCCTTCTTCATCAATTCTACGCCTAGGAATAGCTCCTTCTTGTACTATCTTTTCATACGCATCATTCAAGCCGGGTGGCTTGAAAGCAACCTTAACTTTTTCTATTAAAGTTGGCTCTGTCGTATACTTGACATCATCGCACTCATTCCCGCATATGATCTTCTACTCAACGCATCGCCTACCACGTTCGCTTTTCCGGGATGGTATTGAATAGTGTGGTCGTAGTCTTTCAATAGCTCGAGCCAACGTCACGCCCACATGTTGAGTTCTTTTGAGTGAAGAAATATTTAAGGCTTTTATGGTCCGAATATATCTCCACTTTCTCCCCATATAGATAGTGCCTCCATATCTTTAAGCGCGCAAACGCACGCCAACTCTAGATCATGAGTAGGATAATTCCTCTCATATTCTTTAAGTTGTCATGAGGCATAAAGCTATGACTTTCCCACGTTACATGAGAACACATCCTAACCCTTTGCACGAAGCATCGTTGTGAGATAACAAATCCATCCAAACCGGATGGTATTGTTAGAACAGTCTTAAAATAAGTCTCCTCTTAAGCTCTTGAAACTCTTCTCGCATTCTTCGCTCCAAATGAATTTTGTATCCTTCCGAGTTAAATTTGGGTTAATGGAGTAGCGATTCGAAAAACCTTTCCACTAATCTTCGATAATAACCAACTAAGCCCAAAAGCTACGTACTTGATCACCGACTTGCTTTGCTCTAACTTTGTATTGCTTCAATCTTCGCTTGGATCATTAGATACTCCATGTTTCGACACCACGTGCCCAAGGAATGCTACTTCCTCAAGCCGTAACTCGCATTTCTTCAATTTGGCATATAGTTGGTTTTCACGAAGCCTTTGGAGTACCGGCTTCAAATGGTGCTCATGATCTTCACTTTTTGGAATATATGAGGATGTCATCAAAAAAGACAACAACGAATTGATCCAAATATTCCTTGAATACTCGATTCATCATATCCATGAAAGCCATGGGAGCATTAGTCAATCCGAAAGACATGACTAAGAATTCATAATGCCCGTCTCGAAGTTCTAAAGCGGTCTTTGGAATATCCTCGATTCTAATCGTGACCGATGATATCCGTAATGAAGATCGATCTTTGAAAAAAATTGTGCCCCTCAGTAATCGGTCAAACAAGTCATCAATACGAGGTAGAGGATACCTATTCTTGATGGTGATATGGTTCAATTCCCGATAGTCAATTCAAAGTCGCATACTCCCCGCTCTTTCTTCTTTACTTAATAAAACAGAGCACCCCAAGGAGATGTACTAGGGCGAATGAAACCGATGTCCAACAATTCTCAGTAGTTGGACCTTTAACTCCTGAAGTT
This sequence comes from Panax quinquefolius, assembly GCA_020205615.1. Lineage (NCBI taxonomy): Eukaryota > Viridiplantae > Streptophyta > Magnoliopsida > Apiales > Araliaceae > Panax > Panax quinquefolius. The sequence continues at coordinate 108,432,178 of CM035169.1, forward strand.
CAATAGGAGCCATTCGATATGGGGTTTTAGAAATGGGCTTTGTATGCGATTCAAGATCAATAAAGAATTCAACTTCACGTTCTAGGGTAGACCGGAAGTTCTTCAGAAAAATACGTCGGAAAGTCAATAACAACAGAATATTATTCAAATTTGGCGTGTCTTTATTCAAATCTATAACATGGGCTAAGAAAGCTTGACATCCGCTTTTTGAATAAACGAATAGCTTTATGATTAGATATAGCGATGATTGATTTTAATGGTTTAGTTGCTTGAATTAAATACAACAACGGGTTGGTTAAGAATATGAAAACTAACAACCTTACGAAAAAAATCAATTTTGGCATGATGAGTAGTTAACCAATCAATCCCTAAAATCACATCAAAAGCAAGTATCTTTAAAGAGATAAGGTCAACGGTAAGGTGATGGTGCCAACTTGAATCAAACAAGATTTATAAGCGATGGATGTGATGACGGTTTCTCTAACTGAGTTTCCACAGATAGCTCAAAGTCTAATTTCTCCTGAGTCAAGTTTAAACGTTGAGCACAAGCGGAGAGATAAATGAATGGGTAGCACCGTATCAAGTAAGGTATAAACTTCGCAAGAATTTATAAATAGCTTACCCGTGATCACCTCGTTTGGGTTCCTCGCATTTTGACCAAATACAACAAATGCTCTTCCAGAACTGTTGACTTTGACTTTTCTCGGGACGATCTTTTGAGTCACCGTCCTCACAACTAGGTTTCGCTCTTCGTCTGATCTCGAGCGATATGTCCTTCATTTCCACAATTATAGCATACCTTGAATCTGTTGTGGGCGGTTTGACCGATATGTCCTCTCTTTACCGCATTTATAGCATACGACCGGTGGTCGTTTCCTCCCTTAGAACCGATTCTTTCACGCCAAGACTTTGTCTTCTTCATATGGTCGTTGTTAAATCTCCTCTTTTTAAAATCTCCTCCTGACTCGCTTCTTCTATTTTCATGGCCATGATTACCACCAGAGTGGTTACCATTTTTGTCCGTCTGTTTCTTTCTCCACTGGTTATCGTTATTCTGTTGACTGCTATCTCTGGTATGATCCTGGTTATGGTCCCTCGGTTGAACATACTCGTTATCTCGCTCTAACAATTGAGCCCTGTTAACAACATCTGAATAGAGAGAAAATTTATGAGAAATGAGATATTGTCGTATGTCGGGTTTCAAACCTCTCAGAAACATCCGCGTCATACGTTCCTCATTCTCCACCAAATGAGGTGCAAACTCGGATAACTCGCAAACTTTGCCTCGTCATTGAGACACCGTCGTATTATTTTGTTCTAATCGATGAACTCCACTTCCTTCATATGACGAACACTTTCGGAAAGTATTTGTCATTAAATAGTTTCTAAACGTCTCCCAAGACATCTTTGCCGAGTCTGCGGTTTGGATGGGTACGCTTCACGAGACTCCCACCAGTAGATCTGCCTCGCCACGAACATAAAAGGTGGCGAATGGAACCTTCTGTTCCTCCGTGCATCCCAAGACATCGAATATCTTGGTAATTTGCTTGATCCATGTTTTTTACGCCATGATCGGATCCGCTTTCCCTTAAATTCGTGGTCCCAACTCTTTGAATCGCTTGTTGTGACAACCCGTGAATTGCTATCATTTCCTCCTCAGTATTTTGAACACGAGTCTCCTCGTCCGATTTTGCATGAATCGCAAAAGTTTCTAAACATCCCTCGTTCATCATCATCTGGCCGGTGGTGTTGTTCACGGGAGGAACATTGCCGACTGTTACGTTCTCCTCGTTGATGAGTACAGAGCGTCCACCACGGTCTCATTTCCATTGTTAATATTCTCGATCGACATTCTCAAATATTGTCATAAAACAAGGGTTAATTAAGGAAATCAATATATCACATATATATCTTGACCAACTAACAAATAAGCTTAGGTAGGACACACTAGCGTGAAGGATTTACTCGTCTCTCCCCTCCTAGTTCTATTCCCCATCTCCGCCAGAGATCATATCCTAAGCTCGATACCAACCGTGGCGCCCCCCAAAATAGGTATACATCACCCATTCGAGTTGTCAATACATACGTACGAAAACAACTACAACTTTATTATTACAATATATAAACCGTGAGTTTAAATACGAGATTGTCATCTGCAGACAATATCCACACGCAAATAAATCCCCATCATAATTATTGATACATTATTTTACAAAATGGTGAGGACTACTAAACAACTCTCTAGAACCTTCATTCCATACCCCGACTAAGTACTCGCTACATTCTCGCCTCCTGAGAAGAAAAATGGAACAACAAGGAAAAGGGTGAGCTCAACTAGCCCAGTAAAGAATATTATAAATGAGATAATATACAACAAATTATCGTTAGTCTTCAACAGGGAAAAATCTAATAGAATACAATAGACAACAAGTTTTTAATCAATATTCGCAGCGGAAATAATAATTCATTAGAAGAATTAAGTAGAGAATGCAAACTACTATCTTCTATGTATGAATTTAAAAGTTCATCATCTATCTTTTATCCCTGTAACATCAATCAATATACATCTGTAATCAAATATTCATCTTTGCACTACAAAGCCAAAGATATTCATCATTAATTCATGTTCATCTAAACACACGTCATCTTTTGCACTACGAGCCAAAGATATTAATCGAAATCATTCATCTTTTTGCTACGAGCCAAAGATATTCAATAATATCATCATTTAAGATGAGGATGATGAAAAATATTTTTAAAGAAATGAATCCAAAGAAACAAAATGACAAGGATTAAGGATTAAGGATTAAGACTTTGTTTTATCCATGTCCAACAATACCTCAAAAATAATCATAGTGGTGTAAAATTCAAGAATGATCAAAACATGGATACAATCAAAGCTAGTATCCACAATAGATATTTTGGACGAAAAAAAGAAAATTTTTATTTTTCGATGAATAGTCAAAGATTCGTGAATAAGATCAGATATCGTGAATAGTCAGAGTATCGTGAATAGTAACTCAGACACCAAAAGTTCCAAATTTGATAAAAACTTCAGATCAATACTTGGCATAATGATATTGAAGAAATAATATCATTACTGAAAAAAAATAATATCCCTTACCTCGAAAGACAAATATTTCTAATTGAAACACCTGGATATAGGTTATGACTTGAACTTGCATCAGTATAGCAATACTCAAAGTATACTCAAAATACTCACAAGAATACGCGATAATATAAAGAGAGAAAACTTGAGTTTAAATTGTGATTTTCAATTCTAACCTAAGCACCTATTTATAGAAATTTGCTTAGAACACCAAAGCAGAAAATTTAATATAATAATATTATATATATTACAAATTCTCTACGCACATTTAGCATCTGAAATCAGCAATCCTAACACATGTTAAATGAGTCCCAACAATGTAAAAAACGTTTTTGTAATTAAAAATATTTTAAACTTCCAAAAATTAATTATTTCGAAGCTTCAGAACTTCAATAATTCATAATAAATAGTCCTTTTATCAGAAAATTCAAATCTCGCGACTTTTTATAGGAAATTCAATTCTCTACAACTTTGCAGAAGAAAGTTTTTCCAAATTCCAAACAGAAATTGACCGAAATCCACAAACGGGAGATTTTACGGTATATAATCAAATTTCGATCGATAAATGGGGTCCACCGACATGTTTAACATGTTTTAAACATTTATTACAACAAAAATATTCTTCCTCCTCGTATACTCATATATCCTACATTCGTTTGTAAAAATATCACCATTATTATATTATTAAAATATAATAATATATTTAAATAATTATTTTATCGTAAAAAGATAAAATTTCAATTTTCAACAATTGTCACATTAAAAATTTTCTCCATCTATATCCACATAAAATCAATATTTTCCTCATCATATGAATCAATAATTAATTATTCACAAATAATATTACGTAATCACAATATTGATGAAAATGTGCAGTTCCTGGAAGAGAGGGGGCTTTCAATAAGAATTTCTCCTTCTTGGCGCATGATTAGGTGACCAAACCTCTCCTTAGATGTAACTTTCTAGACATTGCCAATAATGTTATCTAATAATATTATTCGATAATATGAATTATTGCTTCGATAATGAAAAATCTTAAATGACAATTATTGAAACAACAAAGAATATAAAATATCAACGCAAACAATTATTAAATCAATAAAATCTTTGAATAAAGAATTATCGTAACCATTATTAAGTAGTGCCTTCTTACGTAAAAACAATAATTGGTACAATATCGTGCTACTCTTGTGTTTTAACCAAGTATTTTAATAGTATTAATTCTGAATAACTACGCCGTTATTTTTAAACAACTTATATTTGTGCGTTTTCTTCATCCAATCACTTTCCGTTATGGGACCCACAAAAAGATCGCTACTGTCGTATTTAATATTCCCCGACAAAGAAGAATATTCCACGACCAAACGAATATTCCCCGACAACAATGAATATTTTATAACCACTTGTTTATTTTGAAATATTTGCGTATTTTACCCATAACTATCCACATTAATCAAATCAACCCTTACTATTTCAAAATAATAAATAGAGAAAATTAAATTTCATTAATAATAAGTTGGGGTCTTACAAGAAAAGTGTGAGCATAGTTTTCGAGAACTAAAGAGGAGGTTGAGTGAGGCACCGGTATTATCCTTACCAGATTATACGGGAAATTTTGTAGTTTATAGTGATGCTTCAGATAGAGGACTAGGTTGCGTGCTTATGCAAAGACGGCAAGGTCATTACAGATGCGTCCACGTCGATTAAAGGATTATGAGAAGGTCTATCCTACTCATGACCTAGAAGCTGGCATTTGGTGTTTGCTAAAAATATGGAGACATTACTTATACGGGGAGAAGTGTGAGATATATACGGACTATAAAAGTCTAAAATATATCTTCACACAGAATGAGTTAAACATGAGACAGAGAAGGTGGTTAGTATTAATAAAAGATTATGATTGTGATATCTTATATCATCCGGGGAAGGCGAATGTAGTAGCAAACGCGTTGAGTCGGAAGGGTAAAGAAAATGTCGATGTGTTAACGACTCGAATGAGTTAATCATAGAGAAGGCGAGGATGGAATTAGAAGTTAAGTTACCAAGGGAAACGAGGGAGATGTTATTTGCAATAGAAACTCGACCAACGATAATGGAACGGGTTAAGAAAGTACAGTTGGGTACTGAAGAATGCGAGCGGATGAAGAAGATAATGAAGGATGACGTGAAGACTAAGTATAATCTTGATAAAGAAGGTTTACTTCGTTTTGAAGGAAGAATTTGGGTTCCAAATAATTCTGAGTTGAAAGAAGAGATTATGTGTGAGGCCCATAGTTCGAGGTACTCGATACATCCCCAGTAGTACTAAGATGTATCAAAACCTTCGCCGAGAACTTTTGGTGGCCGAACATGAAGAGGAAAATTGCGAATATGTTAGTAAGTGCTTAACTTGTCGAAAAGTTAAGGTTTGAACACCAAAGGCAAGAGTGGTGATACAACCACTTTGGAGATTCCGAGTGGAAATGGGAGCATATCACCATGGACTTTGTGGTGGGACTTCAACGACAAGAAAGGGATACGATGCTATTTGGGTAATAGTGGATCGGTTAACTAAATCGCTTCATTTTCTACCAATAGGAGTTAGGTATAATTTAGAGCGCGATTAGCTAAGCTTTATGTCAAAGAAATCATTTCTAGACATGGAGTACTGTTTCGATTGTGTCCGATCATGATCCACGATTCACGTCGAACTTTTGGAGGAGTTTCCAAGAGCAAATGGGAACACAATTAAGATTAAGTCTGACAGTATCATCCATGACATCGGATGGGCAAAAAGAACGGACAATTCAAATGCTAGAAGATATGTTAAGATCTTGCGTTATCGATTTCAAAGGGAGTTGGGACGAACATCTACCATTGGTAGAATTAAACATAACAATAGTTTTCACGCTAGTATAGGCATGCCGCCTTATGAAGCGTTGTATGGATGGAAGTGTAGAACACCACTTTGTTGGGACAAAGTAGGTGAACGTCGAATGTTGGGACCCGAGATAAGACAACAAACGGAAGACATGGTAAAGTCGATAAGAGCTCGATTAGTAGCGGCTAAAGATGAACAACGAAGTATGCAAATCCTCATCGAGAGAAGAGGGAGTTTGAAGTAAGGTCTTATGTCTTCCTAAAAGTATCGCCTTGGAAAGGGAAGATACGTTTTGGAAAGAAAGGAAGTTAAGTCCGGGGTTTGTAGGACCTTTTGAGATTTTAAGAAGGATAGGGAGGTAGCTTATGAAGTAGCCTTACCTCTAGAAATGGAAAGAATACACAATGTGTTTCACGTGTATACGTGTTGCGTCCTTATAAACCTGGGACTATAAGCATGTAATAGAGTATGAGTCTATTCAAGTAGAAAAGACTTAACGTATGAAGAACTTCCGATTCAGATTATTGATAGGAAGGAACAAGTCTTGAGAAATAAAGTAATACCTTCAGTAGGGTAATTTGGAGTAACCACGATCTTTCAAGAAGCAACGTGGGAGCTCGAAAAGTAAAATGAAGGAAAAGTTTCCTCATTTGTTTATGTAAGAATAAGCGAGATTCTCGGGGATGTAATCCTTATAAGGAGGGAAGAATGTAACGCCCGAGAATTTTGAATTTTCAATGAATTAAATTTTTATTTGATTATGTGGATTAAATGAATTTTATTGAGTTATTATATGCGTACGATGTTCGAAGGTCATCGTATGACCTAGAATGTGTAGATGTGGTTAGTATTCTGGCTTTGTGCTATAATTAATTGTTGTGAATTATTAAGACGAGAACGAAGGTTTTCTGAGATTGTTTGCGAAAAAAACACTATTCATCCGATGACGTTCGGAGCTAGGGTTTGAGATTCTGAGAAACGCGTAATGTTAGAATGTGACGATATTATGGAATATCCAATAATATTTCCGTTATGGCAAACAAAGTTTTCGCCTGCGGACTTAAAACCTAAGGGTTTGTGAAAGAGGTTTCCGAAAGGGAAATGTAATGCGTATAGTCGTTTAGATTATTATACGTAAGGAATATGAGTATTATACTAGGATGTATACGAGTATGGTATGAAGAATAGTACGACGTATAATATGATTATTATATGAGTATTATACAAAGAGAATAAGTTAGTAATACGCGTAGAATACGAGTTGTATTATTAGAGTATGAGTTAAGGATTTTATCCAATCCAATTGGACTTGAATTAATAAACAAGCCCAATGAATTAAGTATACAAGCCCAAGTCAAGGCCCAATATTAGATTGGTTAAAGCCCAATGTTTTTATGTCGAGCCCAATCCAAAAAGTAAACCGCGAATTGAACCTAAATGGGTCGAGGGACGGTAAAACCATGATGGGGCAACCCATGGGGGATGACCCATGTGGGCATGGTGGGCCTACCACTTGGTGTGAAAGCAGTGTATCACTTGGTCACCAAGTACTTTACTTGGTGACAAAGTGGTAATTAAGTGTGGAGGTGGGAAATTGGACCATTTTGCCCCTCATTGTATTTTCTATAAATACAAGGCTTAGGTTGAGCTTTTGTGGTTTTACAAAGATTGATCAACATAGAGTACAATAGGCTGATCACCTAGAAGTGCTCGTAAGTAAAGACGGGTGGATGACCCTAGTGCCGGATATACTTTTCAAGTATGAAAACGAAAAGAGTATGTTCATAGTCTATTGATCGGTTCATCATTCCTAAGTTATTATATATACTCTGGAATTGTTGTAGTAGAAGTATTAGTCAAATGATTCAGGATGCTTAGTAAATAATTGTTCTGATATTGATATAAAGCATGTACTTACTGATGTGATATTCATATGTTTCATTGTTAAGACTTGTTGAGCTAGTTATGCTCATTCTTGCTTGAACCATATGATTGCGAAGCCGCCGAAACGAATCGAGAGTTCTATGAGAGATAAAGGCAAGGCTAAGATGGATAATTAATCGTCTCCGTAATAGACTAGTATATTTGTATGTAATATACTTGAAGAACAACGAATGTATTCTTTATGAACACGGAAAGGATTTATTACATATGTAATACAAAGATAGTAATTACATTCATTTTGTTGTTATTTCAATGGAATGATTGTATGAAATGTAGTATCGTGGAGCACCATCTGCATCGGGTTGGAAGATACCCAGATTTGGGGGCGTCACATGTTATATGATAGTAACCAAAACAACATAGACAAGTAACCAAACAGCATCACTCAGTAACCAATACAACATTAATCAGTAACCAATTCAACATTAAAGAGTAACCAATACGCTTTAGACAAAGATAATGGTTAGACGAAGAACGAAGACAACATTAGACAAGAACAAGAAACCATTAGACAGTAACCATCATGTTGTATAAAGGTAACCAATGTAAATTGGTTACTGATTAATGTTGTCTTGGTTACCTTCATGCAACATGTTGGTAACTGTCTAATGCATTGGTTACCAAGCATGTGGTTGCCAAGCATTAATCAAGAATATTATCACGAAGAACCAAAACAAAGATTAGTCACTAACCAATTAAGCATTATACGATAACTAATACGACTTTAGATAGTATAATGGTTGACAAGAACTAATCTGACATTAAATAGTAACGAAGACAAAGATTAGACAAGAACCATCATATTACATGAAGGTAACCAATGTAAATTGGTTATCGATTAATCATTGTCTTGGTTACCTTCATCTGATATCTTGATTCTTATCGTTTAATGTCGTTGGTTACTGCCACGTGTGGTTACCAAGCATTAATCAATAATATTATGCAAAGAACTAAAACAACATTAGTCAACCAATTAAGCATTATACAAGAATTGAATATAACGTTACACAGTAACCAATACAGCTTTAGAAAATATAATAGTTAGACAATAACCAATACATCATTAGATAGTAACCAATACAACATTAGCGATAACTTGACTCAAAGATGTTATACGAAGGTATGACTTGGTTACCAAAGATCTTTGACTTGATTCTTGACAATAACAAAAATAAAATTAACACACCTTTAAATTCTTTGTGTTGGAATTATCTTCTGGATAAGCACTTGACCTTCGTTCTTAACAGGGACATCAAAATCAGAATCTAATTGCACTTCGGAATGTTTGATATCACTATGTATAACCAAACTATTCTCATTCTTTCTCGATTTATGACCTACATCCTTACCCTTCCGTTTCCCCTTGCTCTCCACAACAAACTTCTTCAAGTCCTTAACAGAATCACCCTCCATGATTCTTTTCCTCTTTCCATCATTCTTCCTTGTATCAACAATTCTATACAAAACATAAAAACAACACAAACCAAACAATTAATACTCCATTCTGTTAGTAAACAACTTTAATAGATAATACATTAAACTATTTAGAAAATACTCACTTTAAACAATAATAAACAACAGAGTCGATCAATGGAGAAGAATGGCCCAACTGAACCAGACTGCAACAGCGATGACGAGTCGAGTAACAACGACAATGACGAACAACTAAACGAGATGGCGAACAACTAAACGAAGATGATAACGAGTAAAGATCACGAAAATGTAAAGTAAATCACCGGAAACGATCATTAAAGATGAAGAACGCACGAACAGAATAGAGAAAGAAGGGTTTCAGTATGCAGAATAGTTTGTAACTGAAGAGTCCCAAACAAATGATAGATGACAGTTATCACGCCTTTCAAAAAATCAACTCTTTGCTGTGTCGGATATTAATATTAATCCTTAAATTAAAGACTTTTAATTATATTAGTATTGTAAATATATATGATGAAGTGTTATATTTTTGTAATTATTTTATGAATGTATGATTTTTGTAATTATTTTAAAAATGTACTATAATATGTAATTGTTCCAATAAACAATCACATCTTTTAGTAATTCAAGTACTTTTTATTTACCCATCACAAACTTTTTTAATTATAATAAAAACAATAATCATATATTTTAAGCAATTCCAAACCTGCCGTAAATCATTTCCATTCCTTTTCTAATTCTCTAGAAATACCATAAATAAAGGGAAACCAGAAAAATCAGAGCCGAGTTGGCCAAACCCCCGTCACAACCCTCAGCCACACACTATACATTTGAGTCCCTCCCGATAGAGCGAAAGGCCTACCTTATGTGTTGACCGTCAAAATTGGGAACTCTCGTTATTTCTCTCTCTTTCAAACTGCTCCCCATAAACCCTAATCCTTCCACACCAATCACTTCAATCAGCAATCGCACATATATTGTAAAATTATGCAAACATCATCAGTGATATTTGGTGTAAAGCCGTTGTTATCTCCGATTCAAGTAAAATCTCTCCTTTATGCTCCTCCGAGCACCGTCGGCGAGTCCAGAAATACACAGAGCAAGATGATTACTGTTCACCAACATAGACACAGGCCTGCCCGAGCTCATCTGGTCACCACTAAGGTATTATTCTGTAATTCTTCATTTATTTTTATCTATTTTATTGGTTTTTTTTGTGGGTAATTTAAAATCATTGAAGTAGCATATGTGGCTTTTGATTTGTGAAGTATAACTGGTAAAGCAGCTCATGCAATTGTTCATGACTATTAAAGTTTGTTTTTTGATAAATTAATATTTGAGAAGATATTTCATTTTTATAGGACATTTTATTAGTCATATACGAATGTCTCAATTTTTCTTACTAAATACTTAATTTTGGAATTGTGAATTAGAGATGTTGATGAATCATGAAATTGGGATAAATAGTGGTATCTTAAAGTATGTTTGAATTTTTATATACAATAGGCAGGATTCAAGTCCAATAGTAGAATAAAGTGAAGAACAATAACTTCTGTATATCACCATGTTAGCAGTATCAACATCCAATAACTGCATATAAAGTGAAGAACAATACTTCTGTATATCACTGCAGTTAGCAGTATTAACATCCAATAACTGCCCCTGTGGTCTGTGGATATAACATGAAATAGGCTTAATTTACGTACATGAAATTGGCAGAAATCTCTTACTTCATAAAAAAGAGTATGTTTCCTTTCTCCAATTCTAAGTAATAAAATCCGATATTGATTTACCCATAGAAATCTTCCCATGCCATAAAATATCCATAACAGGTTGTTCCATTTTTGATTTATTTATTAATCCTCTTTTGTATAGTTGTCAACAAGTTCAAGTTGTCATCAATTGCAGTGCAATATATGCATGTTTATATTTGAGGTTTGTGACTTCAAATTCACTTAGAGATGTTGTACTGAAATAGAAAATCATCGCTAACACAAGTATATTATGACAATTATCAATTTTGTATGCTTTGTTGCTCCATGCAATTTTGATTAAAGTTTGGAAGTTCTTCATCATCAGAATAAAAGGACTTGCAGGATGTATATATAATTAGATCTAGATAACTTTTTTTTCCTGGTAAGTTTATTAGATCAAGATACCTTCAAAAACTTTAATTATTAAACAGAAGATATTTAGAAAATTTCAACTGCTAATTTGATTTGAAAATATAAATGTATCTGTATGAGAGAATCAGATAAAACTCGAACAACATTGTTCTTTGTTTCTCATAGGTGAATGAACAAGTCTAAAGAAAAAAGAAGTAACACCAATTGTTTCATAGAATTGTAGAGAATCCATTACTCACAGTGGGCTCAGGACAGACAATTACCTACAAGTCTGGCACCTTAGCGTATCCCTGTTCCTTGGATCTGTGTGTTCTCGCCAGCTCAACAATGAGAAATAAGTAGAGGAGAGACCTAGATAAATCGAGAAGAAGAGAAGAACCACAGAAGAGATGAGAGAGGATATATAATTTACATAGAAAAATAATACCCATTATCATAATTCACTAAAGCTAATCAATACACAATATCATATAGGCTACGGTACATAAAATAAAATAACTACATTTATTGGGACAAATACACTTATGTCCTAAAATAAGAAATTACTATTGATTCCTAAATAACATAGATATGTTCATAGACAAAAAGCAAAGCTTGGATTATAACTTTTATCATATACACAGATCTATTGCGTGGTGCATCAAATCCATTAATATCCCCATCACTTTGCTAAGGTTATTTGGGGATTTGGGTGAGGTGGGGTATCAGTCTTCAATTGAGTTTGTTCAGCATTTGTTGTTAGGGTTTTGTCAGAAGGAAGAATTATAGTCTGCTTTGGTATTGTCAATTGTGTGATGCTTCCGGTTATATGTCCTTTTGGCTGGAGTGTAATGGTAGGATCTTCTTAGGATCAGGATAGAGTGAATTTTTTTTTTTTTTTCCTTCAGTTTGGGCTTCAGTAGATGGCGAATTTTTAAGTTATACCACTTAACAATATCAGATATTTTGCAGGATTGGAGTGCTCTTCTCCATTGAATTTCTAATTGTTTTTAGTTATGTTCTGTTTTCTGTTGAACTTCTTGACTTTCTTGGACATAATAACTCTGCTTTATTTATATAATTTATTTCAGTAATTTCATATTTTCAATAAAATAAAAATAAAATAAAATTTGAGTATCAGATATGTAATTACTAATTACTACATTCTTCCTGGGACAGTCAGTTCAATAAACTCAGGTGGGGTATAGAAAAGTGTAACATATCAAAGAAATTTAAGCATGGAGAACCTGGGGCTGAAGGCACTCATGCATGCATGGATCTAAGCTTTAGGTATTTGGTCGGAAAAATATCTCATCTGTATTTATGTTTATGAGAAAATAAAATGCTCTATACAGTTAATAAAAACTCTTGTGAACTGTATTCGACAAGTTAGAATATGGCCAAGAAGAAAGAAATTCACTTGAGAAATTATAATTGTGGTTATCTGGTTTGCTGCTCATGCTTGTGTGATTAGCTCTAAGAAATGTTCTTGTTATTCTTTTCCTCCCCTCCATACTCGGCTTTCAAACTATTCAGGTTGCACGACTTTCGTTGTAAATTTACTTCTCACTCATTTATCTTACTGAGTTTTTTGTCCTTCTATTTATTGACTGTAGAATGTCTGGAAGCAGTATACTTCTGTCCTGGTTGAACCATCGACGCAAAAAAGATGTCGTCCAATCAATTTAAACGATTCTCTTGTTTCCGTTATGGGGTCAGAAAGAAGATTGGTCTAAACAGATCCATGCCAGCAGTCTTTGTAGACAAATCTACATTTGATCTATCTAAGAGTGGACTTGGCAGTATCTTTGTAAGTTATCTAATCCTGGTTCCTTCCTTCATATCATGAGCCCTCTTAGCTTACTTATTATTGTCAAGTACAGCTTAATTAATGTCTTCTAATTTTTAGATTCTGATGTAATTTCTTTTTTTTCCCAGTCAATTTTGAGAAAATTGAAATGACATCATGTAAACATTTATTATTAATCGTCGCAAATGTCTTCCGAATTGCTACACATTTAGAAACTAACACTTGGTATCTTGTCGCTGATGTGTACTTGTCAAAAAGGAAAAAAAGGAGAACATGATATGAAAACATCTGGCTACTCTTTATTCATTTAATACCTGTCTAATATTTACTTATTTTTTGGATAACTTATCTACCAGAAGAAGATTAGTTATCTACCTCCTCCCTTACTGTGGGGTTGTGTCCTAGGGTTAACAACTTAACATAAGTTGCAGTTGCTACTCCCTGCGAATTGCAATTTGGAACCTCTTCCCCTACCGTGGGATAATTTATCTACCAAAAGAAGATTATTTAGTTATCTACCTCGTCCCTTACTGTGGGGTTATGTCCAAGGGTTAACAGCTTAGCATAAATAGCAGTTGCTACACCCTCTGAATTGCGATTCAATTGTGAATTGTTTATGTTCCGGATTTGGTGATTATTGTAATCAAAGTCCAATTGTTTGAAGCCAGAGGAATTGTCATCCCTGAAGCAAAATAGTAAGAGGAAGAATAGTGTTAGTTATGGAAGGGTAATAGGAGTCGTGAGTTGGTGAAAAGAGCGAGAAGTGGGAAACTGCAAGTAAACAATAGTCATCACCTTTCTTTATTTTGATAAAAACAGGATTTATAATTAAACAACTTGCAGGTTAAACATGAAACTGTTATTTGTAGCAGTAGAAAAAGGCCTCTATAAATTATTAACAATCGGCATCATTAAACACTCCTTGTTTATCTAAATTACTCTTTAAGTCCAAAAATTCCTTGTCTATAATAAAATTTAACTTTATCTTCAGATGTAAAAATATAACAATTGTATATTGATTCATGTGTTAATTTCAATTTTATATATTAGAGCATTACCTTTTCTCTTAAACGTTCCGCTTTGCACTTTTACAGTATGAAGAAGCTTAACCTATCATATTGCGATTTGTGGTCAGTGACGTTCCCCATTGTCGTTTATCGAACCAAAATGATCAATGTTCAAAGTAACCTTGGTGTGTCCTTGCTTAACTTTGGGACGCACACCACCTCAGCCACTGCTAGGGTTCAAAATCCCACCCTCTTGGTAGACAAAGGGTGGGGTAAATGATTGGGACAAACCCTTTTGTTGGTATGGGTTACCATAGTGCAATATAATTACATTTTTGTAAAAAAGTAACTTGGGTAAGGAAGAGATGAAGTAAAAACAGTTTCTAACCATTTGTTAATTTGGATCACATACATGTTCGTTGTTTTTATAATCTCCAATTCTGCAATTTGGAGGCTCAATACTTGCTTGCCCATGGGAAATGCATGTCGGCATCATTCATGCAACTAATCTAATTCTCGTGCAAGGGACAGACTATTTTAATATGAATTTCTATAAAAAATTGTTAATAAATAATAATAATAATAACTTTAATATATTACAATGAAATAAATTTTTTATTAATCATTATTTATACAACTCCTTTACTCCAAATTGATTTGAAATGCATGATATTTATATAAGAATATAAGTACATTAACTTTATTATATAAGTAAATTACACTAACAGCTTTTATAAGACTTTTAATCTATTTTTATGTGTCAGGTTATTTTTATTAATATTTCATTTAAATTTTGTAAAATTTATGAAAGTTTTTGAAAAATAAAATTTTTAGGGTACTTGTTCACACTTCTCACTACATTATATATATATATATATAATGGAAAAATAGAATTTAAGGCATGCCTTAGCCAAGTTAGCTTAACGCTATATAATAATTTCAACGAAACGATGTAGTTTTGCATAAAATTTATACTCCCTCCGTCCCAGGATAAAAGTCCTTATTACTATTTTGGGTTGTCCCATGTTAAATGCCATCTTTCTTTTAATAACCAAACTTTTACACATTTTTTCCTATTATGCCCGTAGCATTAAATATCTCATACTTTTCTTATTCTAATTCTCTCTCTATATTTAATGACATTATTATGGGCAATTTGGTCATTTTATTCATCTTTTTAATATGCGTGAAAAGTCCACCAGGACTTTTATCCTGGGACGGAGGGAATAATTTTTTTGTATTTTGGAAAAAACAAACTCTAAAATGAAAAACTTAATCCTAAATGGTAAAATTAGTTGTTTTTATTAGATAGCCTTGGCCAAATTTAGTTCAGACATAAAATTAGATTCTTTTCTTCCCATATATTATAACTATCAATGCATTAGTGTTTTATTCTATTCTTGGATAGAATATTTCATTGATGTGCCAATTATTTTTATTAATATTTACTTAAATTTTTGTGAAATTTATGAAAATTTTGAAAATAAAATTTATTAAGTACTTGTGAACACTTCTTACTACATTATATATATAATGGAAAATAGAATTTAAGACATGCCTTTGCCAAGTTAGTTAAGGCTATATAATAATTTTAATAAAATGATGTAGTTTTGCATAAAATTTATATATTTTTTTTAAAAAAAGAGTCTAAAATGAAAAACTTAATCTTGAAAGGTAAAACTACGCCGCTTTTATTAGATATTGTTAGTCAAATTTAACTCAGGCATACCATTAGATTCTTTATTTCCCATATGTTATAACTATATATTAATGCATAATATTTTATTTTTACTGCAGAATATCATATATAGGTGTCTTCAGAGTTATCATAAATACTTGTTACTTAGGACTTGTTCTCATCCTTATATATTGATATTAATTTTGGGATTACTGATTAGTTACGTGTGAATTAGGAATACATTCTAATAACTTTTACCACCTTATGATATAAATTAAACTTTTAATTTACTATTTTAAGCAATTTTATTTAAAGTTATTAAATTTAATTTACTAAAGAGGCGTATAAGAATTGTTTCAAATTAAATAAACAATTGATAGAGGATAATATCACTTTTACTATATAATATGTACTTTATTTGTAACAATATACGTTATAATGAATAAAAATATGCGTTTTTGCAATAAATCTAAAACATTGCAATATAAATAATTAATAACAGATTAAGATATTTGAAAAGATATTAATATTCTTATATTATTTGTATTTCAATATTATGATCTAGACACATAATATTAAAATATAGAAAGATAGACAGATTTGAATTTATTTTTCATATTAGATTAAGATATTTGGAAAGATATTAGTATTCCTATGTTATTCCGTATTTTAATATTAATTATGATCTAAACTCATATACAAAATTAATGTTCTTAATAAAATATAATAATATTCCTAATAGTATTTTATTAACAATACTTTTAGGAATACTATTATATGATCATAATTGTGAACAATAGAAAGATCATATATTACAATATAATATTCCAATGGCAGGTACCGTTATATTATATCACAATTAGTAATATAAGCTAAAAACCAACCATGAAATATATTAGACAAAGGAAAGATCATATATTACAATTAGGTTTTTTAAAATAAACTCATCAAATTATATATATACCAATTATAATGAACAAAACCTAAATATTATATTATATGTAGTATAATCTTTTTTACATATAATATTACAAAAACTCTATGTGGACATGAAAATTGGACATGAAAACTAGACATTTAGTGTATTTGAATTTCATTTATTTGTATTTTGACCCAATAGTGGGTAAAAATATAAATAAGTGAAATTCAAACACTCATATCCAATTTTCATGTTCACCTAGAAGAGCTCATAATATTATAGAAATGTATAATAAATTCAATTAAATCTAATATTATATTATATAAATGTAGCAATTATCTATTAGTTTATATAGATGGGTATTATGTACTAAACAAAACCTAATTACTTTTTTTTATGTTTTAAATAATTCATATAATTATATTGTTTTCAATATAATTGTAATATATTACAATAAAACGTAATAATTGGTATTATAATATTCCTACGATCATATATTATTATATATCATATTCCTATGTAAATATAGTTCGTATGTTGATTAGATGGTTCCGTATGTTGTGTATCAATTGAAAATCAAACTTTAAGAATACTTCTTAAAATTAGTGGATCGAATTGTATGTGTTGGTTTAATAAATAAATATTTAATTTGGTAATAGATTTTTTTTAAAAAAAGGAGATTTAGTTGGGATTTGTTTAGATATTGTTTAATTTTATTTTATTTAAAAAAAAAAGAGATTTAGTTTGAGAAGTTTAAAAGGAACATATGTTTATTATATTTACTTTTCTATCTAGTAGAAGAAGTTCAAAAACATTGGAGACTATGAGAAGAAGTTTGAAAGTATTATAATTTTAATTAAAAAAAGGAACATATATTTATTAGATTTACTTTTTATTGGGGAAGAAGTTTAAAATATTGGAGACTATGAGAGTGCTTTATTTTGTGAGGAAGCTAGGAGTGTGCTCTATTTTTGTGAGGTGAAACTCTCAGTTACTTCCTTTATATATTATATAGATTCGAGGTGCAGTGTTGGTGTGGGAAGACCTTTTAGTAATAGGATGCAGGATCTTTTCTGCACCTTGAAGTGCATGGATTATAATTTGAATAACTTATAGTAGAATCAGAATTTTCCTGTCGTTTAATATCTGTTGTGAAATATTCTGCACTTTTAAAAAAGGAGTACTTAAATTATGATTCATGTAGAATCCTCAAAAGCACTCAAAAAATCTATACAGCAAATTTTATTTCTCTCTAACACTTCCCTATGTGGGGTGCAAATGTGCATGCAAGTTGGTGTTCATATGGCACCAATATTTCTATTTTTGATTTTTTAATCATGTAATTTTCTCTTTTTTACATATTTCAGGTAATGTCAGGTCATCTGTCCATGGATACTCAATTATTGCTACTTTAAAGAAAATGTAATTACTACATGAACCACCCGTGGTCCTAAAAGCTACAAAAAAGCTGCAGCCAATCAATTAATGATATGTGGTTAAAAAGAAAAACTCAATTTTGTTACTTCTCGATCTAAAAACCATAAGTGTTTTCTTTTCCGGCTCTTTCTCCCCCCCATTTTTTTTTTTTCTGTTGTAGCTTTTAGGCCACTTGTGGTCGGTGGGGATTTTGGGTAAACCGCATTTACTCTTTTTTGTTTTGGTATTTCTTGAAGTACTCCACATTGCCATCTAGTTATTGTAATACCTTTGAAGGTTCTTCATGGCCGACATTCAAAGTCTTCCTTTGCTCCCAGATTGGTATTGACCATAACTTGTATATACATGTATGAACTAGGTGAAGCAAGTTCATGTTCCACATGCATCAGTGGGTCCAGATGAGCCACATGCAGCAAGTACAACCTGGCCAGATGGTGTTTTAGAGAAACAGGGTTTGGATATATTGGATCCCCAAATAGGAAGAGATCAGAGAACAACTTTAGAGGAGTTTTTAACTTCAGAACTTCCATCTCACCCGAAGTTACACAGAGGACAATTAAATAATGGACTCCGCTACCTCATTTTACCCAATAAAGTTCCAGCGAACAGGTATTCTATTCCAGTAAAAGCTGGCCTCTGATTGGAAAATACTTTTACTTATTCATATACATATAACTTTGTTTGAAATGTTTATCTAGACCTACGGTTAAAAACAGTTTAATTTAGTTGCTCTTTTTGCCAAAATCTTACCAAACCAATATTAGTTGGCTTGCAAAAATTTATATATTAGCCAAATGGTTTGACTAATTAAACTTAAAGCAACAGTTTTATCAGTTTGGTTCAGTGTAGCCTCCTTTTTCTGTTTCTTTTTGCTAACTGCGATACAATATATTTTTTATTCAATTTTACTGATAGATACTTTTACATATAAAAACATCCACACAAATGCTAATCAGAGTTTGCATTTCACTTGTTGATAATGGATCTCAAAATATTAGAGGTATGGATGAGATATTATGTGTTTTTTTAACATAAACATCAAGTAATATTTATGTAATGTTTTTTCTTTACATGATTGGTTTATTCTTGTTGGTACACTCTGCATGGTTTTGTCTGAGTTTGTTACAGATTTGGTTCTGTTTGCTTCTGGTTTGGTATGAGAGTTGAAAAAACTGCAAGTTTATCCAAATCAATCTGTTTTCAGTTTTTTGTAGCCTTGCCACCCCAAGAGGTCAAGAAAACAACCAAACCTAATAAATTTTTTTTTTTTTGGTTTTAATTTTCTAGTCCATTGGTTTCATTTGTTCACTAACACCAAATAAGACTGATGTGCCCTATAAAATGTATAAATCATTATGGAAAATGTATGTTACATTTATTATTGATAATTTCTTTAAATAAAAGAAGAATATTTGATAAGTATAGTCGAAGATACTTATTTAGGGAAGAGAAACAAGGGAGGACAAGCATTCATATGAAGAAATACAAAAATGAAGTGCTTTATTAAGGACACTCATTAGTCCCTATGAAAAAAAATAGCAATCACTTTAGTCAAAACCCAAAGCCAAGCAAGATAGGATGGGACACCAAAAATGAAACATATATAATATTTTTCATAAAGGAAAACCCTATTAAATATTAATCCCTATGAACATAAAATTTAGCAATTCCTTTTATTGAAGTTCAATACGAAGCAAGGTAAGATACTCCATCCTACAACAAGTGGAGAGGAAGAACACACAAGATCCAATAAAAGAATGGAAAAGAATGCTGCACCAGAGATTTCTGCTATCTGTCTCTCCACCGACCCCCCAATTGTAACAAGAAATAATCCCATCACATTCTAAGGGCAAACTCTTGATTTTCCAAAATCCCAAACACAGAGTTTCAGATTATTATTGATGTCCGTTACAAATTTTGAGGGTTTAAGATGTTGGTTGAGTTATGATGGTTAACATCTTTTTAATTGGGAAATGATAAATGCATTTTACTTTTCACCATTTGCACTCCACATAAAATGGAGCAAATTTGTTTTTACAGTGGAGTGCTGCTGGCAAATAAAGGAATGCATTTATCAGTTCCTCCTTATTTTGGTTGGGAAGAAGGGTCGTGGGCAGTGAATGTCCAATACTGTAGTTGTGACTTTGTGAATAATTTGTCCTTATTGCCTGGAAACTCTCAAACTAAAATATTACCATCTTAAACGGTGTTTTGCTTCATTTCTTTCCTAATGCACAATGTTCTAAAAGGCGCTAGGCGGGTGGCGGCCGGCCAGAGGGGCCTAGGCTGGATTTTTTATTTTAAGCTAATTTTAATATTTTATCTTACATTTATCTAAACAAAACAATAATATAAAGCAAAACAATATATAATAAAGATAATAAAAGCCTTTGCTTAAAGTTCAAACATCCATATTACTAATGTCAAAGTTCAAACACAAACATGCAATTGTTCAAAGTTCAAACATATTAGTTTTATTCATAAACAAGATTGCTATTAAATAATAAAATTTAAAATTTCAAAAATTTAATTAAATATTAAACTCAAGAACTAAACATAAATTTAAGAATTATATTGAATTAAACTAAATATTACAAATCTATCATCATTTATATAATTTGAAGTTGGTACAAGTTAAAAAAATTACAACTATAATAAAATTATCAATTGACTTGTTATTGTTCACTTCTTGTTGTGATTTGATATGTTACAACCTCAGATTATGAATATGGTAAATTATTAGAAAAATAAATATATCAAGATCTGGTTTGGGTATTTATTAAAATAAAAAAACCTTTTAAGCTTAGGCCCCGCCTAATTTTCTCGGAAGGATTTTTTACCGTCTTGGGTCTAGGTGAGGCGACAGGAGGCTGGACGCCTAGGCGAGGCACCAAAGGGGGCCTAAGCGCCTAGGTGGGGCACTAAGGGGGCCTAAGCGCTGGGCGGGGATTTTAGAACATCGCTAACGCACAATAATCCAATAATATATCAGATGAAATTTTTTCTCTTATAAAAGTCCCAAAGGTCCTTGTTTACCAAAAATCAAAACATAAAATTAAGAAGTAATTAGGCAGGAATTATGTTTAGGAGGGCCAACTGTAATGGCCGTCTCAATTCTTTAGGACAAAAGGCCTTCTCTTAAGGAGAGAAATCATACGAATGTTCAGGAAACAAACCATAAAAATCCAATGGATCAAACTCTTTCATGAGTAAAAATGTGTCACATTTGAGAAAAAACTCTAGTGGTGAGAGGAAATAACTCTGTACATTCTTTACAGATTCTTTACTTTTGAGTATCCCATGCAATCTCTGTCTCTCATATATTTACATACTTCATAAAGTTTAGGTTCGAAGCGCACATGGAGGTTCATGCGGGATCAATTGATGAAGAACACGATGAGCAAGGAATTGCACATATGATTGAACACGTTGCATTTCTTGGAAGTAAAAAGCGTGAGAAACTTCTAGGTACAGGGGCACGATCAAATGCTTACACTGATTTCCATCATACTGTGTTTCACATCCATTCACCGTCTCGTGTGAAGGTTTGTTATATGTTCATTTTGTTGCTTGATATAATTTTTGATCAAGTTCATGTTTCTTTTGTTACTCAGTGTGATTATTTATTGGATATTTTCCTTTTGCCCAATTGTACATGAAGTTGAAGGATGTGAAGAATATAAACAAAAAGGTAATAGGAATAACATCTAAAAAAGGTTCCTTACATATATGGGTGAGTGCATATTGACAAATCAAATAAATAGAAAGATGGAAATTTACATTCAAATAGATAATATAGAACTTTCCATTGTTAAAATTATAGTATCTTCTTTCCGGGACCCTATTGACCCTTTTGACCTTTTAGTATGTCAACGGATGTAGTAGATAGCTAATATTGTATAAATGCATGTATATGCTCCACTGTTTTTTTTCGGTAACATTTAAATAGATTTTTTTAAAATTAGAAAAGATTGAAGGAAAAGAAACCAAATTAAACTAGATTGGTAAGTAATGTAATTATTATTTATATAAAAAATGGACACCAAGGCAAAACCTAGTACATGCGATGCATACAAAGGGGTTAAGAGAGGATAAAAATAAAATAATTAATGCCTATAAAATCATTAACACCTATAAAATAGAGTAAAATTCATTAACTAAATGAATTATTAATTATTGAAGGATAAAAATAGGGGTAATTAATGCATGAAAATTCTGTTTATCACTGTGCTTTGATGAATTAGTGTGGCTTATTTAGCCGTTAGATATTGTTTTCCTTTGTTTGTTGGTTTGGCATGTATAATTAGATATTGCTTTTGTGTTTAAAGAGTGTAAACCCTAATGCCTTGTGTAATAAAAGCTCTATTACATACTAAGTTAATTATAAAATGGGCCCAATAAAATATATCATGCACTTTAGCATCCATCTTCATTCAAAAAGAGGAGAGATATAAACTATCAAATCGAATACTCAAATAGTTGTTATAAGAGTATCAGTTATTTGTAAATATTGTTTATTTGCATGTAATTTGGGCCTCTACAATAAGTAGGTGCATAACTTATTAATGTTGCCACATTGGTTTTTCTGTGAATGGTAATTTTTACACTTTAGGTCCCATTTCAGATTCTTTGAGTATTGATTGTCTGTGCTTATTTTGCTAGACCAACACTAAATAAAATTTCATTTGATAGGACTCTGATGGAGATCTACTCCCAGTTGTTCTGGATGCTTTGAACGAGTACTGATAATTAAATCTTAGGGCATTTTCACCTTATGCGAGACAGATTCTTTCAGAATTATGCTAACAATTTTAATTTCTTATATATGGCTTCTTAAGTGAATTTAATAAATTCGTGACAGGGTTCTTACAAAATAAATAAATAAAATGTGGCGGACTACGGTACATCTAACACTTTTTTTCGTTGTCATGAATACAGATAGCTTTCCACCCAAATTTTCTTGCTTCTCGAGTTGAAAAAGAAAGGCGAGCGATATTATCAGAACTGCAGATGATGAATACCATTGAGTATCGTGTTGATTGCCAGGTAGTACTTGTAACTGGAGATGCTTATGGAATTCCAATATTTATAATATTTGTAATTTTTTTTACTTTTTCCTAATTGGGCACATCAGACTGAACCATTTTTGCTTCTTCTTTCCTCTTCTGAGCGTAGTTGTTGCAACATTTGCATTCTGAGAACAAGCTGAGCAAAAGATTTCCAATCGGACTAGAAGAGCAGATTAAGAAGTGGGATGCAGATAAAATAAGGAAATTCCATGAGCGTTGGTACTTTCCAGCAAACGCAACTTTATATATTGTGGGGGATATCGACAACATTTCAAAGACAATTTATCATATTGAAGTATGTCATATCGAGCTTTGTCAGTTCTAGTGTTTGAAATTCTTATGTAGATCTGAAACTTTAAAGTTTACCTTGAGGATCAGTCTTGTGACTATAATAGTTTTTAATTCCAGAAATAATTTATAATGCAATCGCTGTGCAGGCTGTATTTGGTCAGGCAGGAATAGAAAATGAGACTGCTCCAGCACCTACTCCTAGTGCATTTGGTGCGATGGCTAGTTTCCTTGTTCCTAAGCTTACAGTAGGGTTGGGTGGTAGTTTATCTCAAGAAAGGTCATCTCTTTCCATGGAACAATCAAAAATATTTAGGAAGGACAGACATGCAGTTCGCCCTCCTGTCGAGCATAATTGGTCCCTCCCGTGGAGCATTGAGAATGTGAAGGCTCCTGAGATATTTCAGCATGAATTGCTTCAAAATTTCTCAGTTAATATGTTCTGCAAGGTATAAATGATTTCTAATTTTACCTTTAATGTGAAGGTTTGAGATTATTTTGTTGAAAAATTATATATATATTTTCTTATTGTAATTTTCAAAATTCATGCGAGTTTTTCCCCTTAAAATTTAATCTGACTAAAATCTTACATAACATTTAAGTGCTAACATATTAAATTTTGGCCAATGGTCGTATTTTATGTAACTGCATTTAAAGATAAGCATTGTACACAAATCTAGTTTCATTGTCATGCTGGAGGATAGTGTAGCAATTTTTTTTGGTAAGTAAGTGTGGTCCCAAAATATGGGTATTGGAACTAGCGACCTTGAGTTTATTCCTTAAGGCCTCCACCATTTCTCCCATATCTTGACGTTTTGATATTGCAGCGAATCATTGTAAATTGACTGGCCTAGATGTGTGGTTTCTTAAGACATTTGGTCCCTTGATTTGATTCTGAATTATGAACACCTAACAACCTGTTCTTTGTTGGATATAAGTTGGTCAAGTATATGTTTTTGTGATTGTTTCATTGTATTGAATATGGGAGCAAATGTAGGATGCTTTCTCTTTCATTCCCGGTATTATTCAAACAAGTATCTTATGGTCCTAGTTTTCTGTTTTTTATATTAATTCCTAGTTGTTTTAAATGCGTTGGCCCTATTTTTATTCCAATTTCTTGCTAGTCCACTCGTATTCCATCCAATTATTTGTGAATATTCTAACATGATTTTTTTGTAGATTCCTGTAAAGAAAGTCCAAACATATGGCGACTTGCGAAATGTTCTGATGAAGAGGATTTTTCTTTCCGCTCTGCATTTTAGGATTAACACGAGATACAAGGTGCAGTTACTTATTTGAACGATTTTTTGGCCATATGTTGTGAAATAAGTTTACATATCTTTGTTAGTGTTGCTCAGTTTGTCATTTATTTCTACCTGGGAAAACTATAAGTAATGCTGGTGTGATGCGGTGCCACAAATAGATATACACTTCACTGTTTAGAACCTTTAGATCAAGCATATAGAAGCTGGATTAGATTAGCCGTTAGTGTTATTGAAGATACTTTATTTTTCTCAAACATCAAGATTGTAAATGAGCTTGCAGGTTCTGTGGAACCCGAAAATATAGATGATAGACATATCTTTTCATATTTTCCGCCTGGAGGAACTCCTTAATCAAATCATTAGTCTATTTGTATTTTCTTGTTGTCTACTTCTACTTATATTGACATTGGCTTGTGATTTGTGTATTCCATTCTTTACCCTGCTAATTCAAATATTTTTGCAGAGTTCAAATCCTCCATTCACCTCAATTGAATTAGATCATAGTGATTCTGGAAGGGAAGGTTGCACTGTGACCACTCTAACAGTAAGCGCTGAACCTAAAAATTGGCAAAGTGCAATTAAAGTTGCTGTTCAGGAGGTTTGTACTATATGTCAATTTTATTCTATTGTCTATGATGGTCACTAATTTTGTTTAAGAATGTTCAATTCAACACCTTGTTCTTTTACTCAATTAAGACAGTATGCCATTTTATTCCTGCTAAAAAGAAAATTGAAGAAAAAACAGTTTTACTTCTCCTCTTCGGCCCTCTTTTAACTTTCATTCTGTCAGTAATACGCTGTTTCATATTATAACAAAAGTGGAAAAAGGTATATGCCCTATTGCTGACATTTTTTTGGTCAGCTGTATTAGCTACCTTGTGCAAGACACGTATAACATGTAATGCACAAGGTACCATACCCTGACGAAAATTGCCTTTAATAAAATAATAACCTCATGATATGATTTTGTGTTGTTCTGTTTCTAGTATTAAGCCATTTCATTTGCTTCAGGTCCGAAGGCTTAAAGAATTCGGCGTCACAAAAGGTGAATTGGCTCGATATATGGATGCACTGTTAAAAGACAGTGAACAGTTAGCAGCTATGATCGATAATGTGTCATCATTGGATAACTTGGATTTTGTTATGGAGAGTGACGCACTTGGGCATACAATTATGGATCAAATACAAGGTCATGAGAGTTTGGTTGCTGTTGCTGGGACAGTTACCCTTGAAGAAGTAATCCTCATTCTACTCTACTAGTCACATGTTCTTCCTTCAATGATGCTTTCGGGCTGCAAAGATACATCTCAATAACCATATGACTATATTCCAATTCATAATCTTTAGGGGTGTACATGGTTGGTTTCGGCCGG
The DNA here is from genome assembly GCA_020205615.1 of Panax quinquefolius. Lineage (NCBI taxonomy): Eukaryota > Viridiplantae > Streptophyta > Magnoliopsida > Apiales > Araliaceae > Panax > Panax quinquefolius. The sequence continues at coordinate 108,458,476 of CM035169.1, forward strand.
CCATTGACAAAATTTGTGCCCGAAACCGAACTAGTCGGTTTTAAGATTCACTAAGATTCACAACGCAAAGCCGATCAACTTAATTGGTTTTCGGTGATCAGCTTGGAAGTCGGTTTTGGCCAGTTTTCGGTTTATAGAAATCCTAATTTTACATTCAATAAAAACAAAACGAGCAAACACTATCAATTGTATTTTAATCTAACGATTTCACGTGTAACTACCAGTTTATATACTATATACAGATATGCAAACAACTTAATTCATCCCCGAGAAACACAAATCAATAGCAGAAGTCAATTTCGTAATAATCAATTTATGAGGAACTCCTTTCGCTGTCTGCTGTGATTCCCATGGGTGCTTGCTTGCCTGCTTAGGTAACCAAAATCTTTAGAAGAACAGAGGGAGGAATAGGAAGAAAACCATCAGCACTGTGAGAAAGAGAGAAGAATCAATTGAGCCGTGAGAGGAAGAGATAGGAGGAACTGGAAAGAGGCGAAGAAGACTAGGAGACCTAAAATAATAATAAGCGTATAATGTGTGTGTGTGTGTATATATACATACATAATAAATTTAATATTTGTCTGGTTCAGTTTAGAAACCAAATTTTATTCGTGTAAACCGGGACTGGCTCAGCTTTGTCATCAATCAAACCGGTGACTGAACCACCTATATATTAGGCCGGCTGAAATAACATGGTTCAGTCTGGCTTGGTCGGTTTTTCGGTTTTTATTGTACAGCCCTAATAATTTGGTCATATATTCTGTATACTACAATTCTTCTGATTTTACTGGGGTGTCAACTTGATTTTTGAATGCTTACGTTGAAATATGAAATTGAATTTTACTTGGGTAACCAAAATTCAAATATGGCCCTGTTTGCAGTGGCAATATCATGGATCTCGTAAGAAATAGACATGTGCAAGTGTAAATGTGAAATATGAGCTGTAAAAGAGCTGTAATGTTTTTCTGGACGATATCTTTTATCATTTAATATATCTTGTATTGCAGGTCAATTCTACTGGTGCCAAGGTGTTGGAATACATCTCTGATTTTGGGAAACTATCTGCTCCCCTTCCTGCTGCAATTGTTGCGTGTGTTCCTAAGAAAGTACATGTTGATGGAAAAGGTGAATCTGAGTTCAAGATAGTGCCAACTGAGATTATATCTGCTATTAAAGAAGGTTTGCAGGAACCCATAGAGGCGGAGCCAGAGGTGTCCTTTCTTTAGACCTTCACTTCCATTTGCTTTCTATTTCCATTGTGTGATACATATTTCTAAAAGCTAAGACTTTGTTTATATTATATTTTGTTATTGACTTCACCTTACTGTTAACATGTTCAGCTTGAGGTACCAAAAGAATTGATAACCTCTGCACAGCTGGAGGAATTAAGGTTGCAGCAGAGGCCTTCCTTTATTCCAGTAAGTCCTATTGTGGATCCCGCAAAAGTCTATGACAAAGAAACAGGAATTACTCAGCGTCGTCTTTCAAATGGGATTCCAGTGAATTACAAGGTATATATACATATATTCTTAATGCATGCATTCAGTTGCTTACAAACTAAAACAGCAGTGAAATTTAGTTTTTTCATCTTTTCACTAGTTATTAGTAAATGTGGATGATAGTATTTGAGGGACAAGTCTGCATAATTCAAACTCAGAACCAAATATGATCTTTATCTCATTTTGAAGTGTTCCTTTTCTTGCAGTACATTTTGTCCTTTTTAATGGCATTAGTCTTCCTCTCATTATATGTTCCCATTTAGCTGTGTAATAGAGATAAAAAAAGTAGGTCAATATCTTTCTTAGTGTGCTTTCCAAGCCGATGGCATAAATAGTTATACAAAGAGATAAACATCATGCATGATGCATCTATGTTATAATCTATATATATACATAGTTGTCAAATCGTAAATCGTATCGTGAATTGAAAATCCCCGTATCGTAAGATACATAAATAATATATAAAATAATTATTATTATATTTATTCATATTGAGAACGCAATTTGACTTAAATTCATAACAATTAAGCATATAGGCCAACAACTGAACAACATAATTTAATTAAAACAAAATTTAAGATGATCATCAAGTGTATTAAATAATTATTCAATTAGTTCCAAGTTACAAACAAACTAAAATAGTATTTAATAATATTAAGACTAAAAGACAATGTGCATTTCAAACTTTACACCCATGTTGACTTTTGCACCCCAAACCAAAAAAGGTGTCTAAGTACACCCCAAACTTCAATTAAACGTAACAGAAAGCACACTTTCGTCAGTTAACCATTCAAAAGTGACCGGCTAAGGCACGCGTGGATCTGGAGGGGTGTTTAAATCTTTTCCTTCTTATCTTCTCCAACATTGACACTGCAAATGAACAAATATATGAATGTTAATACCTAGCTATGAAAATCCTAGCTAAGCAATGGACACTGCAATGTTTATTGTTTTGTTTTGTTATTTCGATAAGTAAATGAGCACCACAATGTTATGCCCAGATTCTTATCTGTTACTCGAAGAGCAAGTGATTCACGACATATTCTACAGAAATCCCTATAGCTCAAATTTCAATCACAGAAAACCGCACCATAACCCTAATGTTGAAAAGCTTTCCCAAACTCCAAAACCCACAGATTTCTTAAAATCCTGATATTCCTATCAATAAACTGTAAATTGCACTACCAAGAACAAATATTCCTTCCGAGTTCATTTCCCTAATCGAAAATACATGTAAATAAAATCAGAATAAGAAAGAAAAAAAACATACCTCCTTGGGAATATTGAGACGGGCGGAATAGCAAATCTTAGCAAGGGAAAATCGAACAGGCGTGAATCGCTTGGCATGGGTATATACAAAGGGGAAAGACTTGTTAAACGTCTGGGGCGGGGACATCCACTGTAGGGCAGAGCTGGAAGGGCTAGTGGAGAAGAGAATGAGGAATTGGGAGTGGTTAGAGAGAGAAACTGTAAGCAATTGTCCCTTGACGGAGTCAACAATGGAGGAGAGAGAAAAGGGGAGAGGGGTTTTGACGGAGGGATCAAGAATGGCGGAAATGGAGAGAGATCGGGTGTCGAGGGTGAAGAGGCCGGAGTGATGGGAGGAGAGAGAGGAGGGCGGAGGAGAGGATGCTGGAGGTGGAGAAGTCGAAGTAGAGGGAAAGGGAGATGTGTGTGGTGAATGGGTGAGTTGACTCAGTGTAGGAGTGTGGGTCGACTCGTGACATTTTTCTTCTTTTTAAGGTTAGGGTTTAACAGAGAGAGAGAAGGCAGGGGATTGCGTGAAATAAATGTAAATTACCAAGTTTACCCCTCTGTAATAAACATTACAGTCTTAGCCGGTCATTTTTGACCGGTAAACTGACGAAAGTGTGCTTTCTGTTACATTTAATTGAAGTTTGGGGTGTACTTAGACACCTTTTTCGGTTTGGGGTGCAAAAGTCAACATGAATGTAAAGTTTGGGGTGCACATTGTCTTTTAATCTAATATTAAAAAGGAAGGAAAAAAGAGAGCATGTTATTGATGTTACTGGCTATATATTGTTATCTATCTAAATATAATATAGTTTTACTAGCTATATACTTTATATTATTTTACATACTATTAGGTGAGTGGAGCAGTATAAATATAATATTAATATAAGACAAATTATATAAAATATACTACATAGCATACCTGTGTGTGGCTGTGACACATCTGACTTTGGAGAAGATAAAAAATAAAACACGTCAACTGGAGATGCTAGGAGAAAACGCAGGAGCAACGTCTTGGACTAATCGTCTATGATTGAAGCCTTCAAAGGTAATACCGTGATAGAGTCGGAGAAGATGAAGTTGGAAGGCACGAGTCGCATGCAATTCAATTTTAGGCTAATCTCAAAAGTCTATCGATATTTTGGAATTGACTGTTTGTTTTTTAATAATATGAAAGTGGGTTTGAAACCCTTTTGAAAACATGAACTTTGGGCTACAGGAATCGAAGCGATGTTGATGTAGGACTGGGTAGGAAGAAGCAATAAGAGTACCTATTTCCGCAGAGAATCGGTAAAGAAACACACAAAAGCACACAACTTTAATATCAAATCAATTCATTCAATAATCTAAAAATAATAAAGTATTACAATGCTTAAATAAAAAACCCAATACTTGGGGACTAAATAAAAATTCTAATTTAGAAAGGAAACAATCTCCTAACTACAATCTACTACTATAATAAACTCTCCTAATTGAAATCTACTACTACAATTAAAACTCTTCTAATGAAAAGTTATTACTATAATATCTTACTAAATATTTTCTTTAATAACTCAACATTTATCTCTAAAAAACAATACAAAATTAAATCTAATTAATTTCATTAATAGCTCAACATTTATCTCTAAATAACAATACAAAATTAATAATAGACATTGAATTTTTTCTTCCATACCGCATCAGATGTGATGCATAAAGAGGTAAGTTTTTGTATTTAGTATTTTTTTTCTCTCTTTTCAAACTTCCTGTATAGATGATATATTGTTGTATCGCACCAGTCATGTGATTCGGCTGCAATACGGTTGCTATACCTACGATTCTTATATAACATTCAATACAACTAAGATTATGAATCGATTTTGAGTGCAGATAAATGCGATACGAATCGCGTATCGTACGATTTTGACAACTATGTATATATATAATAAATAAGACAAAATCGTTGTTCATCCCTACTTTTTAGTAGTAGTTGTTCAACCCTACTTTTTAGGAGTGACCCCTCTAAAATTTAACAATAATAAATCATAACTATAAATAAAATTCTATTTAACCCTAACAAAAAATTCTATTTCACCAATTTCACCTCAACCGATCTTTCAACATATTGAGGTATATATAATAAATAAGACAAAATCGTCGTTCAACTCTACTTTTTAGGAGTGATTCCTAAAACTTAACAATAATAAATCCTAACTATAAATAATATTCTATTTAGCCCTAACAAAAAATTTATATTTCACCAATTTCACCACCACCCATCTTTTAACATATTGGGGCCTAATATCTATATCTATATAATAAATAAGACAAAATGGTCGTTTTACACTTTAACCCTAAAATTTAGCAAAAAATCCTAACTATAAATATAATCTATATATATAATAAACAACACAAAATAGTCTCAACCCTAAAACTTAGGAACTAAAGTAATGAAATAAAAACCTAAACTTTAGTAAAAGCAACTATATTTCACATCTGTTATTTAATTTCAAAATCTTTTCATCTACATTCTTACTATCATAATTATCTACTTACCACTATCTCTTATTCTTATACATTTTCTAATTTAGTTAGAGTTTTATTGATAAATGATAACAGTAATATTTTATTATATAATATTTTTATTATTACATTATATAAGTATAATTATTTGAGTTTAATAATGTTTTAGTATTGCATAAATAGATGAATATAGGAATATAAAAACAAATAAATCATTTTAAAGAGGAATACTATTCTTTATATTATATACATAGAAGGATTATTATTGTAGATTTTTAAATTTATTTAATTTTTCATCTAGTTATACATTATTAGTTAAATAAGATATATTATTAGTATAATATTTATCTATTATTAGTATAATTAATACATTAGTATAGTTTAATATAAAAAATATAAATAATACAATAATTTTATAACAACAAACAAAGCCCGTGCTTCGGGATCATGAGCTACTTAGTTTAGTTACGGAACAAGGACCATAGTTGTCATGACATTGCCTAGGTGTCCCGGCGCTGGAGAAGGGCAAGGCGTTACCAAGGCTCACACGCCTTGGTAGCTGGCCCAAGTTGAGTGATTAAATCATTTTTTACCCATGACTCATCATAACTCACAAACTTCATGACTTTAGGAAATGGCATATATTGCTAAACAATTGATTAATTTCTGACCTGTTTGTATAATTCCTTTTCTGTATGAGAAGGGGACACATGTAAATATTGTATTAATTTCTGATAGTTTCTACTTCTCTTTACATACCATGTACTTATTGGATTTGTGTGTGTGCACGCGTAAAAAATAAAGATTACAACAAATGAGGCAAGGGGAGGCGTCATGCGGCTCATAGTTGGTGGTGGACGAGCAGCTGAAACTTTTGAGACGAGGGGAGCTGTTGTTTTGGGTGTTCGAACTCTTAGTGAGGGTGGTCGCGTTGGAAACTTTTCAAGAGAGCAGGTGATTTAATTTTATCAAGTTCATCTTGGATTTTGTTATTTGATATTCTTTACCACCATATAAGAGTTCTTTCCGTCCTATCTATTCAACTCTTCTTACCATGTATAACCAAGATTCTAAATTCTATTATGGTGTTTCATTTTAGCAAACATTCTTTATATATTTAGTACTACCATTTCTCTAGGTGATATTTTAGTTGGTTTATGATCATGGTTAAGCAAATTGTTCCCAGTGTTGCTGCATTTCATCATGTGCCACATCAGTTGATAATTATACGATTAAATCCCTATAATCTGTGCTCTCTTCTCTGTCTTTAGATACTTTATTATATGGGTCTTTTGAAACTCAACTTTTAATATAATTCCTTCCACGCTATCCTTGTTTCAGAATTTCCTAATGAATGATGTGCTTTTCCAGGTGGAACTTTTTTGTGTGAATCACCTGATAAATTGTTCACTTGAGTCAACGGAAGAATTTATTTGTATGGAGTTCCGTTTTACTTTAAGAGACAATGGGATGCGAGCTGCTTTTCAGTTGCTTCACATGGTGCTTGAGGTAAAATCTATTTGATCCTTACTGTATATAGTGATTTTACTCTCCAAACTGTACAAGGATGCATCTCTTGCATTGGGTCTCATTGACATGGTTAATTAATTTTTTGTTGCTGATATATGTTTCTTCATGAATTAGCCTCAAGTTTTCTGACTTGTAATTTTGTTCATTTTATTTTTTGGTTGGTTTTGAAGAGACAAGTGGGAATGGTTTTTTAGCTGGGTTTGGGTTACGGGGCTGGTGGGTAGATGATACATAAAGTTGCCCCAAAGAATAGCGTGTTTCAATCATAAGTGGAGCCCCCTTAATTTGCATCGAAATTCTATATAGGAATCAAGTATTCATCTCAAGTCCATCACACATGTCTGAAAAGTCATTTGATCTTTATTACTGGTTAGGTTGAGTGGATTCTTGTGCTAGTTTCCAGCTTATCTGAGTCACCTATTACAATTAGTTATGAGTTTATAATGTCCTGGATTCCATCAAAATCTTAATATCTATTGCCAATTGCCATCATGCAGCATAGCGTATGGCTTGATGAAGCATTTGATAGAGCAAGACAGTTATACTTGTCCTATTACCGCTCTATACCCAAAAGCTTAGAACGCTCAACTGCTCACAAGCTCATGCTGGCAATGCTGAATGGAGATGAACGGTTTGTCGAGCCCACACCACATTCGTTACAGAACTTGACCTTGCAATGTGTAAAAGATGCAGTGATGAATCAGTTCGTCAGTGATAATATGGAGGTGTGTAGTTCTATGCTCTTATTCCTAATTTTATTTGTTTATTTCAAGGGCGTACTTGGGTAAGCTTACAATATTATATGTTTAATGAATATTTCATATAAAGTGACATTCTTATCTTCTATTGTTGCTTAATGCATTAGGTGAGTATTGTTGGTGACTTCTCGGAGGAGGATATCGAATCTTGTATTCTTGATTATCTTGGCACAGTTGGAGCAACAAAAGGTTTTGAAAGAGCACACAGATATAACCCAATCATATTCCAACAATCTCCTTCCAGTTTGCATTTTCAACAAGTGAGAAGCAATGTGATTTTAAATCGTCATTTTTTTCTTGTTTACAAGCAGTAGAGGATTCTCATATTTCATCCGAATTAGTTTTGAGCTACACCAGCTTAATTTGTGTAGTTGATTTCTGAAACATCATTTAGCCTTGTGAGTTGTGACCTCATTATGTCTTTGCTCCTTGCAGGTATTCTTAAAGGACACTGACGAGAGAGCTTGTGCGTATATTGCTGGCCCTGCACCAAACCGCTGGGGATTTACTGTTGAGGGGAAAGACCTTTTAGAGTCCATGGGGGATGTCTCAGCGGATGATGGTGAACTTTTGCTTTATACTTGTACTAAATATTAGACTTGCACTTTGTATTCTTTTTGTGTTGAATATGTTACTAGACATGTGGAGCATAGGGGAGGTTGGGCCATAGATAACTACTCTTGTAGATTCTTATAATTTTAGCTTGAATAACTTAATACACATTGGTGCGATCTGTGAAACAGAAGCAGGTCTAATCACTAAAATGCGCCCCCAGAAAGTAATAGAATACTTGTTAATCTTGTTTCAATTATTGAATTTTCAATTTTCTTATTCAAGTCAAAAGGCTTAGGTAGGCGACATCTCTTGTATTAATGTACTTTCATGGTGATATTAGTGTAGCAGACTTGAAGACTGCACTTTAAATAGAGCAGAAGAGAACAAGTGACGCAGGACATGAAATGAACTAGGCACACAAGCCACAAAACACAACTCTCAGATCAATTCATAATTTTATATTCAAAAATCTCTTAAAAATAATGAGTATATCAACTTTTGACTTTTTGAATAATTAGACTTGGTTCCATACTAGCATGACAATGTTAGTTTCTATAGTCAGTTAATAATTTGTGTTAGCTTCTTACATCTCTAAATTTTAGTGGAAAAACATTTAGTTAAAATTGTATTTAATAATTTGAAAGAAATAATGGGTCATTGTCGAGATGATCGCGATGTCATGCATGATAAAGTTGATTTAAGTTTGGGGCCTGGGCGTAGCCATTTTGTTGCGGAAGGTTAAGTTTGTACAATTTACTGAGACTTCATAGTGCCTTTTAATCTTGATATGAAAATGCTATTTTTGAATTTTGTAAGGATGGTAATGTGCTTGGCTGCTACCTTTCCATTTCAACATATAATTGTCTTTAGAGTAAAATCTTTATCCTTTAGAAAAAGTTTTTTTAAAAATTCTTTTTAGAGTCCTGCTATACATTGCGAAAGTTTTTAGCCGAATTATGATTGCAACGTATGTGTATATATGGGATATGTAGGAATTAAGAAGGGTCCCACTTTAATTTATTCTATTTTATCGCATACACTTGCACGTTGGTCGCAATTCAGCTTCGTCAAATATTTGTCGACATGTATATCATATTCCTTCTTTTTAATATAACTTCTTTCTATTACTGATAAAATAGGAGTGAAAATGTAATAACAGATGAAGATGGGAAGCATCTTATAATTTTTTTCATGTTAGAATATACATGCATCTAGGAAAAAGGCGAGATATGTATACAGTTGACTTTTTCTAAGTAATGTACCTTGACGTTTGTGTTCATTCATGCTTATTCATATAGTAAACAGTCAAAAATTCAAGGATTTGGTAGATGACCTAGAAATTGATGCAGCTGTACTTTGTTTTTCAAAAGAAGGAAATTAATAAATTCCTTTACAGATGAACAGTCAAAATCTGAGGAACCATTTGTGGAGGTAAAAAATGCTGAGAAGGACCTGCGAAGAAGATTACATAGTCACCCCTTATTCTTTGCCATTACAATGGGACTTTTGGCAGAAATTATAAATTCAAGGTAATATTATCTTCAGTGCTTTGTATGTATGCCTTCAAGGGACAACTTACATTTGTATTACACATGTTTAATTTTTCGTTCATTCACTTTGAACCCTTAGAAAGTTGTATTCTACTTTGTCCTTGGTTTATGTAATCCTTCTGCCATATTCTAAGGGACTTTGAGAAAACCCATAGTCCTAATATTGAAGAGTATGATCACTGCAGATGACGAGTAATCCATTTCTGTGTAGAAAGTTGTTTTAGTATCTGTATATCTGAAAGACTAATAGAAACCCAAGAGTGGGTGATTTGGTCTAAAGATTGAATTGCTTCATACTGAAATTGATGGAAAATACCCTTTTAAATTTTGAACAATCTAACAATGAGAGATGATGCCAATAATATATTACAAGGTTAGAGATTGCAATGATGATGAATGCTATGTATAATCATAGATATGTGACGAGCAATACAAGGAGCAAGTGATGAAGATTTGACAAGTTATAATATTAATTTTTAGCAAAAGATATAAAAAATATACAAATTTGTACATATATACATACAAAAGCGTGCACACACACATATATATGTATATAAGCTCTTCTTGAGAACCTAATTCATTAACTTTGATTCTTTCAAAGGTAAGATCAAATCGTTTATTCAAGAAACCAAACTAAAACCTCTAATCCATATCCTTTACTATCTTGATCACATTGACCAATTTCATCATCTAGTATATCAAATTTATGAAATTCCCAGTACAATAGAACCTCAACAATATAGCTAAAGATCTAATCAAGAGCTGAAAAGATGTTTGATGAAACTCTAATGCCAAGTGATTAGTCTTTAAACTTTTTTCTCTTTCTAAAATAACATGATATGACTCAAGAAATGCTTTTAATATGCTCGAGAGCTTTCTAGATTATATGTTCTTAATTATATCATTTTGTTCAAATTCATGATACATGTCAACTCTTCTAACTGAAGGGTTGAAACTTTCTTCTGTGACAAAAGAAGTAGAATTTTTTTAAGCATGTTGTGTTTATGATGTCGACACTTTAGATCCCTTGAAAATCTGTTCCATTCATCACATGTCTGCACTTCTCCTGTAGTTGCTGACTCTTCCACCTTAGACAAACATACCCATTTGAGGGACGTCAGTAGTGATACACCTCTCGAAAGGGTTTAAACCTAAGCCTGAAAATTTTAGCTTGAGTGCAGAATTGATTTTTCAAAACCAAATATATACACATAAAACTTCAATTATAATAGTGCTATTAACCCTAGCAGCAGTTGGCGCAGTGGTTCAAATGACGTCCCGAGATGAGCCGTAGACCCGGACATCTTGGGATAGAATTCACTTGCAACAATTGTGAAAAGGCAGATAAAACTGCTGAAATGGGGCCACGGACCGCCAGCGCAAGCTGGTTTAAAGAAAAGGTTGGTCCGGGCTGGGGGATTAGTCCGACTGTGGTTGGGAAACCTCACATTATCAAAAAAAGAAAAGAAAAAAAAGAAAAAGAAACTTGCTATTGAAACTAAGTTGAATTGTGAAAGCTTCAAGCTCCTTCATAGATCACAATTTCACTTTACTCATTTTACCTTCACTTTGCTCAAGTCAAAATACACATTATTGATTCTTTTATTCGGATCTTTGAAATGTAGTTAGGTTTTAGCCATTTGCGGTTGGCCTTACAATGCTTAATGTTAATACTCTAAGCGTGATTATGCTACTAACATTAGTGATTTAAACCTGTAGTTATGTTATAACTTTAGTTGTCAGGCCTGTGATTTGTATCTGAGATTCCATTGATTGTTAATAAATTGACAATATGAAATGTTTCATGGTGTTCTGTATAGGCTTTTTACGACAGTCAGGGATTCTCTTGGATTGACTTACGACGTATCATTCGAATTAAACCTGTTTGATAGGCTGAACCTTGGGTGGTATGTGATTTCAGTAACATCAACACCGGGCAAGGTGCGTTTCACAGTTTTATACATAGTTGCAGATAGTAAATTTTGTGTTATTTTATGGAACCCTCACCTGCTTCATGTTTAACATACTTCTAGGTGCATAAAGCTGTCGATGCTTGCAAGAATGTACTTAGAGGCTTGCACAGTAGCAAAGTTGTCCACAGGGAGTTGGACCGGGTAAGTTTCTTAACAGAAATAGATCATCTTACTCTCTAATATTGTTTTATTACATTTGAATCAAAAGATTGGGTAACTGTTGGTATTTATGGCAATGCAGATAGTGTCTTTTTAAAAAATGTGTCGTCTTATTAGTTGATGCTTTTTCAAATAACTAAATGTTAAAGCATATACTCGAATATATTCAAACCCAATGAACATGTATTGTGAAAATTGATAGAAAAGGAGACATATAACCAATCAAAGTCATTATAATGTCTTTACTAATTTATCTAAAAAAATGATTTTCGACACTGACAGGCGAAGCGGACACTGTTGATGAGGCATGAGGCTGAAACCAAGTCAAACGCTTATTGGCTCGGACTCTTAGCTCATTTACAAGCTACCTCTGTCCCGAGGAAGGTGAGCTCATTCGCAAGTTTCCTTTGTAACCATTATCATAATATATATATATATATATATATATATATATATATATATATTTTTTGGGTGCATGTGTGTGTGTGTTGTTTTTGTGCTTGTAAATTGTGAGGCTTAGAACATAGCAGCTTTAGAAAATCTTAGTATGTTTTTTTTCCTGTCAGAATGAAAGGTTTATTTTTATTGATTTCTTGAGGGAATTTAGTATAGGGCCTCTTTGAGTTTTGTTGGTGGATGTACTCCTTCCATTGTTGCAGGCTGTTTTTCTAGCATCCACCTGTTTTTGTATACATTGCGTTTACTAGGTTGACGCCGTTTTTTGGCTCTTTTTGAATATATATTACTTATATAAATTAAGAAATCTTACGGTTTTTTTTGTTTGATTCAGGACATATCTTGCATTAAAGATCTTACTACGCTATATGAAGCTGCAACAATTGGTGACATATACCTTGCATATGAACAGTTGAAGATAGATGATAATTCCTTGTACTCTTGCATTGGAATTGCTGGGGCTCAGGCGGGAGAAGAAATTTTAGGTGAGGACATATGTCTGTGTAATGCGTTTGTATTGTTTACCTCTGATGCCTATGTTATTTTTTCCAAGGCTATGTTTGAACTTGGAAAACATAATGGAAAAGAAAGGAAACAGAAAAGGAAAAATTTAAAACATTATAAAATACTTGGTGAGAGTCTATTATATTATATTTTAACATTATACTCAATATTCAAATTTAAAAAAATAAACTACCTACATTTTCTTTTTTGTTGACTTTTATTTCCTTCCGAATGTTGAGGTTTGAACAGGAGATGGGACAATTCTTTTCCTAATAATTGTTTATAATCTTTTAATATTAAGTTTTGTTTGTCCATTGTAATTATGTTTAATCGCGTCTTATACAAACCTTAATTTTTGTAAAAAGAAAAGTCTTACCAAAAAAAGAGAGGACTCTTTTCCTGACAAAAGGATTATATCATTAGAATAATGTTCATCAGGAGGGATTTTTTAATTTTTAATTTTACTTTTCCTATTTCTTTCCTTTCCTTTCCTTTCCAGTATTGTACTAAACAATCTGAGAAAATGTTTTGATAAAGAATTCAACTGAGACTTCACCTTGGATGGGAATATCTTAAATTCTTCTTTGGATAATTAGAATGAAGATTTTTCAAATTCCTTAGCTATTGAATTGAGGGGTTTGGATGCCTAAAATCCCTTCTCAAAATAACCTCTCATAGACATCTGAAATTCCTAAGTCAAATAAATCAATGGGTTTTGAGGGAAAGAAAGAAAATGGTTCCTCACTACCAGTCCACCAAAATTACCATCAGTGTCTCCAGCAACACCACTGCCTCGACAAACAACCATCACCACTGATGCAACCACCTCATTGTCATTACCAGTATCTTCTTCAATATGACAACTATTACCACCATTTTCTACACCAGCATTACTAGCATCACTAATACTCATCGTTGCCACCATGCTTTATATGTTTATCATTTTTGTTTTACAATTTCCAACTAAATGAATATGATAATCTAGATAACAAATTTTAAATTTTCTTAGATCTATGAGGTATATTTGAAATCCACTGAGCATTTATAAATACTTCATTAACACATACTCTGAAAGAATTTGCTCAAGTATCTAGCAGTTTAGTTGAAAGTTTGAAACTCTAAGAAATGCTACGAGTCAAGTGAGAAGTCATCCAAGTTATTGATGGAAGTTTTAAGATACTTTGACCTGAAATCATTGTGGAATTTTTAGCAGTGATAACAATGTGAGATATCCCAGTTCCTGTTTCTATTTCGTCATGGTTTGTTATCATTCAATTTTTTGAACTTTTCTGCAATAAACTGGTGTCCTAAGCATAGTGGTAAACAAAGCTGTTATGCTGCACATGCTAAAATTCAACCCTTGAGCAATTTATTTTGTCACAGCTTTTTATATTTTTGTATTTTATTTATTTATAAGTATTTTAATTAAGCTCATCTAGATATTGATCGACATATTCCCTTTTCAGATCATTTAGAAGAGGGAGAATCTGTTGAAGACTTTCATGGTGTTATTCCTTTGGGACGTGGTTCATCTACAATGACACGACCAACAACATAACCTTCCAGTAGTACATTGTTCTTCTGCTATTGAGAGAGATTGAGCATGAGGTAGTTTCTTCATTTTCCAAAAGATCCAAGTTCTTGTTTTTAACCTTCATGAATCTTAATTTTATTATTTTGACTATAAGTGGTAAAGCTAATTTAAAAAAGCATTTTAAATAACAAAAGAATGATTTGGGAAGAGAGTGACATACAGGAATAAGTTTACCATATTCCAGTATTGTAAATTGACTTTTGATTTAGACGCTCTTTGTGCTATAAAATATTCATGGAACGAGGTGGTCAAATTATTTCTATATTAGTTAGTTAATCTTCTAGAAGTAGCATGGACCATGTGATGGCAGTTAGGAGTAGTGATGTACTTTTTCCTGTTGGTACATGTTATAATTAGGCGTAGTGTTAAGAGTATCTCTATATATATATACATTAGCTATCTTTCAATGGTCATGCGTATTAAATGAATTTAATCAGAGACTTGTTTGAGAATCCCTTTATCTCTCTTATTTCTTTTCTTCTTCTTAGTTATATTCTTTATTCATTGGTATAAGAGCATCGAAGCCCTGGCAAACCTTCTTCTTCGTCTCCTTCAATTTATTATTCTTGCTTCCAAGTCCTTTCTCAGTTCTCTGTCTTAATTCCCTTTTCTTCAACCATAAATCTCATCTACTTGATATTCTCCTCTCCTTACACCATAAATCTCATCTACTTGATATTCTCCTCTCCTTACACCTCAAACAACCTGAGTCAAACTTCATAATAACAGTTCAGAAGCAGAAAAGAATGCTTTGTTTTCAGGATGAGACCTGTAACTTAAGATAGCAATCACTTTCAGTGATTTGAGGTAAATTCCTATCCTTATCTACTCACATCAACTATAAATTTCTATTGTAAAATTAAGGGCAGTCCTATTTTGATGAAGAAACAATAGAGGGCATGGAGCGGTTGAATGATAGCTCAAATGATACCTCAAGGAAGCAATCTAATACGTTGGCAGCTCTAGGAATAATATAAGGAAAAGGGGAGAATCAGACTATAGTGCTCCAAGGATTCGGCAAGAATAAAAAGATAATTATAGTACTATACCTACAGATGGAGGGAGCTTATTAAGATTTGTGTAACACTTCAGTTCCACAACAAAAGATATGAGAAAGTACTTAAGGTATTAAGTTACTACCAATAGTACTTTCAAGTCATGATCTTTTGGGTGAGCCTGTGGTGGGCTAAGATGATTCAAGAAAGATAATATTGAGTTTGTAGTTTAAGGTCTTATTTGGATGAATTTGATTCGGACTAGGGGTTTGACCCTAGATTTGTTCCGGACTCGAGATTTTACTGGGTTGTTTCATATGGTATCAGAGCCGACTCTCGAAAGCTCGGGTCAAGTCATAAGATCGGGTTGCCGGAGGTGGGGACACGTAGCGAGCTAGTATTATCCCACAATGGCTAGGGAGACAAAGATTTGTGGACCGTGTGTGTGATCGGTTCTGACGGGAACGTCAGAAATTTAAGTGGGGGAGTTTGTAACACCCTAGTCCCACATCGAAAGATATGAGAAAAGTTTGTCTGTACTTAAGGAATTAAGTTACTACCAATAGTACTTTCAAGTCATGATCTTTCTAGTGAGCCTGTGGTGGGCTAAGATGATTCAAGAAGATACTATTGGGTCAGTGGTTTAATGCCTTATTTGGATGAATTTGATTTGGACTTGGGATTTGACCCGAGATTTATTTTGGACTTGGGATTTGACTCGGATTGTTTCAATTTGTGAGTAAGAACTTTGCACTCCAGTTTCCCACCAAACCAATTCAGCCTCTAGGTGTTACCATACTTAATGGAGAAAAGGTTTGGAGTATATTTTAGTGTCCTCACTTTTAATTTGGATATGGATGGTTACTCATTCCACACTCCAGATAATCCTTTACTTGCTGAAATTGAATGTTATTCCAAGGGCTCGGTTAGAACTAGGCTCGATCAATACAATTTCATGCATCAAGTGTTCGATACCAAGGAAAGAGATCGATTCAGAGGCACGGTCATGAACAATAATCCAATATCGATGGAAGACACCCTCTTGTAATTATGTCACCATTGCTCAAATTTATATGGATGGCTTAGTAAATTACAAGCTATGAAGATCTTGAGAGAAGTGGCCCAGTTATCATTGAGCTCAAATGAATTTGAATTAACACAACTACTCAAGCACAGAAGTAGTTAGATTGTTTGGAAGGAAACTTAGGATGGAAGTATGGTCATCGATCATAGTTGTCTTGCAGTATACGACGAATCATAGCGATGGCCAACGCTTTAGCGACAAAACTGCCGCCATGGGCGTCCGTATAATGCGACAAGTCGTTTACAATGTGTAATCTATATATTATTTAACAAGTATATTGGGAATAAAATTTTATATATATTAAAACCCAAAACATAACACTATGGAATAACATTAAAAACACAATTACGTAAATACCTAGTAATAACAATCCAAAATAAAATACAATCAAATAAAAAATATAAGACAAAATTGATCCAAAATAACAAACCATTCATCAAAATATCAGTTCAGTTTATGGTTTAATAAGCTGGTTAGAACTTGCAACTTATATATATATATAATATAAATTTGTTTTATATATATATATATATATAATTTATATATAAATATTATATACATATTGTTAGAAGATATGATTAGAAGATATGACAGGATATGCCATAATTGTAGCTTCCTTAATCAGTGTGTACACATTACTGTAATTTAGAAATTACCATAAATGTAATTAGGTTTTATGTATATATATATCAATCTATGTAATAGAAAGTGATAACTTCAATGAAATAAGCTTCTCAATTTCTACATGGTATCAGAGCCTGCTTCTTTTTTCAGTAGTTTTTTTTTACTGCCGTTCACAGTTTTTATTAGAATACTTGTTGAACGACTTGATATGGAGAAATTGAAATCATAATTGAGTTCTACATTACCAGGAGACCCAACCTGAGTTTTCAATTTTCCGACCTACTGCTGCACGAGCCACCCACTCGCCAGACTGCCGACACCACGCATCGGCGGGTGAGACCTTTTCCGGCCATTTTTTTCGACGCGGTTTCTTCCAGTCTGTTGGTCTGATCGGCACTGTGTTTGGCTTTTAGTTTTCGATTCTTTTTCTTCTCTTCAGTTGGTTCGTTTGGTTCCTTGGTTACTTCTGTGCTACTGCAATTTGTTGGCCTGTTCACTCACAGCACTGTTCTTTTTTTTCGTATCCTTTTGGAAGGTTAATTCTCCTGGGATATATTTTTTATCTGTTTTATGGCGGAATACGGTGGTGTTAGCAGTGGGATTCATAAGGGTAACATGGAACAACAATAGACTGTTCGAAGCCATACTCTTAATTCAACACTGGTTCTAAGTCCTTTCAAACTGGATGGAACCAACTATTTGACATGGTCTCGAGCATGCCACATGTCAATTGAGGCCAATCGTATGCAACACTTCATCAATGGAACAACCACTATGCCCGAGAAACCGACTCTGCTCCAAGAGGAATGGAAATCTGATAATTCCATGGTAAAAACATGGATCTTTAATTCCATGGAACCTAGTATGCGGAGTAGTTACATGTTCTTAGACACTGCCTATGAGCTTTGGGAGGCTATCTCTCAAACTTTCTCTGTTTATGGTGATATGACATATGATATTTGTAAAAGGATTCGCGAGCTAAGTCAAGGGGAGAAGACCGTGGCTCAGTATTTTGCAGAAATTAATGCTCTTTGGCAGGAACTTGATCATTACCGAGTTTTTTCAGCCAAATGTTTTGAAGATGCAGCGGCTTATCAAAAGTTTGTTAGTGCAGATAGAGTTGTGGATTTCCTGGCAGGTTTGAATATCAAATTTGATTAAGTTCGAGCACACTTGATTGGCCAGACACCTTTTCCATCGTTACGAGAGGCTCATGCTAGAATCCAACAAGAGGAAAGTAGGTCTCAGGTGATGGTTTGAAATTCTGTTGATCGATCCGCCATGGTTGCTTTATCTCCTAAGTTTGGCTTCACTACTCAATCTCCTGTTGAGAAGGAATCTCATGAATGTGATTACTGTGGGGGTAAGAATCATACCAGAGATCGTTGTTTCAAGCTTCATGGACGTCCTAAAGGGCGAGGGGGTAGGTTTGGTAGTGGTAGTGGTCGTGGATGTGGATCTCAGGCCTATGTGACTACTACCACACCTCAGGTTGATACCTCCAGCTTCAGACACTACTTCTGCACTCACTCCTGAGGAAATCTCAGCTTTTCGGAAACTCTATTTCAAATCCACTTCTCATTACGCCCAGTCAGGTATACAGTCTTGTGCTCTTAATGTTTCATCACCTTGCTCTAGTTGGATCATTGACACAGGTGCCTCCGAGCATACCGGGTCCTCCACCCTCTTTACTTCATACACGCCTTGTTCTGGAAAAGATAAGGTACGCGTAGCTGATGGTTCCCTCTCTTCTATCTCTGGGAGAGGCTCTGTAGTTTGTACCCCTGTATTGACATTGTCATCTGTTCTTCATATTCCTTCATTCACTGCAAATTTGTTATCTGTTCAACGTCTTTCTGCATCTTTAAACTGTTCAGTAACATTTTTCTCATCTCATTGTGTTTTTCAGGACTTGGTGACGGGACAGAAGATTGGTAGTGGTAGTGCAGTTGGTGGTCTCTATTACTTAGATATTCTCTCATCGAATATGTTCCCTACTCAGGTTCTTCACTCTACTTCTGATTCAAGTTTGTCTTCTCTCCATCAGTGACATTGACGTTTGGGACATCCCTCTTTTTCTATTTTAGAGTCTTTGTTTCCATCTTTAGTTCAACAATGTAATAACACTCGATTTTTGTGTGAACCATGTGAATTGGGGAAACACAAACGTTCTGTTTATTCTGCTATTAACAGTCAACATTCAGAATCTTTTGCTGTTATACATTTTAATGTGTGGGGGCCCTCTCAGGTTGTTTCTCGTTCTGGTCATAGATGGTTTGTTAGCTTTATTGATTGTCATTCTCGTGTAACTTGGTTTTATCTTCTTCGTTCCAACGATGAGGTGTTTGATTGTTTCCATGAATTTCATAAAATGATTCAAACCCAATTTGAAGCTAAAGTAAAGATTCTCCATAGTGATAATGGTCGTGAATATAGTAATAATTCTGCTTCTGCATCTTATCTCTCTCAGCATGGCATTATTCTTCAAACCTCTTGTGTCAAAACTCCAGAACAAAATGGAGTGGCGGAAAGAAAGAATCGTCACTTACTAGAGGTAGCCCGCACCCTTATGTTCACTATGAACACCCCTAAATTTCTATGGGGCGATGCTGTTTTGACTGTTGTTTTTTTGATAAATCGACTTCATTCTAGAATTCTTGGGAACGTAAGTCCAATATCTTTGCTTCCCCACACACCCAGTCTTTCTCCTTCGCCTCGAGTCTTTGGTTGTGTGCGCTATGTTCATGATAAATCTCTCACTCGGGGAAAATTAGATCCGAAGTATCTTCGGTGTGTTTTCATTGGTTACTCTCCCACCCAAAAAGGGTATAAATGTTATCAACCTCCTTCACACAAAGTATTCGTCACTCGGGATGTAACTTTTTGGGAATTGGAACCTTTTTATTCTTCTTCACCTTCTCCTCAGGGGGAGGATGTCATTGATGATGAGAAGCTTCCTTTTAGGCACGCATTACAAGTTATATTCTACCATCTTTTCTTGTTCCAACTTCCTCTGTTCCTATTGATGTTCTTGATAATTCTACACAGGGGGAGTTACGGAATGAACCTGAGTTGAGAACCTATGTTCGATGAGGCAAGCATAAGGTTACCATTTTTGTACCACTACTCCAACCCTGCTCAGAACCTAGTCTTGATAATGCTAATTGTGAGAATCCTATGATACTGATATTCCTATTGCTCTTAGAAAAGGGGTTAGAGCTTGTACTCAACATCCGATCTCTAATTTCGTAGCCTATGATAAATTGTCTGCATCCAATCTCTCTTTTGTTTCTTCCTTATCTTCAATATCTGTACCTCAAGGATGGAAAGAAGTAATGAGTGATGAGAATTGGAAACAGGCTATGATAGAGGAGATGAATGCCCTGAAAAAGAATGATACATGAGAACTAGTCTCATTTCCTTACGGAAAGAGACCAGTTGGTTGCAAATGGGTATATACAGTCAAACAGAAATCAGATGGGACAGTTGAGCGATTTAAAGCCAGATTAGTTGCAAAAGGGTACACTCAAACTCATGGGATTGATTACCAGGAGACATTTGCTCATGTGGCAAAGATGAACTCTGTTCGTACCATAATCTCATGTGCAGCAAACTTCGGCTGGGATATTCAACAGTTGGATGTGAAAAATGCATTCCTTCATGGTGACTTAGAGGATGTGGTATATATGGAAATACCCCCTGGGTTTGCTTCATCTACCACCAAGGGTAAGATTTGTAAACTGCGAAAGGCTTTATATGGGTTAAAGCAATTTCCCAGAGCTTGGTTTGGTAGATTTCACAAAGCAATGATAAGATTTGGATACAAGCAGAGTAGAGCGGATTATACCCTATTTGTCAAACAGATAAACGGTAAGACTACCATTCTTATTGTTTATGTTGATGACAATGTGGTGACAGGGGATAATATAGAAGAGATAGTGAATCTCAAAGCAAGTTTGGCCAAAGAATTTGAGATCAAAGATCTTGATCCTTTGAAATAGTTTCTTGGTATTGAAGTTGCAAGATCTACCCGTGGGATTTTTCTATCTCAAAGAAAGTATGTCCTTGATCTTTTAACAGAAACTGGCATGATGGGATGTAAGCCTGCGGATTCTCCTATTGAAGTTAATCATGATATAATAGGTGGCACAGGACTTACGGTTGATAAAGAAAGATATCAACGTTTGGTGGGACGATTGATATATCTTTCTCATACTAGACCTGATATCTTATGTTGTGGGAATATTGAGTCAATATATGCATGATCCTCGACATTGTCACATGGAAACTGTTTACAGAATTCTGAGGTATCTCAAGTCTGCTCCCGAAAAATGGTTATTGTTCGCATCACATGGTCATATGGGAGTTGAAGCTTTTTCCGACTCAGATTGGACAAGCTCTATAGAGGATCGTCGTTCTACATCAGGTTACTGTTCATTTGTTGGAGGTAATCTTGTTACTTGGCGTAGTAAGAAACAATCCGTGGTAGCAAGATCTAGTGCTGAAGCGGAATATCGAGCTATTGCTTTGGGTATATGTGACTTCGAACCTTGTTAGAAGATTTGGGTGTTACAACTAATAGACCTATGCAACTATTTTATGATAATAAGGCAACCATTAGTATTGCGAACGACCCAGTACAACACTATAGAACGAAGCGCATTGAGATTGACAGACACTTCATCAAAGAAAAGTTAACTAGTGGTCTTATTTGCTTACCTTTTGTCAAAACAGATCAGCTTGCTGATATTTTGACCAAGGGTCTTAGTAGTAAGATGTTTCATCCACTATGTTTCAAGTTGAGTATGCGAGACATCTATACACCAACTTGAGGGGGAGTGTTAGAAGATATGATTAGAAGATATGACATGATATACCATAATTGTAGCTTCCTTAATCAGTGTGTACACATTACTGTAATTTAGGAATGACCATAAATGTAATTAGGTTGTTTTATGTATATATATATCAATCTATGTAATAGAAAGTGATAACTTCAATGAAATAAGCTTCTCAATTTCTACACATATAAATTTATTATATTATATTATATATAATATATAAATTTATATATATATATATATATATATATATATATTTATATATATACAGAGAGGATCAGGTAAGGACTCCCTTACGATACTAAAATGCGGATTTTTTTTTCTTTTTTTTTAAAACAACTAAAAAAAAAGTTTAATATTTTATGGAACTGAAATTTTTCCATAATACAGTGTTTTGGGCGTGATTTGGATACCTATACCAAAAAATATATGTACAGTCTGCACAGACTGTACATACCTATTTTGTTATATGTATCCAAATCAAACCTAAAACACTGTATTATGGAAAAATTACAGTTCCATAAAATATTAATTTTTTTTTAGTTGTTTTAAAAAAAAAGCAAAAAAAAAAAAAGTCCGCATTTTAGTATCGTAATTGAGTCCTTACCTGATCCGGACCCTATATATATATATATGCCTATATGACTATCTTAAATTAAAGTTGTCTCTTTATTTGTTTATTTGTTCCATAAGAGAGAGAAGATAAAGTTCTTTATTTATAACCACTGTTGTCAACATAATATATAAATATCAGAAAGGATAAGTAATAAGTTTATATAATATATATAAATATACATAACAAGAAGTTAGATAAGGGACAAAAACTAAACTAAACAGTTGTTATATATAACACTCGGCAGTAGCACTACACATTTAAAAAAACAAAAAGAAGAAGCAGTTGGGTAGAAAAGAGAGGGAAAAAAGAAGAAAAAGAAATCAAGAAATACTTGACGAAAAAGTGTCGATCGGAGTTGTGTAGTGCCGCAGCCTCGCCGGAGGGATCGCACAACCTCTCCTCACTCTCAATCTCGTCACTCACAATCGCTCGTCGACTCCTCTTCTACTGCGAAGAAGCGAATCAGTTTGACTAGGGCTAGTTACCCAGTTCCAAGTAACGCCGTTTTTCCTTTTTTTTTACCCAGTTGACCTGCAGCAGACAAGTCGGTCAATCTGTTGGCAAGTCGTCGAAGTCGACGACGAGTCGTCGAAGTCGACGACTTCTTTCGCTAGGCGCTCGACTCTTAGCCCAAACCTAAGTCGCCTGGTCGCCTTGCCTGCTCCATACCGACTGGACGCCATGGCGTCGCTTAAGCGACGCCTTAACAACTCCGCTGTCAACTAGCCAAATCTTGACCCTGATTTGATCTGCTTCAATGTAATGTATTGGATCAAAACTCCAACTCATTTATTCTCTGATATGTGATAATTTGATCCATTAGATCAATATTTCAAATGGGCCAAATCATGATTTGATTTGGCCCATTGATCCACCAAAAAACAAACAAACGCAATACATGCTACGGTAGAAGCAGGTTCATGTTCTGATGCTGTCTTCACTTGTAATCTTGGCCATTTCTCCTTCTCAAGTTCCAACTGTGGTTGGAGTCTCTTCTTATTCCTCAATCTGATCTATTCTATTATACTCTATTCTCTTAAGAACTAATTAATGAAGACACCAACTAGAGGCTATCATATTATGTGATATCATGTATAGTATTTGTATTGGGTTTTATTTGTTCGTTATGCATCATGAGTTAATTTGTTCTCGGGAATTTATTACTAATATATAAACTTGTAACCAACTTCTTATTATGTAAGGTATTAAATTGCAGAGAGAAATAGCAGAGTGGTGAGAAGTTTGATTTTATTTGTGATAATTTTAGCATGAAATTAGAGTGAGAAAATTAAAAAAATAGAAAAATAAAAAAGATGAAAATAGTGAATTTTGAAAAAAATTAGTGAGAGTTCAAAAAAAAATTAGAGTGAGAAAGTAAAAAGTTTTAGAGTTCTTTCATAACTTAATAAAATTATATATATTAATATAATTGTACAAAAAATATTTTTTTTGGTTTTGAAATGGGTGATGGAAGTGTTTGAAGAGCTGCATGAGAAGGGAGTTGGGTTTTACTCTTGGGTAAGGGCAACTGTAAAAGCGGTAGAAGAATTCTTTTATTGGGCAAGACATCGATAAACATATAACCCAATGGCTAGCAAGATGTCCCATTTGCCAATCCGTTAAGCATGATACAGTAAAGAACCAGGATGCCTATAGCCGCTTCCAATCCCAGATACACCTTGGAGAGAGATTGATATGAACTTAATAACTGGATTACCAAGTTCAAGGGGATGCAATTATATGTTTGGTGATGGACAGATTCAGTAGGTATTCCCACTTCTTACCTCTAGCTCATCCCATCTCAGTCAAAAACCTTCCACTGCTATTCTTTGAGCAAATCCTTCAAACTTCATGGGTACCTAGTTACATAGTCAATGGTAGGGACCCCTTATTCCTTAGTTAGTTGTGGTGAATTTGTTAACATTGTTGGAACTAGACTTCACATTGGCACTGCATACCACCTTCAAAGTGATGGATGTGCTGAGAGTGTCAACGAACTCTTGGAGCAATACCTAACGTGCATGTGCAGTCACTCCCGTAGACAATAGAGAACTTGGCTTCCTATAGTTGAATGGCGGTTCAAGTACTAGCCACCATATACTGCCCTACGGCCTACAGGCTACACCCTAAAAGGTGGTGGAGTTGAACCTGTCCATCTGAACAACACTGCACTGCAGCTTTCAAAACCAACATAGCCAGAATGGATGACATACATTAAGAGAAGCAACATCAGGTAATAAATTCTTGAAGAAAATTTGGATAAGACTCAAAAAGAATGAAGACGTGCAGATAAAGGAAGGGCAGAAAGGACTTTTGAAGTTAATGATTTAGTATACTTGAAACTACAACCTTATAGGCATGGGTCTGTCTATCTGAGTAAGAAGATGAAGGTTGCTCCTAAGTTTTTATGGCCTTTCAAGATACTGGATAAAATATTTCAGTGGTTACAGGTTGGAATTCGCAGCTCTTCAAGAGTAAGTCCAACTTTTCATGTATGCCAGCTAAAGAGGCACATTGGAATAGCCAAATTGAGTACTTAGAAGGAACAAAGTGATCTGTGAACGCCTAGCTCAATGGAAAAACTGTGCAGCAGCATATATGGGAAACTGGGAGAATGAAGACCTACTGAAGACAGACCTCAATTTTCTTCTAAATTCATGAGGGCATGGATACTTTGGAGGAGGGTAAATGTCAAGCACAAGGATATAAAACGGAATTCAGTTGGTTATAATCTTCTAGAAGTAGTAAGGAGCATGTGATGGCAGTTAGAAATAGTGGTGCAATTTTTTTTTTGGGTGCATGATAACAAAAGGGTAGTGTTGGAAAATCTATATATCTGGTAGCTATCTGGTCATGTTTATTAAATGAAATGAATCAGAGATTCATTTGGGGTTCCCTGTATCTCTCTTCTTCTTCTTCCTCTTTAGTCCTTATATTCTATTATCTTCACATCATCATCCCAAACTCTGGTTACTTGCCTATTTCTGCTATAGGATACACTGGAGGCTTACAGAGACTAGGGAAAATATCCAATCTCACAAAAAATCAAAACATAGATGGCTCTCTGAAAAAAACCGAGCATTACGCTCTGTCCGTATCCCAAAAAAAGAAAACAAGAGATCACTCGTGTTCAAGGCATCTTAGACCCGTTAGGGGTGCTCTTTGGTGGACTAAACACACTTCTAAATTGGAAATAGAAATGTTTTTGGTTCTCTCCGAAAGCACTTTTAAAGAGTAGAAATTTAGGTTCAAAAACATTTTTCACTGAAGCCGAAAATCTATGCTTTTGGGTGAAGCACTTTTGGCTTTAGCACAAAGTCCAAAATTACCTTGAATTGCAAAAAGAAATAAAATCTAATACCACATATTTACCTTAAATTTGTCATTAATACCTTCAAAAACACTTTTATAATTATATAACAAAACAATATTTTAACTTCCTTAAAAGCACTTTTGTCAAAAGCTCTACATTAAAAGGTGATTCACCGCACCGCTCCCTCAAATGGGCACTCAGCATCCTTCTTCCCTCTAAAAAAGTAACAAATTCTCCACCGAGGCGGGTCACACCCACTTCTCCAACACAAAATAGAGTTGCACAAATGCCAGTTGTTGGATAATGTTGAAAAAAATAAATAAATAGAGATTTCATCTCACCATACAAAAATAAATGGGGCCTTTTTCATATTAGATTTGTAGAAGAATTGAAGAGCAGCAGAGTCTTCCGTTGTTTGCTTCTCTTTTTGTTTCCCGTCCCTAGAGTGGGTTACTGCCTACCCTTTGTACATTCTTCAATCAATGAAACTTATTATTTGCCTTTGTAAGATGATCTTCCAAACGGTTGTGTTTACTCCTGTACGCAAATGAGAGTCCCTTTTTTTGTTGCGACTTTCTTTTTCCAGATATTAAGGTCTGCATTGAACACGATTAAACATAATATTTTTGGATAATATCTTTTTCAATATGAAACTTGAAGGATTAAAATATATTTATGTCGTAAGTCTGAAAATGCAGATCTTAATATTTGGGGAAAAAAGAGTAAAAAGGAAATGGCACTCATTCATTTTCAGACGGAAGTAGCATGGGTTTAGTTTCTTTGAATATCCATGCCAATGTTGATGAATCAAGAAGTTGTTTAAGGTCCTAGAACTGCTCACTCTCTTCTTACTGGATCATTCTGTCAGGAAGTTAGATAGGTAGGTACACACAGGGAGAGAGTTTTGCTCTTCCAATTAAATTTTTCCGGTTGAAAGTTGTCTTTATAAGCTCAAACTATTTGCTTAGCCATTCATATTGCTTAACACTTGATATGACATTTCTCAGGTAGGTTGTCGTGTGACAAACTCTGATGCACACTTTCTCCAATGGCTTGTTGGTGTACGGCTTTTTGCAATCTTATAGAAATGTAGCAAAACATTAAGTCAATCTTGAATGGCTTACATAAAGATAGCCTGACAATCTGATGGAATTTCTGCGAAAGTAGTCCAAGCAGTTTTTAGTCTCTTATTTGGATGGCTTATAGCAATACGTGTAAAGCTGGAGCAGAGCAAGGTCAGTCGGAACTTTCTTGTAGGCTTTTGACACCAGCAGGGTTAAAAATGAGCAATTGTGCATTAAGGTGGGTTGACTGGCCCGAGCAAAATCATATGTTTAATTAAAATACAGGCACTTCTTATAGTTACATTTTATATTTATATCACAAGGTGGTTGTCTTGTATGTTGGAAAAGCCTAATTTATTGCATCAATATCATTGTAGTTCCATCATCAGGAATAAAATACGAGTATGTATTAAATTTCTTTCTATAATGCAACAATGTGCTTGTTCTTGGTTCTTGGAGGACTTAATTGTTTCTATATGCTTTTATCAATGTAATAGTAAGGGTTGGTACTTTTTGTTGATTTAGTGATACGGCAACATATCATAGGGCGTGGCGAAGTCAGAAATATTTTTTAATGGGGTTTAAATTACAAAATTATTATCAAATAAATGATTTTGCGGGGGTTCGGGGGCAGCGCTTCCGAACTATTTTTTTTAATACTTGTATTTTTGACACACACACACACACCACACACACACGCACACACACACACACACACATATATATATATATATATATATATATATATATATTATAAGGGCAAAGGGTCAAAAATGTCCCTGATGTACTCACTTGCATCCTAAACTAATTTTTTTTTCAAAAGTATCTTTAACGTTACATTTTTTGGCCCGTCCATACCCCTGTCGTTAACAGAAGACAAACAGGATTAAAATGTGATGACGTGACAGGCTTAAATATAAAATATATTCTAAATAAAACAATATATATCATTTAATCAAAACAAAAAATAATAAAATTCAAAATAAAAAAAGCATAACATATTTACATCATTTAATCAAAATAATAAAATTCAAATTACATCATTAAAATATTAAAATCATAATTTGAATTTAAAAATTTTATATCAATTTTATGTCATATTGGAAAATCGAAAAGAGTCGGTATTGATTACTTAAGCATATTTTGTGGTCTATATCGGAAGAATTTAAACTTAATTATAAAACAAATTTCAAAGGTTTAAAATGCAATTAACTCTTTAAATTGAAAATAACTAAGTACTTTGACAATGTGATATTATAGTCCCATCCATTTAAAAAAGCGGTAATTTTATTTATTTCAAATATTAAAAGATTAAAATGTGTTATTCATGCTTTAACACACTATCTTCCATCGATAAAGTAAATTAAAAATGGAAATGATATATTTTTAGTAACATTTGTTATACTTAATTATATTGTAAAAAGTACTAACATGCCAAAGGTATTATTTTTAATAACTATTTTTTCCCTCTCAATATTGAACCGTTCTTATGTAATCATTTTAATAGTACTAACATGCCAAGGATTTAAAAATTTTATATCAATTAGTATTTAGTATTATGATTTTAATATTTTAATGATTTAATTTGAATTTTTGTTGTTTTGATTAATTAACAAAATAATTTAAATGTTAGTATTTGAGTATTTTTTAATTTGATTTTTTTAGTATTTTTTTAATTAGTATTTTAGTATTTTTTTTTAATTAGTATTTGATGTAAATATGTTATGTTTTGAATTTTAGTATTTTGATTAAATGATATAAATATATTATACAACTTATTTTATTTAATTAGTTAACAAAATAATTTGAATTTTATTATTTTGATTAAATGATGTAAATATGTTATGCTTTTTTTTATTTTGAATTTTAGTATTTTTTGTTTTGATTAAATGATATATATTGTTTTGTTTAGAATATATTTTATATTTAAGCTTGCCACGTCATCACATTGTAACCCCGTTTGTCTTCTGTTAACGGCAGGGGCACGGGCGAGCCAAAAAATGTAACGTTAAGGGTACTTTTGAAAAAAAATTAGTTTAAGGTGCAAGTGGGACATTGGGGTAAACATCAGGGGTATTTTTGACCCTTTGCCCTATATTATAATGATAATATAATAAGTAATAATATACGGTATATATACACTATATTGACTCATAATAGATTTTTTTAATCACAACTGTTTATAAGTAAACAATCCATTTTTTATTTTTAAAAGTAATGTAAATTAGATTATTATTTAGTTTAAAATATTATAGAGATATACATATATTGAGATAATATGAGTCGTGTGGTTAAAATTTGATTGATAATGTTATAAAATTTTAATTTTATCCTTTTTAATAGAAAATTATAAAATTTTAGTGTGGTCATTTTATATATGTATTTAAAATTTATTTTACATTATAAAGTAATTTTTTTTCAATGGGGTCAATTGACCTCACAACTTTGTATGTGGCTTTGTCACTGACTAGGGTTATGCTTGTTTGCAATGATTATAATATTGAGATTATAATCTATGAGATTATAATATCAAGACTATTAATCCTAAATTATAATCTTGATATTATAATTATAATCTAGCTATTTTGTAATCTCTAGATTAATAGTTTCAAGTCTAAATTTGAGAACAAACAAGACACTTGGACTATGTTTGTTTGGAACAATTATAATCTATGGGATTATAATTTCAAGACTATTAATCTTAGGATTATAATATATCGAGGATTATAATTATAATCTCAAGACTATTAAATCATTTTATAACTTTTAGACTAATAGTCTCAAATTTAAATTTGAAAATAAACAAAATACTTGGGATTAATATTCTCATCTTAAATATTATTTTTACAAACAAATATAGTCTTAAAATAAATAGTCTTATCCGAAATATAATTCTTCTAAACAAACATAACATATAGCCTAAGAGTGTTCATAACTCAAATGTGACGCCTCCAAAATAGGTATACATCACCCATCTTGAGTCGCCAAATACATGGTACAGAATTCAAATACAACTTAATTATACAACAGTCGTGTAAAATACGACAAAACATAATCTAAGAGTTTTAATAAGAATATTGTCATTTAGATAATATACACACTCAATGGAGTCCTTATTACATTTATTGTCACACTATTTAACAGAATAGTGAGGACTACTAATGCTATCATCTGGACCGTCACTCCGTTCCCTGACTAGTCCCGACTACGTTCTCATTTCCTGAAGAGAACATTGAAAGAAAGGGTGAGCTCAACTAGTCCAGTAAGAAATAGTATGACTAAGATAATGCAGAATAAATTATCATTAGCCTTCAACAGTGTTAAACTGATAAAATATAATAAACATCAAGTTTAACTGCAGCGGAACAAGCAATCCATTAGAAGAGTCAAGTAGAGAATAAAATCTACTATCTTCTATGATTTAAAAGGTTTTTCATCACTTTTATTGCTGAGACTCAGCTTAATAAATAAAACACATCATCCCTGTACTACGACCAAGGATATTCATTAGTATCACGACCACAAATTATCCATGCACTACGGGCCAATGATATTCGTGTATTCATCAATGGTCATGATTATGCCAACAACTGTCCATCAATGCACTACGGCCAATGAGGACTTTTACCACATCATTTGTAACATTACGGTCATGATTATACCGAATAATCCTTGATCATAATCATACCAAGTCCATCTATGCACTACAGCCATGCGATGACTGACTTTCAACATATTATAAACATGAGGATGATGACAATGATATAAGAATTCAATAAAACAAGTTCAAGGATAAATTTGTAAAGATTTATAATTTAATTTATCCAGAAATCAATAACGTCCAAATTGTCAACATGATACTGCTTTGTGGAGTAAAATTCAAGAATGCTCAGAAGAATATTTTCATGAAAAGATACTGGATGAAGCGCAAATATCAAGGATATTCCACTAATTTCATGGAGTATAGAAGCCAAATCTTTAATTAACTGAGTATAATAGATTATATGAAACCGCAAATAGATTTTTGCCGCCATGCAGTAATCCACGTAGACAGATTATTCCAACAGAATAATAAAGAATGGAATAATGAAGAATTCACGGTGCATGTAATCCGCATGCATAAAGTTATTCCAACAAAATAATAAAGAATGGAACCAGGTCATGCGTAATCCGCACAGACAGGATATTCCAATAGAATAATAAAGAATGAAACCAGGTTATGCGTAATCCGCACAGACAGGATGTTCCAACAGAATAATAAAGAATGGAACCAGGTCATGCGTAATCCGCATAGACAGGATGTTCCAACAAAATAATAAATAATAGAATAACAGAAGAATTTCACCATGTATGCGGTACTTCGCATAGATAGGTTATTCCAACATAATAATAAAGAATGGAATAACAACCCTTACGAGTATTGAAAGAAAATAACTCTCTTCATGAATACGAAAGAATAATACCCCTTACCTTAGAAAAATTGGATACTGGAATAGTGAAGTAGCATAATTCTCTTCTTCTTTCTCTCTATAATTTCTCTCTATAATAATTGCTCTAAAGCTTTAGTGAATTGGTGAGAAATGAAGGAAGAATGAGCTTCTATTCATAGGAAAATATAGTTTCGATAATTGCACGTTTTGGGGCTCGAAATATTACAGTATAATACCTTCCGCTTTTTCTTCATTTTTAATTTAGTCCTGCAAGTATTATCAAACTTGCACCACCTCCCCTAATAGTAAATAATATGAATTAATAGTTCATTCATGTGACTCAATAGTATAATCATGTGAAAAAACTAATTACAGTATAATACCTTCAACTATACCTCCATTTTTAATTTAGTCATGCAAGTATTATCAATCTTGCACCACCTCCCCTAATAGTACATGAATGTGAATCAATAGTACACACATGTGAACAAATAGTTATAAGCATGTGAAATAATAGCAATTAATTGCTCATTTATCCGATTAATTACCCGATTGGTCAATATAACCTCCAGATATCAATTATTATCGAAATAAATATCGATTTCCACTAACACTAATAATTTCAACACAATGGAACTATCAATTTCATCTTTAATCAACACAACTTATTCATCATTAATATTATAACTCACAATATTTAACAACCAGATCGTTCCTAGGAAAGAGGGGGCTTTCCGATAAGGATTTCTCCTTATTGGCGCGCAATTAGGTGACCAAACCTCTCCTTGACAGAACTTCTAGACATTGTCAATATTGCAAATAATAATATGAATAACTTTGTCGTCTCAATTATTGATTTAATAATAATAAATATTATGCGAGATGATCTTTGTGATAATAATTGAATCAATAATATGAGAGATATGATCAAAGTGAATTATCGTAGCAATAATTGAGTATAACCGAGTGACTTCTCACGTAATCATCAATAATCAATACCGGTATACTACTATGCAACCACGCCAGATTCTTATTTTTTACTACAAGAGTAGTTCAACGGTTTTAATTTGTAATACTTTCGTAGTTATTTTATAAAAGATAATTTCATCATTTTCTAACTACGACAATACTTCCGTTGTGGGGTCTACCAATGATTGTGCCGTCGTACGAATATTCTCCGACCAATCGAATATTATATAACCACTTGCTTACTTTGCAAAATTTGTAAATATTACCCACAACTATAACATTATATCAAATCCACACCATAATATTCAAAAATATATTTCGAGAAAATTATTCTTTATTCATAAAAGTTGGGGTCTTACATCAAATCAAACATAACAACTCGACCAAGCCAAATTAAATTAATTAGTTTTGATCGGATTTGAACCGATGACATTGGTTTAATCATAACAGTGCTTAATCACAACAAGTGCTTTATTTTCCACTTACGACAAGTGCTTTATTTCAACTTTTTTATCTTGTGTGTGGACTCGATATGAGTTTCTTAAAATTAAAATATATTTGATTTAACTTTTAGACAATATAATTTATAAAAATTGTACTCCTTTCGTTCTCAGAATGATGGCTAACGGTACACATTTTTTTGTTCCCAAAAGAATGAGATAAAATACATAAAATGAATGATAACTAAGTCATTTAGTAGGGTTCAATAATATAAAAAATAAAAGTACTCATCATCTTATATAATCTTGTAAAGGTTACCAGCACTACAAAAAAAGGACATTGACGGTGGGCTTTGCCGTCACTAATGACCCCTATTTCGTGAATGAGGTTATTAGCGGCAACAACATCCGTTGATTCCCCGCCGGGTCGCCGCCCCGGCTCCGTCGTCATTCACTCGTGAATGAGATCATTGACGACAGGGTCATTGACGACGTCCATCCGCCACCAATAAGTCATTGTCGACGGCACGAGCGACGGACAGTCCGTCGCCAATAGTTATTTAAAAAATATTTATTAATCTAGGCATTAGCGACGGGCCAGCCGTCGCCAATGACTTTTGTCTGTCGCCAATAGTCTTTATTTATATTATTTAAAGAATCAATAGCCTGTCACTAAAACCGTCACCGTAGGTCATTAGCGACGGGCTAGCCGTCGCCAATGACCTAATTTTAATTTTTTTTTGAAAATTGCAAAATTCCCCTGTTCATTTACATATACATAATTGTACCTATTATAAACTAAAGAAAAATAAATAATTCTCCACGAACACATATCAATAACAATCAAATCTTTTGCTATTAACCATCAAATATGTAGACAAAACGTAATCACATATAGATAAATGTCGTACGATGTAGATACAAAATGTAATCATAAACCACCAATTTAGTTAGATACATAAACCATCAACCTAACTATATACAAAACTCTAGCTTGTACAACTCAAAAACTGTACAAGTACATACATGCAAATAAAAATATAAACATAAACTAACTATAGCCCCAGATCAAGAGTGTCAGTACCATCATTACCACCATCTATCGTACGACCGCCGGTCCCACCTCCGGTCTCATTGCTAGTTCAACTGTCAGTCCCACCCTCCATAGTCTCATCAGTATCAGTTTGGCGGTCATCACCATCTCCTCCACAATCATCGCCTGTGCCACTGCCTCCACCCCCACGAGTCTCATCAACAAGACCCCTACAAAATTAAAATATTAATAACGAAGTCGAAAAGAGAGCATATTTAAATTATTTTAGTTTGTGTTCTTCAAGTCTTAACAAAGTAGGCAAATGAGATGATAACTCAGCCTCCGGATATCGAAATCGAGTCTCATAAGTTGTAACGCGTGCCTAATATCTATGAAGTGTTATGTTTATGTTTGTGTGTTGTTTCAACTCCCGAGATGGGTTTTGGTCTCGTTTTCAACTATTTTTCTAAGTTTTCTTAAGTTAGGCAAACGGGATGATAACTCGGCATCCGGATATTGGAATAGAGTCCTGTAAGTTTTAACGCGTGCCTAATATCTATGAGGTGCTATCTCTATGTGTGCGTGTCGTTTCGACACCCGATGCGAGTTTTGGTCTCTTTTATGACTATTATTCTAAGTTTTAACAAGTTAGGCAAATGAACTGATAACTCGGCCTCCAGTTATCAGAATTGAGTCCCGTAAGTGCATACAATGTGGCGGCTGCATACTCGCTATCGGTCAAGAATCGTCTTTTTTCCCACCGAATGGTTGTACAAAATGACTAAAGGCCGTTAATTCTCCATTTTCCTTGTGCGCAACAACCTCATTTCGACGTAAGTGATTGTGCCTCGTCTGAAAATTCAGCTTAAAGTACAACGAGCGAAAATTAACAAGTTCCTCCATAACATAACTTTCAGCAATTGACCCCTCTACACGGGCTCTGTTATTCACCTTTTGCTTTAGACGTCGCATATACCTATGTGTTATATATTCATGTAAAGATTAGCAAATAAGAATTAATGAACATTTTAATGTATTAAAAACATTAGTGTCATTACCTCTCGAATGGATACATCCATCTATATTGCACGGGACCACCAAACTTAACTTCGTATGGCAGGCGAATAGGCAAATGCTCCATTGAATCAAAAAACAATAGAGGGAAGATCATTTCTAACTTGCACATTAATTATTTCCACTATCTGTATCTCCATTTTATCCATGTCTTTGAGTTGGAGCTCCATCAAGCAATGATCTCTAAAGAAATTAGAAAGCTATGTCAGTGCTTCAACCACACATTTTGGTAACAAGTCGATAAATGCCACGGGGATCAACTTTTGCATGAATATATGACAATCATAACTTTTGAGACCCTTAAACTTCAGCTCTTCAACTTTACAACACCTTACCATATTTGAAGAATATCCATCTGGGAGCTTCATTCCATTGATCCAATAACATATCAATATCAATTGTTTCCTGGTCAATGTATAATCAGCTTTAGGAATTACCGTCTTACTACCCTCCTGATACAACTACAGATGTTCCCTAATGTTCATTTTTACCAAATCAAGCCTCGACTTGTTGTCCTTTGTTCTACTACTGACATTTAGGACTTTATAAAAAATGTTATCAAATACGTTCTTCTCAGTATGCATCGGATCTAAACAATGACGAATGCAGAGTGTAGCCCAGTAAGACAGGTCAAAGAACATGGAACGGTGTGTCCAATTGTGAACCTTGCCCTAACCATAAGCTTGCTCTAATATGTGATTCTTCCTTAGAGGTAGAAAATTCAAGTGACTAATCCAACTCTGTTAGGAATAAGCATGTGAATGATATTCCTATTTACATATGATTTGATTATGATATATATACATGAATGAATATGCAAGTATGCTTGCATTAAGAAAAGCTGTAAAGTCCTTTGATAGATAATAGAAACATGTGTACTAGGACTTAGAATAAATTGATCAAGTATGTTAGGTTGATCCTACATAAGCAAAACAACTTTGTAAAGTCCTGATGTATAAGGACTATAAACATAGAAAGATCAAGCATGTTAGGTTGATCTTATGATGTAATAGATAGGTTTGTCTGATCGTCGAGCACTGCACCAAAAATTGTAGTTTGCCAGGAGAGTCAAGGAAAACTCGAGAGCTATCGAGGCAGAATCATAGTCTGCAAGATAGTAGATCTCGGAGTTCGTAGACTGCCAGGAGACATGAGGAAGGATCGTAGTGTGTCGAGTAGAACTTCTTTAGGACCGTAGTCTGCTGAGGAAGTCATGTTCAGAATCGTAGAGACAGCCTGCCTACGAGACGACCGAGTATATGCCAAAGCCAAAGTCAAGAATCGTAGACTACACTAAGAGTCGTAGAGTCTACTGATCATATCAGAGGCAGAGATCATAGTCGAACAAGATCAGATGAAAACAACAAGCATAAGGCAGAAATCGTAGAGTGTCAAGATCTGATCTCGGAGTCGTAGTGTCTGCACAGCCAAAGCTGAATCGTAGAGTGTAGAACTAAGATCTCAACATATGTGCTCACAATGCCAAGGAAGAATCGTAGAGCAAATATGATTCTCAACAAATGAGCACTCCCAGAATATCCAAAGGAATGAAGCCTCTGGTTGGCACTGCAAAGATACATCCCATCTGAAGGAAACCAGAGAGCACTCAACGAATGGCATGCAAGCTAACAGAAGATCTAAGCACCAACCCAATCAGCATCCAGATTGAGTTGTGAAGCCATTCAGGATGAAGTCTTCCACAAGGAGATCGGAAGAAGACTTCAAGATGGCGACTAAGGAAAGTCGACAAGTCGCGATGAGTCGCCAACAGAATGAGGCGAAGACGCATTTATCTTGGAACCAACCAGGATCGTAGTGTTTGCCAAACAAAGAAAGAACTGATGGAGGGCATACAGAGATAATGGACAGCTTCTGAAGAACAAGGCTAAAGTGATTAAACATTGGGTCAGTACATTGATGATAAGTAAACGGGAGATCACAAGGAGAAAGCGAGCTGGACACGCCACAAATCTGAAATGTTTTGCTATTTAGAAAGGGCCAAAACAAAGAAGTCAAGCCATTAGTATTTGAGAGCTATTAAGGCAAACAGAAGTGTTAAAGCACTGCACAAGAGAAGGAAGAGGTGTTCTACATTGAAGATCTAATCAACACTCTTCAAGATCGTAGTGTTGTCTCTACCAGTCAACAAGACACTACGATCAGGTCCATGAAGACATACATCAGAATTGTAGAGTACGAATGGCTGAAGATTGAAGCATTGGCAACAGTTTAATCTGAAGGTTGATATTTGTACAAAAGATTATTGAGAGCATCGATGCAAAAGGACAACCTCTGATCGAGAAATCAGAAGAGGGAAA
Source organism: Panax quinquefolius (assembly GCA_020205615.1). NCBI lineage: Eukaryota > Viridiplantae > Streptophyta > Magnoliopsida > Apiales > Araliaceae > Panax > Panax quinquefolius. Next base: position 108,495,611 of record CM035169.1, read on the forward strand.
TAAAGTCTTTGACCTGCCCAAGACATTAAAGTGACATCTCTGACGGGGCAGGTGAAACAGTAGACTGCAGTGTCAGAAAAGTATGACATGTCACATCTGCAGTCTACACCAAATAACTTGAGATCTGCGAAGCATTTAAAAGAGCTTTTAATGGCTACTTCTCAACGGGAAGATTGGGAAGGAATATAAATAAGCCAGAGCTTCAATGATCAAGAGTTGCTAATGATTGCAATGTTAAAGAATTGTTGAGTTGGTCAAAATGCTAACGTTGACTCTACGAGTTCAACCTGAGCTCAAATAGAACAAATCTCAGTTACAGTGAGACTACGAAGGTGGAAGTGAAGCAACTTTGAAGATGGACTTCAACAGATCAAAGCTTCACTCAACAAAGATAAGAACGCCCATTGAATTGGCATCTAAGCTGAGAGCTGAGAATGACAAGAAGATAGCATTCAGAAGAGTGGCAAAGCTCAAGGCAGATTCTAAGAGCCACTCTACGATTCACCATGAGCCCAAACCTGAAGCAGAGCAAGTGCACAAACATGTCTGCCAACATGTTGAGAAGGGTTCAGGAAATGGTGATGGTGCACAAATGACAATATACAAAGATGAGCGAAACAGAAGAAGATCAGCTGCACCAAAGATGATGTTGTCCAGTCTCAAAAGCAGAATACAAAGAGGACCACACCAAGCTGCTAAGTACAAAAGATGATCAAGCTTAAAGACATCTTAGCAGCTAAGCACCAACAACAACAACAACTCAACAACAAGAAACCAGGGCTTGAGGGGTCCTTGTCCGGAGGGACTAAATGAAGTTCCAAGCCTGCTGGGCTTGAAGAGTTCCTAAGGAACTAGAGAAGTTCCAAGGTTGCTGGCCTTGAAGGAATCATTGTGAACTGAAGTCCCAAGGCTGTGACACCCCCAAATCCTGGTACTTCATTTCCTCAAGATTTGGTGTTCACTTAATCAAAACATTCATTTATAACTACCCAATTATAATAAAATTGAATAATAAAACTTGCCAATACAGGAATAAATTTAAATAAAAATCTCGCAGGTTATCTAACCTTTAACAACAATCATTCAAATGCGGAATTTAAATAAACTTCATTACAATTTTTAAACCAAAGTCTGATAATAAAACTGTCAAATCTATTACAAGTCTTCATTACTTGTTCATCTTTCTTTTACCTTCTTCGGTGCTAGGTAATGCGTCACAGCTTTTAACTTTAGTCAGAAGAAATTTTATAGGCAAGAGTGAGCAAACAAGGCCCACTTGAAATAACAATAAATAAATCTTTAAACTTTTACATCAATTGCCAAGGTTAGGCTCAATAGAATCGAAGCAATATATTCTATCAACTTTCCGAAAATTTTAACATTCACCGAGGGTCTAAATGACCACGAATCATGTCCACATGCTATAAGTAATCTTTCAACTTTAACTTTAATGACCATAAGATTATAAGGACTCCACGCATTTGGGGGGATCAACCCTTCGTATAAATGTATTATGCACAACCATTTCAATGCTAAGCGTAAACCTCTATTAAAAGAGTTGTTCATCTCAAGATTTAGAATACAAGTCCGCACTAAAGTAAGTTTGGTTTGGATACATTACTGAGATAATTTAGAATTCAACGGTAATCAACTAAGGATTAGTTGATTACAAAAAAAGAAATAATCAGATGCTATGGAATAATCATAACTGAATTAATATTTGTAAATTAACATCATGCTTTAGGAATAATCTAACAGCATAAGCATGGAATAATCATAACATTCAAGGTTATTGAGGATTGGGTACTAAACATGCATCATGAATAGTAAATTGAACGACAAAGTTGCTCATCACTAGAATACAGTGACTCGCATGCTAACTAACAAGTTACATATTAAAGAAACTTGTTCAATAATAAAATGTAAGATGTAGAATACTTGCACCATCATGAACCAATAGATACAAGAGCTTTATCAATAATAGACAATCTAACTCTACGAAAGTGTAAAGTTAGCAACTTGTATAATTGAAATGGAAGTAAAAGCAATACTGTGCTCAACGAAATTAAACTTGTACAACAAAGATTTAGAGTTAGAAAACTTGCCTTTAGCACAAGCTAAACCTTACAACTTGAATCAATACCCTATACATATGTCATCATGACATAATTAGTCATTACCAACATTTTATATCTATATAACTAAAATATATACATCATGTAGGTTAAATTACCCATTCACATAATCAAACTACGTTAATACTAATTAACTCTTGATAACATGCTCATTCATAGTTTAATACTACTGAAATCATCATTTAACATTCATATTATTAACACATAACATTTATTTTCAAGTTTTGTATACATAAACAAAACTGTTAGAACATTCTGTTAATTAATGGTGGCCTACAGTTTACATCGTAGGTCGTATTTGCTGCAATGATTATATTATACAAAGTTGCGTACATGCGTGATAGTGATAAATCGCTGCGCGCCCAATAACGTCTTCATTGGGCATGTCGTGTGCGCTGAAACTTCGATATCGATTTGACGACTTCTTTAAGAATCAGGCAAGAAAAAGCCAATTTGGCCTACAAGCTCATTTCTAACAGACTAATTCACATGCAATTCATACAATAACTTCATGTAAACATAATTCAAGAACTTCTAACATGTTTCTATCCATACAACAACATAAACAACCAATTTAAAACATCCAATTTCACTATTTTTGACAAAAACTCCATTTTTGATATTTTAATGAAAACCAACACTGTAAGTTTTGTTTTTCAACCAAAACAATTAATTCATATCATCTTATCAATAATTATGCATACTCTATCAATTTAGACGATCAGTTTATCAATTAAACAACTAATTGACTCTCAATTTCTACCTTAAACTTCACAATATATATTCACAAAAACTCTCTGTAAAAATATTTTTTCTTCACAACCATATACATAATATAAATTCATGGACTATTCTCAATTATAGCTTAAGAAAATAGTTTAATAACACTAGATTATCTTATAAAAACCTATACATAACAAATTTCCACTTCTACAAAGCTTTCATGGAGAAAATTGGGAGAGAGAGAATACAACTATAATTCTTTTGAAAAGAACAACCATAATAGAGTTTAGATGATACCTTGTTTGAAGAAGATGATGGTCAACCCTTTTTGATTATCAAGCTTCTTCTTCTCTCCAATTCCCTCTCACTTTTCTTCTTCTTCTCTGAGTTGTTTTTCTCCCTAACTCTAACTACGTACTAGATATCTAACGTATATAGGATATAATATATATTAAATATATAATATAATACTAACTTAACTCGACATCGCCATACAATTTCTTTTGAAATCAAAAGCCATAAGGCTTGTTTGGTTAACTAACTTAAAAATAACTCATTAATCCTTATGCCTTGTTTGGTAAAACCCAATTAGATAAAAAAGACTTAATAGGCATTAGGCCTTGTTTGACAAAACCTGAATTAAACTCCTTAATTTATTTTAATAACTCCTTTATAGCAAGGTTATTAGTCACACTTCAACTTAATTAAATAATCAATTTAATTAATTCAAATACTAATTTATTAAATTACTTTAACACATAAATCATTATCACAAAACTATAATTTCTTTATAATTATAATTTTATTTAACCAACTAATATTTTAAATTACAATTTCCCATTTAAAATATTATAATTTATTTAAATCATTATAAGCTCTCTAGCTTACTTATTAAATTAAATTGGTATATAATCTCATAACAATTAATTTTCTTAGCTCCCTAATTATTTATTCAACAAATAATTAACTAAACCACATCAACTCAAATTGAACAATTATTTATTCAATAATAAACATATCCATTAAATACTTATATAATTCAATAAATATTTAATATTACACTTTAAAATTCTGGAATGTTACATCATTCCCTACTTACAAGGATTCTGTCCTCAGAATCACAACTCAAACAAATCATTCGTTACATTCTTCCCTACTTACAAAGATTCTGTCCCCAGAATCGAAGACACAGATTAAACAAATAACTCAGGGTATTCTTTCAACATTTTCTCTTCGAGTTCCCACGTAGCTTCTTCAGCATTGTGGTTCCTCCATATCACCTTCACAGAAGGTATCACTTTATTCCTGAGCACTTGTTCTTTCCTGTCGACTATCTGGATAGGAACCTCTTTATAAGACAAATCTTTCTCAAAATGCAACTGTTCATACTCGATCACATGTTTGTAGTCGGGTTTATATGGTCGTAACACCGAAATGTGAAAAACATTATGAATGCTTTCCAACTCTGGAGGTAGAGCTACCTCGTAAGCCACTTCTCCCACTCTTCGTAGCACTTCAAAGAGTCCAATAAACCTCGGGCTTAGCTTTCCCTTTTTACCGAAATGAATTTTCCCCTTCCAGGGAAAAACTTTTAGGAATACAAAAGTTCCTACGTCGAATGCACGATTTTGTCTGTGTTGATCGACATACTTTTTCTGTCTGTCTTGGGCTGCTACTAATCTTGTCCTGATGAGTTTGACAACGTCAGCAGTTTATTGTACCAGTTCTGGTCCTAACAGTTGGCGTTCACCGACTTCATCCCAAAGACAAAGGAGTTCTCGCACTTTCTTGCGTATAATGCCTCGTAAGGTGGCATGCCGATGCTCGCGTGATAACTGTTGTTGTAAGAAAATTCCACCAACGGTAATTGTTCTTCCCAGCTTCCTTTAAAGTCCATGACGCATGCTCTCAGCATATCTTCCAATGTCTGAATTATTCGTTCGCTTTGGCCATCTGTTTATGGATGATAAGCCGTACTCATTCGCAACTGTGTCCCCATGCATTCTTGTAGTCTCTTCCAGAAATTCGACGTGAATCGCGGATCTCTATCAGACAAAATTGATACTGGCACTCCATGCCTCGAAACGATCTCTTTAATGTACAACCTTGCCAACTGATCAAGATTGAATATAATCTTTATTGGTAGAAAGTGCGCTGATTTCGTCAGTCTGTCCACTATCACCCAAATTGCATCGCATCCTCTCTGAGTAGTTGGAAGTGAAAGTAGTATGCACACAAGCCAATCATGTTTGATGATAAAGCATATACTTTGTAACAATCTTATTCATTTATTAATAAAAAGTATTAATTTATTAAAGGCTTTTAATTATCTACATGATCTTTGTTTTATAATATGTGATAAACCCATAGTTTTAAGCAATGCTTTTAGAATAATGATGATGATCATTCTAATGAGATCTAAATTCTTAGAAAGCTTAAAACTAAAATAGTTCCCAATCATTGGATTACTAAATTGGGGATTAGTGAATCCGGATAGATTGGTACATACGTTGTTGCTTTCATTGGATGAGGATGATTGATCTCACGATCATTTGTGTGGAGACACTAAAGCAAGTATGTAGGTGCTTATTAGAGAATAAGTTCAATTTGAACGTTGGCTCGCTAAGGAATACCTAATGGAGTTTTATTTGCTCGTCAATAGGAATTCTCAGTAGTGATAGTAGTACAAGTAATCCTTGGACTTGAGATCATCATAGTATTCTTGTGTATGATGAGTTATACTTTGACTTATTCCTTAAGACCCTTAGGGTATATCAAAGGGTATGCTTGGGTATAATAAGTTGTACATGGAGATAATGTATGATCAATAAAGAATCTACCACTTCTAATAAAAGAAGAGAAATGTCCTATGTGATTCGATAAATGACAACCCAGTAGTCCTTGGCGAGGCGAATGAAATTAGAAAGGAGTTTCTAATTTGCATTATTTGGAGTTGTGCATTTAAGGATCGAAATACATATAATTAAATAAAATAAGACTTGTGATAATTCCATGTCTTATATTTAATTGGGACATTGTATGGTGGAAGGATTGAATTATGCGGTAACTATTTACTCAAAGGTTCTTTAATGATTAGTGTTGAAATCTATATTATCTGGAAAGTCGTTGATCGCTAGGGAGGCTTATCCTATTGTAGAATAAATATTATTTATTTAAATAAATTAATTGTTTAATTTATTTATTTAAATAAGATTAGAATTGTTCTAATTGATTTATTCACAACCTGGTTTAATATGGAGAACCTAAAGGGTCACACCATAAAAGGAAGAATAATTATTTAAGAAGTTAATGGCATAATCGTAATAATATATTAAGTATATTTAATTTAATCTATGGTGATAGAATAAATTAAATAGCTTAATATTTATTATTTAATATTTTAGAAATATTAAATATAAATTAATAAGAGGAGTCTTATTAATATTATTGCAATTATTATTATTTTAATTTCTAAAAGAGTTTAGGAATTAATTTAATATAAGTACTCTCATTTATTCCTAATTGGATTAGGAAGGAAAATTAGTTAAAGGAGTTTAATTAATTATCCCTAATAAGATTAGGGAGCTTAATTAATTAAAAGAATTTAATTAATTAAATAAAACCCAATTCCTTAATTGTTAAGATGGGTTGCCCACATCTATAAATAAGAGGAGTCTTATTATGGGTGGTATGGGTTGTTGACTTTAACAACTACGTAATAATTCCAAGTTGTTGGGAGTACACCTTTTCTATAGAGATAGAAAACTAGGGTTTAGCCAACCACCCTTCTTCTTGAATTTTCTTCTTCCTTGGTGGATCACCTCTAGAGGCCAAACACATGGGTGGCTAACGTTGATCAAAGGAAGGAACAAAACCCCGGTGGATTCAAGTTGAACGCGAAAGGATTTGGAGGTGAACTTGTACCTGAGGAAGCTCGATCTTCAAGGGTATGATTTTATTCTTTATCTTTTCGTTTAATTAATAATTGTGCATAAAGGGTGATCCGGGTATATGGTTTGTAAAAATTTTAAACTCTGATTTTACACGCTTCCGCATTAATTTTGCAATTTGATTGCGCACATGAATATTACAATCCTAACAGGAAGACCCACCACAAAATCCATCGTGATGTGTTCCCACTTCCATTCCGGTATTTCCAACAGTTGAAGTAACCCGCTGGGTCTTTGATGTTCGGCTTTTACTCTTTGACATGTAAAGCATTTCGCTACGCATTCAGCAACATCCCTTTTCATGTTTGGCCACCAAAAATGTCGGCGCAAATCTTGATACATTTTCGTGCTTCCTGGATGAATTGAATATCTTGTGTTGTGTGCTTCGGTCAAGATTTCGTCTTTCAGTTCTAGCACTACTGGAACCCAAATTCTTCCCTCGAACCGTAGTAATCCTTCGGTATTGACCTTGTATTTTACATTACCGCCTTCAATCAGATTCTCTTTGATTTTCCCACACTCTTCATCTTGTTGTTGAGCATTCTTCACTTTGTCCACTAAAGTTGGACCAGCTTCTATCTGGAATAGTTATTCGTCAGATTCTTTTGGAAATTTGATTTCCAACTCCGGTTTTTGTCATTCTTTGAAATGAGCTCCTCCCGAGTTGTTAGCGAAATCAACTTCTCCCGACCTTTCCAAATTTTAAAGCATCCGCCACCACATTACATTCGCTTTGCGGGATGATAAAAGATTTCACAATCATAATCTTTTATCAATTCCATCCACCTTCTTTGACGCATGTTCAAATCCTTCTGAGTGAAAATATACTTTAGACTTTTGTGGTCTGTGTAGATCTCACATTTCCCTCCATAAAGATAGTGTCTCCATATCTTCAGAGCAAATACAACTGCAACCAATTCCAAATCATGAGTCGGATACCCTTTCTCATAATCTTTCAGTTGTCTTGATGCATACGCAATAACTTTGCCGTTCTACATAAGAACACAACCCAACCCTTTGTGTGAGGCATCACTATACACCACAAAATTTCCTGTATTATCTGGTAACATCAACACAAGTGCCATACTTAACTTTTTCTTCAAATCTTGGAAACTCTCTTCACATTTCTCCGTCCAAACGAATTTTACAGCTTTCTTTGCCAAATTTGTTAGAGGAGTGGCTATCTTAGAAAAATCTTGAATAAATCTTCTATAATAACCGGCCAGTCCCAAGAAACTCCTCAATTCTGTCGGTGTTCTTGGTTGTTCCCAATTGATTATAGCTTCCACTTTTGATGGATCCACTGAAATCCCATCCTTGTCAATAACATGACCCAAAAATTATACACGATCTAGCCAAAATTCGTACTTCAAGAATTTCGCGTACAACTTTTCCTTCCTTAGTGTTTCCAATGTCAAACGTAAATGTTCTACGTGTTCTTCTTGAGTTTTGGAATACACCAAAATGTCATCAATAAATACCACTACAAACTTGTCTAAGAATGGTTTAAACACTCTGTTCATCAAATCCATGAATGCAGCAGGGGCATTAGTTAAACCAAAAGACATCACCGTAAACTTCGTAATGTCCGTATCTGCAGGAGTTACGAATGCCGTTTTAGGTATATCCTCCTTTCTTACCTTCAATTGGTGATACCCACTTCTCAAATCAATTTTCGAGAAATATTTAGCACCCTTTAGCTGATCAAACAAGTCATCTATTCTAGGCAATGGATACCTATTCTTAATAGTGACTTTGTTTAACTCTCTATAATCAATGCAAAGACGCATTGTTCCATCCTTCTTCTTAACGAATAAAACTGGCGCTCCCCACGACGATACACTTGGTTGAATATATTTCTTGTCTAGCAACTCTTGTAACTATACCATCAATTCCTTCATTTCTATCGAAGCCATTACATTCAGACGGGCCTTCGATATCGGTCTTGTTCCTGTGCTTAAGTCAATCACGAACTCAATTTCTCTGTCAGGCGGAAGTCCTGACAAATCTTCTAGAAACACGTCTGAGTATTTCTTCTAATTTCTCAATTCTCTCACTACCGGTATTTCTTCTAGTTTCACACCCTTCTTCTGAGTATCGACTATGTAAGCTAAATAGCCCACACAACCTTGACTCAACAATTTCTTGGCCTGCATAGTCGTCAGACATTTCATTTGTCTAGGCGACTTGCTACCATAAAGGGACTATGTATTGTGCACAACCATTTCAACGCTAAGCGTAAACCTCTATTAAAAGAGTTGTTCATCTTAGTATTTAGAATACAAGTCCGCACCAAAGTAAGTTTGGTTTGGATACATTACAGGGTAATTTAGAATTCAACAGTAATCAACTAAGGATTAGTTGATTACAAAAGAAATAACTGTATGTTATGGAATAATCATAACTGAATTGATATTTGTAAATTAACATCATGCTTTAGGAATAATCTAATAGCATAAGCATGGAATAATCATAACATTCAAGGTTATTGAGGATTGGGTACTAAACATGCATCACGAATAGTAAATTGAACGACAAAGTTGCTCATCACTAGAATACAGTGACTCGCATGCTAACTAACGAGTTACATATTAAAGAAACTTGTTCAATAATAAAATGTAAGATGTAGAATACTTGCACCCTCATGAACCAATAGATACAAGAGCTTTATCAATAATAGACAATCTAACTCTACGAAAGTGTAAAGTTAGCAACTTGTATAATTGAAATGGAAGTAAAAGCAATATTGTGCTCAACGAAATTAAACTTGTACAACAAAGTTTTAGAGTTAGAAAACTTGCCTTTAGCACAAGCTAAACCTTACAATAATCAATACCCTATACATATGTCATCATGACATAATTAGTCATTACCAACATTTTATATCTATATAACCAAAATATATACTTCATGTAGGTTAAATTACCCATTCACATAATCAAACTACGTTAATACTAATTAACTCTTGATAACATGCTCATTCATAGTTTAATACTACTGAAATCATCATTTAACATTCATATTATTAACACATAACATTTATTTTCAAGTTTTGTATACATAAACAAAACTGTCAGAACATTCTGTTAACTTCATTGCTGAAGGCCACAATTTACATCGTGGGTCACGCTCATTGCGGCGTGGTGATGGCGTCATGACTGCAGGTGATGAGTGATGATACCAAGAAGAATCATTGTCATCTTCTTTGGCAAGCGCGAAACTTCAAAATTTAATCGACATTTTGCAGAACTGCGGTCTGAAAAAAGCCAATTTGGCCTACAAGCTCGTTTCTAACAGACTAATTCACATGCAATTCATACAATAACTTCATGTAAACATAATTCAAGAACTTCTAACATGTTTCTACCCATACAACAACATAAACAACCAATTTAAAACATCCAATTTCACACTTTTTGACAAAAACTCCATTTTTGATATTTTAATGAAAACCAACACTGTAAGTTTTGTTTTTCAACCAAAACAATTAATTCAAAGCATCTTATCAATAATTATGCATACTCTATCAAATTAGACGACCAATTTATCAATTAAACAACTAATTGACTCTCAATTTCTACCTTAAACTTCACAATATAGATTCACAAAAACTCTTTGTAAAAATATTTTTTTTCACAACTATATACATAATATAAATTCATAGACTATTCTCAATTATAGCTTAAGAAAATAGTTTAATAACACTAGATTATCATATAAAAACCTATACGTAACAAAATTCCACTTCTACAAAGCTTTCATGGAGAAAATTGGGAGAGAGAGAATATAACAATAATTTTTTTTTGAAAAGAACAACCATAATAGAGTTTAGATGATACCTTGTTTGAAGAAGATGATGGTCAACCCTTTTTGATTATCAAGCTTCTTCTTCTCTCCAATTCCCTCTTACTTTTCTTCTTCTTCTTCTCTGAGTTGTTTTTCTCCCTAACTCTAACTACGTACTAGATATCTAACGTATATAAGATATAATATATATTAAATATATAATATAATACTAACTTAACTGACATCAGTTACAATTTCTTTTGAAATCAAAAGCCATAAGGCTTGTTTGGTTAACTAACTTAAAAATAACTCATTAATCCTTATGCCTTATTTGGTAAAACCCAATTAGATAAAAGACTTAATAGGAATTAGGCCTTGTTTGACAAAACTGAATTAAACTCCCTTAATTTATTTTAATAACTCCTTTATAACAAGGTTATTAGTCACACTTCTACTTAATTAAATAATCAATTTAATTAATTAAAATACTAATCTATTAAATTACTTTAACACATAAATCATTATCACAAAACTATAATTTCTTTATAATTATAATTTTATTTAACCAACTAATATTTTAAATTACAATTTCCCATTTAAAATAGTATAATTTATTTAAATCATTATAAGCTCTCTAGCTTACTTATTAAATTAAATTGGTATATAATCTCATAACAATTAATTTTCTTAGCTCCCTAATTATTTATTCAACAAATAATTAGCTAAACCACATCAACTCAAATTGAATAATTATTTATTCAAAAATAAACATATCCATTAAATACTTATATAATTCAATAAATATTTAATATTACACTTTAAAATTCTGGAATGTTACAAAGGCTGTTGGCCTTGAAGGAATCTTAGTGATTCAGGGTGCTGCCCTTCCTTAGTGGAAATCCAGCTAGTTGAAAGCAGAAGAGTGGATTAGGTGCTTGAGTCTCTGAACCACTTAAAACCCCTTGTGTCATTTACCTTATGTCATTTACATTATATATATTAACTGCTATAACTGCTATGTATGTTTTAACTGCTTACAACCAAACTAACTCTAAGAACAATGTATGTATGATTATGAATATATTAATGAAGGGGATATTTTACTTATTCCGTTGTTCTTGAAACGATTCTTATGTTTGTAATATGCTAAATCATTAGCTATACAAAATAAACCAGAAAAGTATTTGAAATTAAAAAGGATCTATTCAACACCCCCTTCTAGATCTATATTGTGCCTACTGGGAACTAACAATTGGTATCAGAGCAGGTTCTTGTGCTATATTGAAAAACTAATCACTTTAAGTCTGATCCCAGACACTAACATTGTTCTAAACTTAGTTTAGTAGTAAGTCACTTGTTATATGCAGATGAGCTCACACGTTGGAAATATTGTGTATAGGTAAATGTGTATATACACCTGAAGCTGCTCAGATTGGTCCATATTCTCGAGTATTGTATCAACAAGACCAATCCTTACCTGCAGTCAATCTTGTAGTCTGAAGACCAGACGAGATATCCCAAGAGACATCAACAACACAGAGTCAAGCATCCACCAGCCTGAAAGATGAAAAGGCCATACATGCTAAGAAATGCTTATCCAGAGAAGAAAAAAGTTCTTCTCAAACACGTGTCCGCCAACCAAAGAAATTGGTGCAAACTTTGTGAACTGAAGGATGTCAAAGAACTAAAGATGCTGAGATTCTCAGGTTGCATCTTCAAAACTACGACTGATTGATTAAAGGCCAACAAGAGCAATAAGCTGTCAGGAGCAAATGTGAAGCTATGCACATCAATGCCTAACCTCAGTATATCTAAGTTAAATGACTGTCAAGGTCTGACAACCCGAGAATTTGAATATTTTTAAAATTTTGATTAATTGATTTAAGGATCAATATTAGAACCTAGACAGAAAATAAGTGTATGCGTTTGATATTTTTGAGAAGGAATTTTGAGGAGTTCAAAATTCTGTGAAGGATTTAGGTGAGTTATTCAGGATAAAGGGAATACGTGAATGTGTTCTGTGAATATGGTTATGTATGTGTACAATATGTGGTTAAGGGTCAAGGGTTGATCAGATAAACGATATCTGTAACAAACTCTATGTATATATTAAGAACGTCAACGTTCGGTTAGAAAACCCTAGCGAATTATACAAAACCCTAGAAATCGGTTCTGAAAACCCTAATTTCAGTTCCGGGAATCTGAAACCCTAATTCAGTGTATGAAACCCTAGTTTGGGAATACGAATGCTATGTATAAGGTTTAAACATAATTAATTATAATTTATTAGGGAAAACCCTAATGAATTATTTGAAACCCTAATTGATTATTAGAAAACCCTAATACCAGATCTGGAAACCCTAATTACAGATTCTGGGTATTTGAAACCCTAATCTGGGAATTTAAAAGAGAATTATAATGCTCAAGTGTAATTAATTATAATATTAATTAGGGTAAAGCTTAATTAATTAGCAAACCCTAATTTCAAAATTTTATACCCTAATTGTTCCGTCAGAAACCTTAATGTACACTTGTGGATTTAATTGCTAAATTAGCAATATTAATTAGGAAATATTAATCCTAATTAGCAAACTTGAATTACGATTAAGAAATTTTAATATAATTAGAAAATTCTAATTATAGTTTAGAAATATTAATTTTCTATTGTGGAAACCTAATTTTAAAATTCTAGAATTTTATTTTTAAAACATAAAAGGGTTAAACCCTAAGGGTTAAAACCTAAAACCTAAGGGTTTATAGCAATTTTCCAATTTGCCATTAAATTAAAAATCAAAATGACCATTTTACCCTTAGTGTATTATTTGACTCAATTTATAAATCTAGCAATAATTGAGTTGGTGAGCAAACCCTACCAACCCCATGTGACATAAAATCCAGCAATATCAGCCCTCATGCCATCCATTTCATTGCATCAAGTCAATTATATAGATTTAAGAGAGAGAAAAGTCTCACTTTATTTTTCATTTTCTACCAAGACCTCCTCTCTCTAGAAATTCGGGACTTAGAGTGAGAGAGAGAGAGAGAGAATGAAAGCTAAGAACACTTCATAGCTTGCCAAGATCAGAATCAAGAGTCAGAAAACCAAGATCAAAGCTAAAAGTTATAAAACCCTAAAATTTCGAAAATCAGTGATCTTGTGTTTGATGTTGTTATTTGATGGTTAGAAATGTGTTAAAGGGTGTCTTTGAGTGAGCTGGGTTGATAGATCAATGATCTATAACATCTAGATGCTCAAAATAGAAGTTTTAGAAAATCTGGAAATTTTTTTAAAGCTGTCTGACAACCAAAAGTCAGGCCTCTTAGATCCATGTTTATTTACTGTTTTGGTGTTTTAAAAGTTGGATGTTATAGTTGGTAATGTTGTTTGTAATCTGAAAGAAGAATCAGGATCATTGCTTGTGTATATCAAAAAGTTATTCACGGTTGAAAGTCCATTGAATTTGAAACACGAAATTGGTTTTTGGGAAACTTAAAAACTCAAGAACATGTTTCTATCGGTGACTTTGGCCAAACTTTGATTTCGTTATTATAAAGCTTTTAGGATGTATTTTTGCATCTAGATTATAGTATGACATGAGGACAACAATTCCAAAGTACTCTTGAACCTTGGGGAGCAACAGATAGATTATAGTAATCGGTCAAACGTCGTTGACCGTTCAGTTTTATTTTCTGGGTAACACAGAATTTCGTGGCAGCGGTCTGACAAGTTCTTTAGGGGCTTAGATCTTGCAGATTTATGATTGTTAGACCTTATACGTGCTTACACCATGTACCCTGTTAGTGTCTTTAGAAGGCCTGACGTCTAAATCAACTATAACATGAACCAATCGAGAAATGTATGGCTCCCAAAAGTGTCGACCGGACACGACTTGATGTTTCTAGGCAGCCCAGAATATCAAGAACATCTCTGACAACAAGTTCAAGGCTTTAGATCTTGCTTGTGTGTTGCAATTTAACCTTGATGCTTGTTGGATCATGTAGTATTGCATCAATACTACATGATCTGACCCTTAGCAAGCCCAGAATACATTAGGAACGTAGATAAAATCATGGTCAAAGAGGCAACCTGCAAACTGGCGATGAATGCTCAAGAACACTCAAGAACACCTATAACCACGGTTCTGTAGCTATAGGGCCTTTTTGTAATTATTATTTTCTGAAAATGATTATTTTAATTAAATAAATGGTTTTTAATTATTAAAAATACATAATAAATTCAGAAAAATTATTTTAAAGTCTAAAAAATAGTTTTTAATTATTTAGAGTATATTTCATAAATATTTAATATTTTTGGAATATAAATGGTATTTAAAAATGATTTTAATACATGAAAAATCATGAAAAATAATATTATGGTATAAGAAAATATTTAAAGATATTTTCAAAGGACTTTTAATATTTTATGATGAATTTCACTAATTAATTAATATTTATGATAATTAATTTATTTAGTAAATATATTAAATAAATTATGGAAAAATAGAATTAATGCTTCATAAATCATATAAAAATGATTTAATTGTTATAAAAATATTTTAAGTTATAAGATATAACTTTTGATATTTTGTCATGAAAATATTAATATTTTAATATTAATAGTAATTACTTGGATAATGAATTTAATTCGCTTAAAAATCATATAAAGATGATTTTGAAGTATTAAAATACTTTGTGATATTATAAATATATTATAATATTTTGCCATGTATTTCATTAATATTTGATAATAAATAAATATTAATGATAAATGAATTATGTGGTATTTAATTTATTTAAATACGATATTAATAATGGAAAATTCACGATAAATGATAATAATTATTTAAAAATTATTACGAGCTTACGAAAAATATTTTGGCTGTTAATAAATTATTGTAGATAACGGTTAAGTGTTTAGGCAGAGTTTAATTGAACTTAGACTCGATAAAAGTCCGATTAGACCGTCGGGATGTTAGATTTGTGTCGGGTTCAACTCAAAATGCAATAGTTTGACTTGATACCGAGTCTTATATGTGTTATAGACTGATAGAGTTATGTGTTATGTGTTTAGGTTATTCTATGTATATATATATATAATAGTATTATATTATGATGATATTATTCTAATATTGGAGATCTATATTACTAATATTAGGTTTTCGGATAAAGCGTTATAAATTGTGTAGCAGTAATCAACGGTTCAGGCAAGTTTGTTTTACTTAACTCTACTAAGAGTTGTTTCATTCAAATATGCTTATGGATAATCATTGCTGATTGCCATTGAAGAATTCTACTATGTACATATTGCATGTATAAGTCAGGTATGAAATGCTGATCACCTTCATTACCCTTCGGTCCTGATATATTTGTTCATGTTATATACTTGTTCAGTCAAAAATTTATTCCTGCTAGTTCACAATTATATTGTTGAATTATAGCCAGCTTATTATTCAAATTCTTTCAATCATGATATATCGTTAAATTATTAAACTTAAACTTGCTGGGCAATCTTATGCTCACCCTTGCTATATCATGATAAACATTACAGATTAAGACGAATACGTCGGATATAAGGAAAGATCAAAGACGGTTCCAGCATTAGTTTTCGTGTGCGATTAGATTTGTAATAGTAATGTATGATGATAATGTTATGTATTGTAAGTCAAGTAAGTTATGAATTATGTATACGTTAAAGTTACTCGACCTTGGGGAATAGTGTGTAACTGTATTGTATAAACAATGTCACAAAACAAGGGTTAATTAACATGTAACATATTATTCCTATATTCTGACCGACCAATTAAATATCAAATAAACTTAGGTAGGTCATACTAGCGAAGGAATTCCCAGTCTCTCCCCTCCTAGTTCTATTCTCACATCCTAGCCAGGATCATATCCTTAAGCTTTGATACCAAATCGCGCCCCCAAAAATTAGGTATACATCACCCATCTTGGGTGTCGCCAGATACATGGTACAAAATTCAAATACAACTTACTAATACAACTATGCGGTATAATAATACGACAAAATACAAACCGTGAGTTTGAATACAATTATTGTCTACTAGAGATTATACAAACTCAAAAGGAGTCCTCATTACAATTATTATCACACTATTTCACAAAATAGTGAGGACTACTAATGCTATCCTCTGGACCATCACTCCGCTTTTTCGACTCGTCCCAAATATATTCTCATTTCAAGAGAACAAAGGAAAGAAAGGGTGAGCTCAACTAGCCCAAGAAGAAATATTATGACTAAGATAATGTAGAATAAATTATCATTAGTCCCCAACAATGTTAAACTGATAAAATATAATAGACATCAAGTTTAACTGCAGCGGAGCAAGCAATCCATTAAAAGAGTCAAGTAGAAAATAAAATCTACTATCTTTTATGATTTAAAAGGTTTTTCATCATTTATTATCGCCGAGACTCTCGACAATAAATAATCCACATCATGAAATCATCCTCGCACTACACGTGCCAAGGATATTCTTTAGTATCACGACAACGAATTATCCATGCTTTCTACGGGCCAAAGATAATTGTGTTTTCATCAACGGTCCTGATCATGCCATAAAACAATTTATCTTTGCACCTTTGGCCGAAGAGAATCCATATCCATAATCATACGAAAAACTGTCCATCAATGCACTACGGGCCAACGAGGATTTTTTTGACATCATTTGTAACATTACGGTCATGATTATACCGAATTATCCCTGGTCATAATCATACCAATTCCATCTATGCACTACAGGCCACAGATGACTTTCAACATAATATAAACATGAGGATGATGACAATGATATAAGAATTCAATAAAACAAGTTCAAGAATTAATTTGTTCAGGAACCAATAACGTCCAAATTGTCAACATGATACTGATTTGTAGAGTAAAATTCAAGAATGCTCAGAAGAATATTTTCACGAAAAGATACTGGATGAAGCGCAAATATCAAGGATATTTCACTAATTTCATGAAGTATAGAAGTCAAAATTTTAATCAACTGAGTATAATACCGAATGGAATAACAAAAGATATCACCATGCATGCGGTACTTCGCATAGACGGTTATTTCAATAGAATAATAATAACGAAACTGTGTCGGTGAAATTCACAAGCCATGGATGTTCCAACGTAATAATAAATATGGAATAATAAATGATGGAACTAGGTCCCACAGATAACACATACAGATATTCGACGTAATAATAAAGACGGAATAATAAAATATAAATCGTGTCCTACAGATATAGCATGCATGTGATATTCCGACGTAATAATAAAGACATAATAATAGAAGAATGTCACCAAGTATAGGGTAGCTCATGATATCTGAGTTATTCCAATGAGAACAATAAAGAAATGGAATAATGTAAGTTCTCTTCTTGAATACAAAAGAATAATATCCCTTACCGTAAAATAATACTTGATATAAGAGTAGTGAAGTAGCAAAAACTTTTCATCTATCTCTCTATAGTCTCTCTCTATAGTTTCTCTCTAGAGTTCAAAGAATTCGTAAGAAAATAATGAAGGAATGAGCTTCTATTTATAGGAAAATGGAATGCATAAGAATTAATCCATGAACGGTCCCGATTGATTTACTTTAATCTGACGGTCCATATTTAAAGCAAAAATCTTTTAAATAAAATATAATATATTCTATTTTATATAAAAAGATTTTTACTATGCAAACACTATCAGCATATTAATTACATGCATAATAAAATATAATATATTCTATTTATAGAATAACTTTAATAAAGTTTTCTGTTTTATATAAAAAGATTTTACTATGCAAAACACTATGCATAATAGAATATAATATATTCTATTTATAGAATAACTTTAATAAAGTATTCTGTTTTATATAAAAAGATGTTTCTGTTTTATTACGTTAATAATACTAATAAAACAAAACTTATAAATCAACAATAATTGAATCAAATAATGTGAGATACTATGCAACAACTATTGTAGCAATAATTGAACAAAACTGAGTGACTTCTCACATAAACATAAATAATCAATACCGTGTGCTACTATGCAACCAATGCCAGACATCGCATTTTTTTACTACCGAGTAGTTCAATAGTATTAACGGTAAAACTTCCTCTGTTATTTTCAATAAAATATTTTTGTCGTTTTCTCAATCCGACAATAATTCCATTGTGGGGTCCACCAATGATTGTACCGTCGTACGAATATTCTCTGACAAAAAGAATATTTCCCGACCAATCGAATATAATATGACAACTTGCATACTTTGAAAAATTTGTAAATATTACGCACAACTATAACATTATCTCAAATTTAAAAAAAAAATATTTCGAGATAATTAAATATTTATTCATAAAATCTGGGGTCTCACAATCTCCTCTCCTTATGGAATTTTGCCCTCGAAATTTACGTGCGTACCTGGTATGCCGAATAGATAAGGACACTTCGTCTAATTTTAACTCTTGAGGTATAACCTTTGATTGTTGAATACGATTCTTCTTATCCAAGATTTTAACACGAGATCTCATACGTTAAATCATCCGCTATCTCGTCCGATTCTAAATTAATAATGTGGTTCGGGTCATCCACATATTTACGTAACATTGATACGTTAAAAATGTTATGAACACACGACATACTTGGCGATAAAACGAGTCTATAAGCTACAGTTCCTACTCAATTGAGGATTTCAAATGGGACAATTAAATCGAGGGTTGAGATTTCCTCTCTTCATCGATTCTTGCTTTTTGAATAATGCCCTCTTGAACCTTCTTCTTCACATTCATCAGATTCGGGTATGTAGCTTGAGCGTCTTTAACTTTATCGATTAAATTCGATTTTACTCGTATATTCATTATCTTCACGTGGGTCCCTAGAGTCTTTAACTCTATCTTCATCATTTGCAAGTTATACGAAATGAGTCTTTGTGTTAACAACATCGCACTTATAAACGCATACGATCTTCTACTCAACACGTCAGCAACCACGTTCGCTCTTCCACGATGATATTGAATAATACGATCGTAATCTTCAACAGCTCGAGTCAACGTCTTTGGCGCATGTTACGTTCATTTTAGTTGAAGAAATATTTTGAGGGTTTAAGAAATGGGTTTTATACTGGTGTCAATACAAAATTCGATTTCACGCTATGGGGTAGGATAAGAAGTCTTCAAGAATACGTCAAGAGATTTATTAATGATAGAAATATCATTCAAAATCATACTTCATCCAAGACTTGATAAGACGTCACATTGATACCAACCGTGACTTCTATCCCTTAACCTAGATAGGACCTCACAATGATACCTATCAACTTGTCATCGCTCATTCACGATGTCGCCATGTAAAGTCCGGCTTTTTGCATCCCACACACAGGAAGTCATGAACAAAAGGATCGGGGCTCTTTACTTATGGCTTGATATGACAATGATTGAATTTAGTGGTTTGGTTGCTTGAATTCGCATAATAGGTTGGTTAGGAATATGAAAGCTAACAATCTTACGAAAAATATGATGAGTAGTTAACCAATCGTTTAAAAAAAAACCACATCAAAGGCAAGTATTTTCAAAGAGATAAGATCGACAGGTAACGTTAAAGTGTCGATTTGAATCAAACAAGATTTATAAACAGTGGAGGTAACGAAGGTTTCAACTATCGAAGTTTCAACCAATAAGTCAAAGTCTAATTTCTCCGAAGTCAAATTTAAACGTTGAGCACAAGCAAGAGAGATAAAAGAATGGGTAGAACCGGTATCTAATAAGGTATAGACTTCGCAAGAATTTATAATTAACTAACCCGTGCAAACTTCATTCGGGTCACTCGCTTTTTGAGAAGTCACAAAAAACGCTCTTCTTGAAACCACCGACTTTGGTTTGTCCGTATCCGCCTTTGGTGCCACCGTCCCAGCTGGACTTGACTTCACTATACTACAAAATCGAGCTAAATGACCTTCTCTTCTTGAAATTTCCACTTCTATTATCTTGGCCATGATTTTCACCGAAGTGGTTACCATTCTTGGCATGATAATTTCCCCCATGATGGTTATCATTGTTACGATGGCCATTGCCACCGGTATGATTATTATCGTGTTGTTGGTCGTTACCTTTTGCTTGAGCTGAATCAACGCTCTAATGTGCTTCATTGCCGATCTCAGCATTTTTAGATGCCATTCTTAAACACTGTCACAAAACAAGGGTTAATTAACATGTAACATATTATTCCTAAAAACTGACCGACCAATTAAATACCAAATAAACTTAGGTAGGTCATACTAGCGAAGGAATTCCCAGTCTCTCCCCTCCTAATTCTATGCTCACATCCTAGCCAGGGATCATATCCCTAAGCTTTGATACCAACTGTGACGCCCCCAAAATTAGGTATACATCACCCATCTTGGGTCGCCAGATACATGGTACAGAATTCAAATACAACTTACTAATACAACTGTCGTGTACAATACGACAAAACATAAACTGTGAGTTTGAATACAATTATTGTCTACTAGAGATTATACAAACTCAAAAGGAGTCCTCATTACAATTATTATCACACTATTTCACAAAATAGTGAGGACTACTAATGCTATCCTCTGGACCATCACTCCGTTTTCTGACTCGTCCCAGCTATATTCTCATTTCCTGAAGAGAACAGTGAAAGAAAGGGTGAGCTCAACTAGCCCAATAAGAAATATTATGACTAAGATAATGTAGAATAAATTTTCATTAGTCCCCAACAATGTTAAACTGATAAAATATAATAGACATCAAGTTTAACTGCAGCGGAACAAGCAATCCATTAAAAGAGTCAAGTAGAAAATAAAATCTACTATCTTTTATGATTTAAAAGGTTTTTCATCATCATTATCGCCGAGACTCAAATTTTAATAAATAATCCACATCATGAAATCATCCCTGCACTACAGGCCAAGGATATTCTTTAGTATCACGACAACGAATTATCCATGCTCTACGGGCCAAAGATAATTGTGTTTTCATCAACGGTCCTGATCATGCTATAAAACAATTTATCTTTGCACCTTTGGCCGAAGAGAATCCATATCCATAATCATACGAAAAACTGTCCATCAATGCACTACGGGCCAACGAGGATTTTTTCGACATCATTTGTAACATTACGGTCATGATTATACCGAATTATCCCTGGTCATAATCATATCAATTCCATCTATGCACTACAGGCCACAGATGACTTTCAACATGATATAAACATGAGGATGATGACAATGATATAAGAATTCAATAAAACAAGTTCAAGAATTAATTTGTTCAGGAACCAATAACGTCCAAATTGTCAACATGATACTGATTTGTAGAGTAAAATTTAAGAATGCTCAGAAGAATATTTTCACGAAAAGATACTGGATGAAACGCAAATATCTAGGATATTCCACTAATTTCATGGAGTATAGAAGTCAAAATTTTAATCAACTGAGTATAATAATCAATGGAATAACAAAAGATATCACCATGCATGCGGTATTTCGATGATGACGGTTATTTCAACAGATTAATAATAACGGAACCAAAATCGTGAAATTCACAATCGACAGGATGTTCCAATGTAATAATAAATACTTAATAATAAATGATGGAACCAGTCCGCCAGATAGCATGCATGTGATATTCCGGCGTAATAATAAAGACGGAATAATAAAAAAATGGAACCAGTCCCCACAGATAAGCATGCATGTGATATATTCAAAGTAATAATAAAAAGATGTAATAATGAAAGAATGTCACCAAGTATAGGTAGCTCATAGATACAAAGTTATTCCAACAGTAACAATAAAGAAATGGAATAATGTAAGTTCTCTTCTTGAATACAAAAGAATAATATCCCTTACCGTAAAATAATACTTGATATAAGAGTAGTGAAGTAGCGAGAAAACTTTTCTTCTCTCTCTATAGTTTCTCTCTCAGAGTTCAATGAATTCGTAAGAAAATAATGAAGGAATGAGCTTCTATTTATAGGAAAATGGAATGCATAAGAACTAATCCATGAACGGTCTGTTGATTTACTTTAACTGACGGTCCATATTTAAAGCAAAATCTTTTAAATAAAATATAATATATTCTATTTTATATAAAAAATTTTTTTACTATGCAAACACTATGCGAGCACTATGCAAACACTATGCATAATAAAATATAATATATTCTATTTATAGAATAACTTTAATAAAGTTTTCTATTTTATATAAAAAGATTTTACTATGCAAAACACTTTGCATAATAGAATATAATATATTCTATTTATAGAATAACTTTAATAAAGTATTCTCATTTTATATAAAAAGATGTTTCGCTTTTATTACGTTAATAATACTAATAAAAAAAACTTATAAATCAACAATAATTGAATCAAATAATGTGAGATACTATCGCAACAACTATCAGTAGCAATAATTGAACAAAACCGAGTGACTTCTCACATAAACATCAATAATCAATACCGCGGTGCTACTACGCAACCACGCCAGACATCGCATTTTTTACTACCGAGTAGTTCAACAGTATTAACGGTAAAACTTCCGCCGTTATTTTCAATAAAATATTTTTGTCGTTTTCTCAATCCGACAATAATTCCGTTGTGGGGTCCACCAATGATTGTACCGTCGTACGGATATTCTCTGACAAAAAGAATATTTCCCGACCAATCGAATATAATATGACAACTTGCATACTTTGCAAAATTTGTAAATATTACCCACAACTATAACATTATCTCAAATTTAAAAAAAAAATATTTTGAGATAATTAAATATTTATTCATAAAATCTGGGGTCTCACAACGTCATTCTCAAAAATATTTTCAAAATTTTAATTTGCCAATGGGGTTTGGCTATACTTAAATAATTCGATTGAATTGTATTATTGATATGAGTCTATGCTATTCGATTCAACTAGACCAATGTTTATGAAAACTGTAAGAGTTCTTTGAAAACTTTCCTGAACCAAATTGTTTTGGTGCAGAATCCAATAAAACTGAGGTAAAAGTTTATGCGCCCAAGGCGGATACGAGAAATAGATCAGACCAGAAGTACATTATAAGTACAGGGCATATTGGGCTAATTACCCACTATGTCTGTAAGTTAAGACGGTTGGCAAATGAATTTCCATATAACCTTTGTGAAAATGACAGACAATAGTCTATAAAACCCCTCAGCACAATTTCAAAATTTTTATTCTTGTGAAGAATGTATTGGGTAGCATGTGATGATGAGAAGGAATTGTGAATGGTGTATGATGTAAGGTGTAAGGTAAATTTCGGGGACAAAATTTTTAGAAGAAGGGGTGAATGTGACAACCCGAGAATTTGAATATTTTTAAAATTTTTATTAATTGATTTAAGGATCAGTATTAGAACCTAGACAGAAAATAAGGGTATGCGTTTGATATTTTTGAGAAGGAATTTTGAGGATTTCAAAATTCTGTGAAGGATTTAGGTGAATTATTTAGGATTAAGGGAATACGTGAATGTGTTCTGTGAATATGGTTATGTATGTGTACAGTATATGGTTAAGGGTCAAGGATTGATCAGATAAACGATATCTGTAACAAACCCTAGGTATATATTAAGAACGTCAACGTTCGGTTAGAAAATCCTAAAAATCGGTTCTGGAAACCCTAATTTCAGTTCCGGGAATCTGAAACCCTAATTCGGTGTATGAAACCCTAGTTTGGGAATACGAATGCTATGTATAAGGTTTAAACGTCATTAATTATAATTTATTAGGGAAAACCCTAATGAATTTTTTAAAACCCTAATTGACTATTAGAAACCCTAATACCAGATCTGGAAACCCTAATTTCAGATTCCGGGTATTTAAAACCATAATCTGGGAATTTAAAGGAGAATTATAATGCTCAAGTATAATTAATTATAATATTAATTAGGGTAAAGCTTAATTAATTAGCAAACCCTAATTTCAAAATTTTAAACCCTAATTGTTCTGTCAGAAACCCTAATGTACAGTTGTGGATTTAATTGCTAAATTAGCAATATTAATTAGGAAATATTAATCATAATTAACAAACTTGAATTATGATTAAGAAATTTTAATATAATTAAAAAATTCTAATTATAATTTAGAAATATTAATTTTCTATTTTGGAAACCTAATTTTAAAATTCTAGAATTTTATTTTTAAAACATAAAAGGGTTAAACCCTAAGGGTTAAAACCTAAACCCTAAGAGTTAAAACCTAAAACCTAAGGGTTTGTAGCAATTGTCCAATTTGCCATTAAATTAAAAAATTAAAATGACCATTTTACCCTTAGTGCATTATTTGACTCAATTTATAAATCTAGCAATAATTGAGTTGGTGAGCAAACCCTACCAACCCCATGTGACATAAAATCCAACAATATCAGCCCTCATGCCAGCCATTTCATTGCATCAAGTCAATTATATAGATTCAAGAGAGAGAAAAGTCTCACTTTATTTTTCATTTTCTACCAAGACCTTCTCTCTCTAGAAATTCGGGACTTAGAGTGAGAAAGAGAATGAAAGCTAAGAACACTTCATAGCTTGCCAAGATCAGAATCAAGAGTCAGAAAACCAAGATCAAAGCTAAAAGGTATAAAACCCTAAAATTTCGAAAATCAGTGATCTTGTGTTTGATGTTGTTATTTGATGGTTAGAAATGTGTTAGAGGGTGTCTTTGAGTGATCTGGGTTGATAGATCAAGGATCTATAACATCTAGATACTCGAAATAGAAGTTTTAGAAAATCTCAAAAATTTGTAAAGCTGTTTGACAACCAAAAGCCAGGCCTCTTAGATCCATGTTTATTTATTTTTTTGGTGTTTTAAAAGTTGGATGTTATATTTGGTAATGTTGTTTGTAATCTGAAAGAAGAATCAGGACCATTGCTTGTGTATATCAAAAGTTATTCACGGTCAAAGTCCATTGACCGAACACGAAATCGGTTTTCTGGGAAACCCAGAAAACTGAAGAACATGTTCTATCAGTGACTTTGACCGGCTTTGATTTCGTTATTATAAAGCTTTTAGGATGTATTTTTGCATCTAGATTATAGTATGACATGAGGACTACAATTCCAAAGTACTCTTGAACCTTGGGGAGCAACAGATTGGTTGTAGTAATCGATTGAACGTCGTTATTGCTCAGTTTTATTTTCCGGTAACCCGAAATTTAAGTGGCGTGATCCGACAAGTTCTTTAGGGGCTTAGATCTTGCAGATTTATGATTGTTAGACCTTATACGTGCTTACACCATGTACCCTGTTAGTGGCTTTACAAGGCCCGACGTCTAAATCAACTATAACATGAACCAATAGAGAAATGTATGGCTCCCAAAAGCGTTGACCGGACACGACTTGATGTTTCTAGGCAGCCCAGAATATCAAGAACACCTCTAACAACAAGTTCAAGGCTTTAGATCTTGCTTGTGTGTTGCAATTTAATCCCGATGCTTGTTGGATCATGTAGTATTGCATCAATACTATATGATCTGACCCTTAGCAAGCCCAGAATACATTAGGAACGTAGATAAAATCATGGTCAAAGTAGCAACCTGCAAACTGGCGATGAATGCTCAAGAACACTCAAGAACACCTATAACGACCGTTCTGTCGCTATAGGGCCTTTTTGTAATTATTGTTTTCTGAAAATGATTATTTTAATTAAATAAATGGTTTTTAATTATTAAAAATACATAATAAATTCCGAAAAATTATTTTAAAGTCTAAAAAATAGTTTTTAATTATTTAGAGTATATTTCATAAATATTTAATATTTTTGGAATATAAATGGTATTTAATTTATTTAATTATAATATTAAATAAATTATTTAAAAATGATTTTAATACATGAAAATCATGAAAAATACTTATTATGGTATAAGAAAATATTTAAAGATATTTTCAGGTGACTTTTAATATTTTGTGATGAATTTCACAAATTAATTAATATTAATGATAATTAATTTATTTAGTAAATATATTAAATAAATTATGGAAAAATAGAATTAATGCTTCATAATTCATATAAAATTGATTTAAGTGTTATAAAAATATTTTAAGTTATAAGATATAACTTTTGATATTTTGTCATAAAAATATTAATATTTTAATATTAATAGTAATTAGGATAATGAATTTAACGTTTTAAAATCATATAAAGGTGATTTTAAAGTATTAAAATACTTTGTGATATTATAAATATATTATAATATTATGCCATGTATTTCATTAATATTTGATAATAAATAAATATTAATGATAAAGGAATTATGTGGTATTTAATTTATTTAAATACGATATTAATAATGGAAAATTCACGATAAATGATAATAATTATTTAAAAATTATTACGAGCTTACAAAAAATATTTCGGCTGTTAATAAATTATTGTAGATAATGGTTAAGTGTTTAGGCAGAGTTTAATTGAACTTAGACTCGATAAAAGTCCAACTAGACCGTCGGGATGTCAGATTTATGTCGGGTTCAACTCAGACTGTAATAGTTTGACTTGATACCGAGTCTTATATGTGTTATAGACTGATATGGTTATGTGTTACGTGTTTAGATTATTCTATGTATATCTATATATATAATAGTATTATATTGTGATGATATGATTCTAATATTGGAGATCTATATTACTAATATTAGGTCTTCGGATAAAGCGTTATAAATTGCGTAGCGAAGAATCAAATTCTGCTCGTGTTTGTTTTTTACTTAACTCTACTAAGAGTTGTTTCAGATATGCTTATGGATAATCATTGCTGATTGCCATTGTAGAATTATACTCTGTACATATTGCGTGTATAAGTCAGGTATGAAAGGATGATCACCTTCATTACCCTTCAGTCCAGATATATTTGTTTATATTATATACTTGTTCAGTCAAAAGTTTGTTCCTGCTAGTTCACAATTATATTGTTGAATTATAGCCAGCTTATTATTCAGATTCTTTCAATCATGATATATCGTTAAATTATTGAACTTAAACTTGCTGGGCAATCTTATGCTCACCCTCATATATCATCACGTTTAACATTGCAGATTAAAGGCGAATACGTCTTGATCTGAAGGAAATGTCAAAGACGGTTCTAACTTTAGTTTACGTGTGCGATTAGATTTGTAATAGTAATGTATGATGATAATGTTATGTATTGTAAGTCAAGTAAGTTATGAATTATATATTAGTTAAGGTTACTCGACCTTGGGGAATAGTGTGTAAATATATTGTATAAATAATTTATGTTTATATCTTCTGCAAAATAGTAATAGTTGTATAGAATGATCGAACTAGATCCGCGGTGATTCGGGACCTCGGATTCGGGGCCATCACACAAGGAACTGACAGTAAAAAGGCACGGTTCCTCACTAATATAAAAACGTACATCATGTTGCACCTTCTTATGAACTATAACAATATTCCTTTAAGGAGTCATAATCTACCTAAAAAGGTGAAGAAAGAAAGTACACTAAGTTGGAAGCTCAAATGCTTACAAACTTTCTCTCCATCCAAGTTTTAGGTTGAAAAAAATTTGAAATAGGTCATAAGCATATCAAAGGTTAAATCAATTTTTATGTGGAGTAATCTTTGCTGATGGGTTAGTATGTATGTACAAACCTATGTTCTAAGTGTTTGATAACCCACAGAGTATGATCAGTTCTACAAGTGTATTTTGATGATTTGTAGAAATTGATCACCTCCATGAATCAACAAGATACACATAAATCGTAGAGTTGATTCTCACTCTGTGAACACTCAAACATTGTGAACATAACTCAGCAAATGATGAAACCACCAAAGAGAAAGCGTGTGTTATTAAAATGACAAAGCTTACACACACCCACCTTCATGCATCTCAAAATGTATTATCTAAAACTAGTTGCATGCATAAATATGAGTGTTGGTGATAAATGTGATGGTTATCCAAATACATGAGGAACATGGGTTTAGAAAACTAACCTATCAGGACCCACTTAATTGTGGGTACCAGAAATAGAAATATATCTAACCTGCAGGTACCTGGTCTATCTGGCCACACTAAGGAATGCTGAAGCATAAGACTTAAGTCAAGAAGACTCAACCAACAGAAGGCTAAGGACTGTTCAGAAATAATTTTGATAAAATTCCTATATGTCCAAGCCTGTCCTTGAAGACCCGCTGAGCTAACCTGAAAGAAGCTTACATGGCTGCTAATCTGTATATGGAAGCAGGCCGTTCAACCAAAGATGAAAAGGGTCGTACATGCTCAAAATAGGCAAGGCATGCTATATGAGACGAATCCTCAAGGAAGCTCACAACAGAGGATCATCGAGCATCAGTCAAGAGGAACTCATTATGAAAGCAGAACTTCACAAACACAAGACTGTCAAAGAAGACTACGTTCGTAGTGCTGACTAATAATCGTAGAGTGATCTGTCCTGAAGATATTCATGCCTACGTTAGAAGGAAATCTAATTGATAATGGTGATTCCAGTCAGAAGGAGATATGCAAGACTGCCTTCTAATACACATATAGAAAAGAGAATCACATCTATCTGAGAAGACAGTATCAACCATGGGGAGCAGTGATCTGTTAAGGAACAACAATACTGAGATATACTATGAAGAAATGTACCAGCTACAGAGTCCCAAAACTTTGTGGCTGATGAACCAAATGAAGATCCATAGTCAGTAGGAACGTCTCAAAACGTACTACTGATAACCTATCAGCCACCCAACCTAACATCGTGGAGTGCCTACGGTCAAACATCCAATCATAGTGTAAGAGCAGGAGGACACCCCGATTACAGCAAGCGCAATTGTCTAAAGTTGGTAAAGGACCTCCCCACCAGAAAAGGTCAAATGAGATATCAGTGTAAATCACTTCTAAAGTATTTCATCTGGAAAGCGCCTCAAGGACAAACCTAACCCTTAGCTCACTATAAGAAGTTGGCCCTTCCTGACCTACCTTGACCCAGAAGGAATTCTTAGTAAAGTTCATCTCAAGGACCAAGTTAGTCAATGATCGTAGAGTCAAGGATGAAGAGAACTCCACGATCGTAGTGCAACCTCAGCGATCATAGAAGCAGACTCGATGATCGCAGTCCTACCAGAGGATACTACAGCTCATAAGGAGCTCGGAAGGACTGGACAATTGCTCAACCATTCAGATTATGAGGAGATAAGTTCGGATATATCAGTGGTCAAGCTATGCAGTTTTAGAATGAGGATTAATGTCAAAACCACCCACTGCAATATCTCACAATAGTTGATCATTGAGTCAACAGAGGAAAACGTAGAGTCCATAGCTGCCCTACCATGCTACTCTACGAACCAAAAAGGTCAACGGTCAATCCACATCAATTAAACGTTTACTCTCCTAAAGGAAATATCTAACTGAAAAGTTATGGGGAGTTACAGCTCATTACTGGACTTCGTGCAACCAATGGTTGGTTGACACATCACTGATTATGCAGAGTTAGAAGGAACTATTATTAACACAAATTCGAAATCTGCAAATAGTTATCAAAAACCATCGAACCTTTCTCCCTCCTATTTTTAAACCCTAGAATCCTCTCAAAAGCCAAAATAAATTAACCTTCAAGAGTCTTTCCCAAATCATAATTAGCCATCTCTCAAAAAACCCTCTAAATCAAATACCCATATTCCTCAAACTACTCAAATGGAAAACTGGCGAGTAATCACTGGCATTCAACTCGGAACCAAGTCATTTGAAAAATCCAAAAAGAAGTTCAGAGACATTCTCGAACTTGTGAGTAAAGCTGGATTCTCAGAATGTCTTGAGGCTAGCACTCGAGTATATACTGAACTAATCAAGGAATTCTACTCAAATGCATCCATAAACTTCGGAACCCTCTCTACCAAGATCAAAGGTCAGTCTCTAAAGCTGAGATCTTCTGACTTCAATCAATGCTTAGGCGTTCCTAACCAAGGACTGAAAAGCCTTGATGATATCGATACGGAAGACGCAAAAGAGATCATGGGGTACCAAAGGAACCCTAGTCTGAAGGACATGAAGAAGAAGGAGTTTCCAGAGGAATATGAGTTCCTTGCTGAAATAGTTGGAAAATGCATACTATGCAAGGACATTACACATGACACGGTGCTTGATCAACAGTTAAAGATCATGTCTGCGATAGTTTTGAAGAAACGAATTAACTTTGGAGTTATCCTGTTTGATCAAATATCCAAATGGCTGGAAAAGGCTGAGTTGAAAAAGTCTACAAAAAAACCACTTACAAAAGTGTTTCATGGAAGACTACTGAGCATTGTGATGAAGAAGAAGATAGGAGGAAGAATCAAGGATGATGAGGGAGAACCTCTTAATGTTCACAAAGTAATGTCTCCACAACTATTTGTGAATTGGAAGAAAACCCCAAGGAGAACAGAAGGCTGACAACTGGGAGCAGTAGTAAGGCTTCTACAAAGAAGAGGAAGGCAAAAGAGGTAGAAAGCTCTGAGTTTATAGACTCTACACCAGCAGAAATCACATCCACAAGAAAGAGATCCAGGGGTGTGAAGAAAACTGAGACCCCATTAAGAAGTCTCTCCACCAAAGATAAAGATAAAGAAGAAAAAGTCTTGACTGCAGAAACCACCAAGAGGAGAAGCAACAGACTGCTTCAAGGGCCATCACAAAAGAAATCTAAGGTGGTAAACAAACCAGCCTCAGTTTCCAAAGATAGTACATCTGATGAAGAGGAAAACGTAGAGTCAGAAGAAGCAAAGGGAACCGACGATCTCAAGATCAAGTCCCCTCAGACAAAATCCAGCAATGAAGGTGAAGCTGGAGTAATGGAAGAAAATGCAACATCTGCTGATGAAGAAGAATGCTCAAGCCCTATGGCTAACCCTCAGAGCATTCACTCTAACGATGAAGAGAAGATACAAGCTGACCCAACTCCATCCCCTACTGCAAGTGCTCCAACAAGTCCAGATGATGGATCAAATGATACTGTTTCTAAAGAAGAAGAACATGCCCCTTCCAATCCTGAAAGCCCCCATGACGGCTCAAGAGGTGATGAGTCCAAAGAAGAAGGGTCTGTTCCAATTAGTGCTGAACCTCAAGGAAGTTCATCTGATGATCCAAATGCTTCAGAGTCTGAAGAGGAAGAAGAGTCTGACTCTCCCATAGCTGAACCTCCAAAGAGAAGGAAGAGCTACAGACTACAAGCAAAATTTGCCTCCAAAAAGAGAAGTGATCACTCCAATACTGTCATTGACTTAAGTGATGATGAGTCTGTATCATAGGAAGTAAGTGCTGAAGAAGGATCCAGTGATGAAGAAGATGAATCAGAAGAAGATCTTGCTGAAGAAGGTTCTGTAAATGAAATGGAGCAAGAAGGACTCATTGTTGGAAATGATCAAAATGATTCAGGCTCCGAAAGAGAAGAAAAGGAGAATGATTCTAACCCTGCAAATTAGGAATCAGAGGAACCAAAATTCTATCCTGTCCTCTCTCCAGCAAAAATCACCAGGAGAATAGTGGTAGAAGTCTCAAATGAACCTCCAGAAACACCACCAAAAAGATGGGTGAACTATGGAGATGAACAGCTCAAGGTGGTAAGGATGACTACCTTTGATGTAGTTAAAAACTGGAACAACATGGAGCTAGACTGCACGACCATCCTCTATAATCCTGATGATTTGCTGATGAGATGGTTCTCCAATGGATGCCATGGCTAAAAGCCCATACTGAAAGAGATGGAAGTTACTTCAGCTGGTGCTACTCTCATTTTCCAAGCATGGAGCTAGTAGCACAAAACTTCCCAAGGGTGAAGAAGTTTGCCACCAAAATGATCAAAGACCAGCCCCACTTCAAAGTCTATCACCATGCTTAAAATCACTATATTCCCTATGATCGTAGAGTGGACTCTCAAGGAAGAAGGATCATGACTAAGGAGATGATCAGAGAGTCTGTTCACTCTACTACTGATGGTGATCAAGTTAAATACGAGAAGCATCCATCACCCCAAGCACTGCTATCTGACACTCCATCATCCTCAAACAACAACTGGTACTCAACGATTCTTCAGATTTTTAACACCTTCGAAAATCTGTCCAAGGAAGAGGATTGTAGAGTCCAATCTAATACTCAACAAGGATCTGCCCAACCAGATGATCAAATATCTGTGGAGAAGGAGCTAATAAAAAATTCTGATGAACTGATTGAGAAAATATCTCTATTCACTGAAGAGTCAAAGAAGCTGACAGCAGCAGGAGATAATTCATTCCAGAACAGACTTTAAGCTACTATGGATGATGTATCTCTCAAACTCAAAGAGAGAGATAACATCTATCTGAAGGTCATGAATGATCAGAAGGCAGATGCACTACAAGTGAAGAAGGCCAGTGAAGAGCAGATCCAAGCCCTCTCTGACAAGATTGACAACATGAAGCAGTCTTTCTTAGTGCAACTTGAGCTAGGCCAACAAGAACTCAAGTTTGAAGTTGTTAACTCCTCCTACCTGATGGAGCAACTTATGTCCAACATGGAGCAGCTCTCCGAAATGATTAATGACAAAAAAGGGGAGAAAAAGAGGCATAGAAAGAGGCAGAGCAAGAGGCATTCAAGGAAGAGCAAGAAGATCAAACAAGAGAAGAAGTCAAAGAAGCAGACATTAGAAGAAGAGGCAAAGTCATCATTTGAGGGGGAGCCAAAGAATGATGAGCTTATGTATGCCGAAACTGAGGGGGAGCCAGAAGGAAAAGAGAAGCATACATCTGAGGGGGAGAAAAGCAAAGCAGGAAGGTCATCATCCCAAGGGGAGCAGGAACAAGAAGGTCAAACAGATGATTAGTTGATCAATAGACATCCTGGAAACATACATGAAGCAAAAGAGGTACATCTCTAACTAGTTAGGTATGTTCTGGATCCAGGATATAAAATGTCAGTGTATTAAATTCCACATCATTATAAATGACATTCATGATTATCTGTTTTAGAAATATAGTTGCTCACTGTATATAAGAGTCATTCATAACATGCATATGCACTTATTATTTTTGTCATAGTCAAATAGGGGGAGATTATCACGAATAAGCATGTGAATTATATTCCTATTTACATATGATTTGATTATGATATATATACATGAATTAATATACAAGTATGCTTGCATTAAGAAAAGTTGTAAAGTCCTTTGATAGATAATAGAAACATGTGTACAAGTACTTAGAATGAATTGATCAAGTATGTTAGGTTGATCCTACATAAGCAAAACAACTTTATAAAGTCCTAATGTACAAGGACTATAAACATAGAAAGATCAAGCATGTTAGGTTGATCTTATGATGTAATAGATAGGCTTGTCTGATCATCGAGCACTGCACCAAAAATTGTAGTCTGCCAGGAGAGTCAAGGAAACTCGAGATCTATCGAGGCAGAATCATAGTCTATAAGATAGTAGATCTCGGAGTTCGTAAACTGCCAGGAGAGACGAGGAAGGATCGTAGTGTGTCGAGTAGAACTTCCTTAGGACCGTAGTCTGCTGAGGAAGTCATGTTCAGAATCGTAGAGACAGCCTGCCTACGAGATGACCGAGTATCTGCCGAAGTCAAAGTCAAGAATCGTAGACTACACTCAGAGTCGTAGAGTCTACTGATCATATCAGAGGCATAGATCGTAGTCGAACAAGATCAGATGAAGATAGCAAGCATAAGGCAGAAATCGTAGAGTATCAAGATCTGATCTCAAAGTCGTAGTGTCTGTACAGCCAAAGCTGAATCGTAGAGTGCATAACTAAGACCTCAACAGATGTGCTCACAATACCAAGGCAGAATCGTAGAGCAAATACGATTCTCAACAAATGAGCACTCCCAGAATATCCAAAGGAATGAAGCCTCTGGTTGGCACTCAACGAATGGCATACAAGCTAACAGAAGATCTAAGCACCAACCCAATCAGCATCCAAATTGAGTTGTGAAGCCATTCAGGATGAAATCTTCCACAAGGAGATCAGAAGAAGACTTCAGTAACTGACTAAGGAAAGTCAGCAAGTGCAGTAGCTATCAAATAGACAGAAGACGACGATCTTGGAAGCAACCAGGATCGTAGTGTTTTCCAAACAAAGAAAGAACTGATGGAGGGCATATAGAGATACTGGACAGCTTCTGAAGAACAAGGCTAAGAAGATTAAGCATTGGGTCAGTCC
This sequence comes from Panax quinquefolius, assembly GCA_020205615.1. NCBI lineage: Eukaryota > Viridiplantae > Streptophyta > Magnoliopsida > Apiales > Araliaceae > Panax > Panax quinquefolius. Next base: position 108,530,371 of record CM035169.1, read on the forward strand.
ATTGATGATAAGTGAACGGGAGATCACAAGGAGAAAGCGAGCTGGACACACCACAAATCTGAAATGTCTTGCTATTAAGAAAGGGCCAGAACAAAGAAGTCAAGCCATCAGTATCTGAGAGCTGTTGAGGCAAATAGAAGTGTTGAAGCACTGCACAAGAGAAGGAAGAGTGTTCTACATTGAAGATCCAATCAACACTCTTCAAGATCGTAGTGTTGTCTCTACTAGTCAACAAGACACTATGATCAGGTCCATGAATACACGCATCAGAATTATAGAGTACGAATGGCTGAAGATTGAAGCATTGGCAATAGTTCAATCTGAAGGTTAATATTTGTACAAAAGCTTATTGAGAGAATCGATGCAAAAGGACAACCTCTGATCGAGAAATCAGAAGAAGGAAATAAAGTCTTCGACCTGCCCAAGACATTAAAGTGACATCTCTGATGGGGTAAGTGAAACAGTAGACTGTAGTGTCAGAAAAGTATGACATGTCACATCTACAGTCTACACCAAATAACTCAAGATCTGCGAAGCATTTAAAAGAGATTTTAACGACTACTTATCAACGGGAAGATTGGGAAGGAGTATAAATAAGCCAGATCTTCAATGATCAAGAGTTGCTGATGATTGCAATGTTGAAGAATCGTTAAGTTGGTCAAAATACTAACGTTGACTCTACGAGTTCCACCTGAGCTCAAATAGAACTAGTCTCAGTGACAGTGAGACTACGATGGTGGAAGTGATGCAACTTTGAAGATGGACTTGAACAGATCAAAGCTTCACTCAATAAAGATAAGAATGCCCATTGAATTAGCATTTAAGTTGAGAGCCGAGAATGACAAGAAGATAGCATTCAGAGGATTGGAAAAGCTCAAGGCAGATTCTAAGAGCTACTCTACGATTCACCATGAGCCCAAAGCTGAAGTAGAGCAAGTGCAGAACCATGTCTGCCAACATGTTGAGAAGGGTTCAGGAAATGGTGATGGTGGACAAATGACAATATACAAAGATGAGCAGAATGGAAGAAGATCAGCTACACCAAAGATGATGTGGTCCAGTCTCAAAGCAGAATACAAAGAGGACCACACCAAGCTGCTAAGTACAAAAGATGATCAAGCTTAAAGACATCTTAGCAGCTAAGAACCAACAACAACAACAACTCAACAACAACAGCAACAACAACAACTCAACAACAAGAAGCCAAGGCCTAAGGGGTCCTTGTCCGGAGGGACTAAATGAAGTTCCAAGGCTGCTGGCCTTGAAGAGTTCTTTGTGAACTAAAGTCCCAAGGCTGCTGGCCTTGAAGAAATCTTAGTGATTCAGGGTGCTGCCCTTCCTTAGTGAAAATCCTGCTAGTTGAAAGCAGAAGAGTGGATTAGGAGCCTGAGTCTTCGACCACTTAAAACCCCTTGTGTCATTTGTAAGACCCCAACTTTTATAAATAAAGATGAATTTTCTATAAATATTATTTTTGAATATTATGGAGTAAATTTGATATAATGGTATAGTTGTGGGTAATATTTATAAATTTTGCAAAGTAAGCAATTTGTTATAAAATATTCGTTTGGTCGGGAAATATTCTTTTTGTCGGGGTATATTCGTATGAGTGCACAATCATTGGTGGACCCCACAACAGAATTATTGTTGGATTTAGAAAACGACAAAAATAATTTATGAAAATAACTACAGAGGTGTTACCGTTAAAAACTGCTGAACTACCCTTAGATTAGTAAAAGTACGATGTCTAATGCTGTGGTTGCATAAGTAGACACGTGATATTGATTATTGATGCTTACGTGAGAAGTCACTCAAATTTATACTTAATTATTGCTACAATAATTGCTTTGATCATATCTCTTATATTATTGATTTAATTATTATCACAATATCATCTGTATAATATGTTATATTATTAAATCAATAATTGAGACGACAAGTTATAAATGATTAATAATTGTTGAAAGATTAAATATGGGTTGATTAAAAATAAAATGATTTGTGGTAATATTTATTCAATCCTTGATGTATATAAAGAGTCTATTATGAGACGTTTGTGGTAAGTTTGGTTATTTTATGGGGGGCCCATATGTCATTATCTAAGAGTCTCTTCATCAATAGTAATTACCTTCGTCAATAGTAATTACCTTCGTCAATAGTAATTACCTTCATCAATAGTAATTACCTTCGTTAATAGTAACTACCTTTACTAGACGTCAAACCACTTGTCGTTTCATATTACAGGCGTCGAACCAATTGTTGTTTCACATTATAGGCGTCAAACCACTTTTCTTTTCACATCACCAGTCGTCAAGCCACTTGCCTTTTCACATTTCAAGTGCTAAGATAGAAATCTTCTATAAATAGAGGCCTAGTGCTTAATTATTTTTCATGAATTCATTCAAGCTATAGAGAGAGAAAGTATAGAGAGAATAAGAGAGAGAGAAGAAGAGTATTCTGTTACTACACTACTGCAGTATTCAATCTACTACTAATGTAAGGGGTGTTATTCTTTCTTATTCATAAAGAGAACTGTTGTTATTCCATTGCTTATTATTTTGTTGGAATAACATGTATATGCAGATTACCCTATACTTGGTGACATTCTTCTATTATTCTGTTGGAACATCCTATCTATGTGTTTTACATCGGACCTGGTTCCGTCTTTATTATTATTCTGTTGGAACATCCTGCATGCATGTGTTTTACACCTGACCGTTCCGCTCTTTATTATTATTTTGTTGGAACATCCTGTTTGTGTGTTTTACAGGACTGACCGTTCCGTCTTTATTATTCTGTTGGAACATCCATCGCTTGCAAATTTTGCCCGACTTTGGTTCCGTTATTATTATTCATTGGAATAACTTTAATATGTCTTGATCTGACATGCATGTGGTGATTTCTTTTGTTATTCCATTCTTTATTATACTCAGTTGGTTAAAGTTTTGACTTCTATACTCCATGAAATTAGTAGAATATCCTTGATATTTGCGCTTCATCCAGTATCTTTTCATGGAAATATTCTTCTGATCATTCTTGAATTTTACTCTACAAAGCAGTATCATGTTGATAATTTGGACATTATTAGTTCCTGGATAAATTAATTCTTGAACTTGTTTTATTGAATTCTTATATCATTGTCATCATCCTCATGTTTATATTATGTTGAAAGTCATCTGCGGCCTGTAGTGCATAGATGGACTTGGTATGATTATGACCAGGGATTATTCGGTGTAATCATGACCGTAATATTACAAATGACGTGGTAAAAGTTATCATTGGCCCGTAGTGCATTGATGGACAGTTGTTGGCATGATCATGACCATTAATGAATACACGAATGTCCTTGGCTGTAGTGCATGGATAATTTGTGGTCGTGATACTAAAGAATATCCTTGGTCGTAGTGCAGGGATGATTCGATGATGTGGATTATTTATTAAGCTGAGTCCCAGCGATAAAAGTCATGAAAAACCTTTTAAATCATAAAAGATAGTAGATTTTATTCTCTACTAAACTCTTTTAATGGATTGCTTGTTCCACTGCAGTTAAACTTGATGTTGTTATATTTTATCAGTTTAACACTGTTGAAGGCTAACGATAATTTATTCGGCATTATCTTAGTCATAATATTTCTTACTGGGCTAGTTGAGCTCACCCTTTCTTTCACTGTTCTCTTCAGGAAATGAGAACATAGCAGGGACTAGTCGGGGAATGGAGTGACGGTCCAGAGGATAGCATTAGTAGTCCTCACTATTCTATGAAATAATGTGTTAATAATTATAATGAGGACTCCTTTTGAGTTTGTATAATCTCTAGTAGACAATAATTGTATTCAAACTCACAGTTATGTTTTGTCGTATTGTACACGACAGTTGTATTTGAATTTTGTACCATGTATCTGACGACCCAAGATGGGTGATGTATACCTAATTTTGGGGCGTCACAATTAATATCAAAGCTTGGGGATATGATCCTCGGCTAAGATGTGATAATAATAGACTAGGAGGGAGAGACGGGGAATTCCTTCGCTATTATGACCTACCTAAGTTTATGTGGTATTTAATTGGTCGGTTAGAATTTAGGGATAATATGTTACATGTCAATTAACCTTTATTTTGTGGCAGTATCTGAAAATGACATCCGAGAATATTGAGAATAACAATGGAGCACATGCGACCGTTGATTCACCACATATCAATAATCAGGATAATGTGCATCAGGAAGGCGACAATCCTCATGCGAATAACAACACTGACCAAATGATGAATGATCAAATGATAGGGGCTTTATACAATTCATGCAATGCAAGCGAGAGGCGCCTCATTCCAAAATGCGAGTTGAAACACTTTGAAACTCTCAAAGCACACCGCTAAACAATTCAAGGAGCCGGGACCACCGGGAGTTTAAGGTAGAGCCAAAACCACTTATGGCGGAAGCATGGATAAAGCGTATCACCAAGATATTTGATGTCTTGGGATGCTCAGAGAGCAAAAGGTTCCTTCTTGCCGCTTTTTATGTTGCTTGCGAGAGGCGATTACTTGTGGGAATCGGTAAAAACGTACTCAACTCGCCAGATCAAGATGTCTTGGGAGAAGTTCCAAGAGTCATTCAACAAAAAATACTTTCCCGAAAGTATTCGTCACATGAAGGAGGTGGAGTTTATCAAGTTAGAACAAAACAATATGATCGTTTCGCAATACGAGGCTAAATTTGTGGAGTTATCCCGGTTTGCGTCCCACTTGGTGGATAATGAAGAGAGAATGACATGGATGTTTTTAAGAGGTTTGAAGTCGGAGATACGTCAACATCTTATTTCTCATAAACTATGTTTATATTCAGATGTTGTAAATAGGGCTCAGTTAGTGGAGCGCGATAATGAGTCAACGCAACTAAAATAGAAGCGGTAACAAATGATAATACCAATGAGAAGCGATCGATCATCGGTGGTGACAACAAGCGTGGAGGAATCAACAGGCGAAATGGTAACCACTTCAATTGGTAATCGAGGCAAAAAAATAAGAATGGACATTTCAAGAAGAGGAGATTCAACAATGATGGAAAGACGTCGGCAAGACCAAAGACCGTCGTTAAGGAAGGAGAACGACCACCTATCGTATGTTTCAAATGCGGAGGGGAGGGGTACATCAGTCCAAACAGCGCGATGCCGTCCAAAACATGTTATAATTCTGGAAGAGAAGGTCATTTAGACCAATTTTGTCGTTAACCGAAGACAAATTCAGCTAGGATGGAGGCACCAAAGGCCGTCCCAGAAATGTCAAAATCGGTAGTGCAAGGGAGAGCATTTGTTGTGACCTCCCAGAAAGCAAGGAACCCGAATGAGGTCATCACGGGTAAGCTTATCATAAACTCTAACGAAATCTATACTTTATTTGATACCGGTTCTACCCATTCTTTTATTTCTCCTACTTGCGCTCATCGATTAAATTTGACTCTGGAGAAATTAGACTTTGACTTATCTGTGGAAACTCCGTTGGGAGAAACCTTCATTACATCCACTGTTTATAAGTCTTGTTTGGTTAAAATCGGTACCCTCACATTACCTATAGATCTTATTTCATTGAAAATACTTGCATTTGACGTGATTCTAGGGATTGATTGGTTAACTACTCATCATGCAAAAATTGATTGTTTCCATAAGGTTGTTAGCTTTCATATTCCTAATCAACCTATTATGCGAATTCAAGCGACCAAACCATTAAAATCAATCACGGTCATCTCAAGCCATAAAGCTATTCGTTTATTGAAAAATGGATGTCAAGCTTTCTTAGCTCATGTCACGCATTTAAACAAAAATACGCCGGGTTTTGAACGATATTTCTATTGTTAATAAATTTCTGACGTATTCCCAGAAGAACTTCCCTCGCCCTACCCCCGAAAGTGAAATTGAATTTTGTATCGACCTTGAACCCGGTACAAAACCCATTTCCAAAGCCCCATATTGAATGGCTCCTATTGAACTTCAGGAGTTAAAGAACCAACTGCAGGAATTATTAGACATTGGCTTTATTCATCCTAGTACTTCTCCTTGGGGTGCTCCTGTTCTATTCGTGAAGAAAAAAGATGGGAGTATGCGACTTTGTATTGATTATTGGGAGTTGAATCATGTCACCATCAAAAATAGGTATCCATTGCCATGTATTGATGACCTGTTTGACCAGTTGCAAGGAGCCAAATTGTTTTCAAAGATTGATCTTCGTTTCGGATATCACCAATTGAAGATTAGAACCGATGACATTCCAAAGACGGCTTTCAGAACTCGGTACGGGCATTATGAATTCCTATTCATGTCCTTTGGATTGACTAATGCTCCTGCTGCCTTTATGGATATGATGAACCGAGTATTCAAGGAATATTTGGATCACTTTTTGGTCGTCTTTATTGATGACATCCTTATTTATTCCAAAAGCCGTGAAGATCTTGAGCAACACTTGAGGCTGACACTCCAAATGCTTCGTGAATACAAGCTTTATGCCAAGTTGAAGAAATGCGAATTCTGGCTTGAGGAAGTAGTATTCCTTGGGCACGTAGTATCAAGTCATGGAATATCTGTTGACCCAGCAAAGATTGAAGCAATTCAAAGCTGGGAGCAACCTAAATTAGTGACCGAAGTACGTAGCTTTCTCGGTTTAGCTGGTTATTATCGGAGATTCGTGGAAGGATTTTCTCGAATCGCTACTCCATTGACTCAGCTGACTCGGAAAGATAGAAATTTCGGTTGGAGCGAAGAATGTGAGAAGAGTTTTCAAGAACTCAAGAGGAGACTCATTTCGGCACCTATTCTGACAATACCATCTGGCTCGGAGGGATTTGTCATCTACAGTGATGCTTCGGGCAAAGGGTTGGGGTGTGTTCTCATGCAACATAGAAAAGTCATAGCCTATGCCTCAAGACAACTCTAAGAATATGAGAGGAATTATCCTACTCATGATCTAGAGTTGGCAGCTGTTGTCTTCGCACTAAAGATTTGGAGGCATCACTTGTATGGGGAGAAGGTGGAGATCTTTACGGATCATAAAAGCCTCAAATATTTCTTTACTCAAAAGGAACTCAACATGCGACAATGACGTTGGCTTGAACTGTTGAAAGATTATGATCATACCATCCAATACCATCCTGGAAAAGCGAACGTGGTAGCTGACGCATTGAGTAGAAGATCATATGCAAGTACGAGTGCGATATTGTCAATGCAAAGGCCCATTTTGTGTGACTTGCAAAGGATGGAGATAGAGTTAAAGACTCCAGGGACCCATGTGATGATGGCGAATATACGAGTAGAACCGACTTTAATCGATAAAGTTAAAGCTGCTCAAGTTACAGACCTGGAGCTGATGCGTATAAGGAAGAAAGTGCAAGAAGGTGCTATGCCGAAAGCAAGAATCGATGAAGAAAGAATACTTCGAGTCAACTCCAAACTTTGTGTTCCTAACGACCCTGATTTAAAGTATAAAATCATGATGGAGGCGCACAACACACTGTTTGCAATCCATCCTGGGAGTACCAAAATGTATCATGATATTCGTCATACATTTTGGTGGAGCAATATGAAGGGAGAGATAGCGTTGTTTATCTCAAGGTGTCTAACTTGTCAACGAGTTAAAGCGGAGCATCAAGTACCAAAAGGTCCATTGCAACCACTTGAAATTCTAGAATGGAAGTGGGAGCACATTACCATGGATTTTGTTACCGGTCTTCCTAAGGTTTCTCAAGGCATAGATGGGATTTTGGTCATTGTTGATAGATTGACTAAGTCTACTCATTTCTTATCGATACGAGAAACTTATACACTTGAACGTCTTGCTCATATGTACATAAATGAGATTGTAAGACTGCATGGTATGCTGGTATCCATAGTTTCTGATCGAGACCCAAGATTAACTTCACGATTTTGGGTTAGTTTGCAAAAAGCTATGGGCACAGACTTACGATTTAGCTCGGCATATCATCCTCAGATGGACGGACAGTCGGAGATGACTATTCAAAGTCTTGAAGATCTATTAAGACTCTGTGTCCTTGATTTCAAGGGAAGTTGGGACAAGTTCTTACCATTGGTGGAGTTTTCCTATAACAATAGTTATCAAACAAGTATTGGCATGGCTCCATTCGAAGCGTTGTATGGAAGAAAAAGTGTCGCTTCTCCGAAGATATCTTTGGGATGAGGTGGGTGAAGCAACGTTGTTGGGACCAGAGTTGATACGTATGACTACAGAAAAGATTCAAACGATCCGACAACGTATAAAAACCTCACAAGATCGACAAAAGAGTTATGCTGATCTTCATCGAAAGGAAGTGGAATTCGATATAGGAGATCATGTGTTGTTGTGTGTTGCTCCATGGAAAGGAGTTACGAGATTTGGAAAGAGAGGAAAACTCAATCCTTGATTCATCGGCCCATTTTTAATCCTCGATCGAGTAGAAACTGTGGCCTATAGACTCGCTTTACCGCTAAGTATGTCTCGTGTTCGTAACGTTTTTCACATATCCATGTTACGTAAATATGTGAAAGACCTAAACCACATTATTGAGTTAGAACCGGACGAAATAGCGGAAGATTTGACGTATGAAGAGGTTCCTGTTAAAATCTTGGATAAGAAGGAACATATTCTACGCTCCAAGGTTATACCTCAAGTCAAAGTTTTGTGGAGAAACCACGATGTTGAGGAAATGACTTGGGAGTTAGAATCTGAAATGAAATCAAGGTATCCTTACCTCTTCGACATACCAGGTACGTACCCTAATTTTGAGGGCGAAATTTCATAAGAAGGGGAGGTTGTAAGACCCCAACTTTTATAAATAAAGATGAATTTTCTATAAATATTATTTTTGAATATTATGGAGTAAATTTGATATAATGTTATAGTTGTGGGGTAATATTTATAAATTTTGCAAAAGTAAGCAAGTTGTTATAAAATATTCGTTTGGTGGGGAATATTCCTTTTGTCGGGGAATATTCAATGCACGACAAAGACAATCATTAGTGGACCCCATAACGTAATTATTGTCTTGATTGAGAAAACGACAAAAATACTTTATATGAAAATAATGGCGGAGGTGTTACCATTAAAACCGTTGAACTACCCTTAGTAGTAAAAGTACAATGAATATGCTCTGGTTGCATAGTAGCACACCAGGTATGGATTATTGATGCTTACGTGAGAAGTCACTCACCTATACTCAATTATTGCTACAATGAATTCACGTGATCATATCTCTTATATTATTGATTTAATTATTGTCACAATATCATCTCAGATAATATGTTATATTATTAAATCAATAATTGAGACGATAAGTTATAAATGTTTAATAATTGTTGAAAGATTAAATATGGGTTGATTTAAAATAAAATGATTTGTGGTAATATTTATTCAATCCTTGATGTATATAAAGAGTCTATTATGAGACGTTTGTTGTAAGTTTGGTTATTTTATGGGGGGCCCATATGTCATCATCTAAGAGTCTCTTTGTCAATAGTAATTACCTTTGTCAATAGTAATTACCTTCGTCAATAGTAATTACCTTCATCAATAGTAATTACCTTCATCAATAGTAATTACCTTCATCAATAGTAATTACCTTCGTTAATAGTAACTACCTTTACCAGACGTCAAACCACTTGTCGTTTCATATTACAGGCGTCGAACCAATAGTCGTTTCACATTACAGGCATCAAACCACTTTTCTTTTCACATCACCAGTCGTCAATCCACTTGCCTTTTCACATTTCAAGTGCTAAGCTAGAAATCTTCTACAAATAGAGGTCTAGTGCTTCATTATTTTTCACGAATTCATTCAAGCTATAGAGAGAGAAAGTATAGAGAGAATAAGAGAGAAAGAAGAAGAGTATTCTGTTACTACACAACTGCATTATTCAATCCACTACTAATGTAAGGGGTGTTATTCTTTTTTATTCATGAAGAGAACTGTTGTTATTCCATTGCTTATTATTCTGTTGGAATAACCTGTATACGCAATTTACCCTATACTTGGTGACATTCTTCTATTATTCTGTTGGAACATCTTGTCTGTGTGTTTTACACAGGACCTGGTTTCGTTTTTATTATTATTCTATTGGAACATCTTATCTGTGTATTTTACACTGGACCTGGTTCCGTCTTTATTATTATTCTATTGGAATATCACATCAGCGTGTTTTTACACCGCACTGGTTCCGCTTTTTTATTATTATTACTTGGAACATCCTCATACGTGTGTTTTTTGCCGACACACGGGTTCTCGTCTTTATTATTCATTGGAACATCCCGCGGTTGCAAATTTTGCCCGACTCGGTTCCGTTATTATTATTCTGCTGAATAACTTTTCACATCTGGCAGTACAACATGCATGGTGATTTCTTTTGTTATTCCATTCTTTATTATACTCAAATGGTTAAAGTTTTGACTTCTATACTCCATGAAATTAGTAGAATATCCTTGATATTTGCGCTTCATCCAAATCTTTTCATGGAAATATTCTTCCGATCATTCTTGAATTTTACTCTACAAAGCGAAAGATCATGTTGACAATTTGGACATTATTAGTTCCTGGATAAATTAATTCTTGAACTTGTTTTATTGAATTCTTATATCATTGTCATCATCCTCATGTTTATATTATGTTGAAAGTCATCTCGTGGCAGTAGTGCATAGATGGACTTGGTATGATTATGACCAGGGATTATTCTGTGTAATCATGACCGTAATGTTACAAATGATGTGGTAAAAGTTATCATTGGCCCATAGTGCATTGATGGATAGTTGTTGGCATGATCATGACCATTAATGAATACACGAATGTCCTTGGATGTAGTGCTTGGATAATTTGTGGTCGTGATACTAAAGAATATCCTCGGGTCGTAAGTGCGGGGGTGATTCGATGATGTGGATTATTTATTAAGTTGAGTCCCAAATGATAAAAGTCATGAAAAACCTTTTAAATCATAAAAGATAGTAGATTTTATTCTCTACTTGACTCTTTTAATGGATTTCTTGTTCCGCTGTAGTTAAACTTGATGTAGTTATATTTTATTAATTTAACACTGTTGAAGGCTAACGATAATTTATTCTGCATTATCTTAGTCATAATATTTCTTACTGGGCTAGTTGAGCTCACCCTTTCTTTCACCGTTTCTCTTGTGAAATGAGAACATAGCGAGGGACTAGTCGGGGAAACGAGTGACGGTCCGAGAGGATAACATTAGTAGTCCTCACTATTCTGTGAAATAGTGTGTTAATAATTGTAATGAGGACTCCTTTTGAGTTTGTATAATCTCTAGTAGACAATAATTGTATTCAAACTCACAGTTATGTTTTGTCGTATTATACACGACATTTGTATTAGTAAGTTGTATTTGAATTTTGTACCATGTATCCGACGACCCAAGATGAGTGATGTATACCTAATTTTGGGGGCGTCACATCATTTACCTTATGTCATTTACATTATGTATATTAACTGCTATAACTGCTATGTATATTTTAACTGCTTACAACCGAACTAACTCTAAGAACAATGTATGTATGATTATGAATATATGTGACACCCCCAAATTTGGGTACTTAAATTCCACGGGATTTGGTGTTCACTATACAAATATCATCTATCTATCTACCCATAATAAATGCAAACCATGCAATAGATAGAAATAAAATCCTCCCCTTATGGGGTTACAACATCTGAATAATAAATACAATCTCAGGTCAAACTAACCTTAAACATCTATGTGGAATATAAACAAATAAGTCTTAAACAACATCAAGTGTTTATAATAACATTCTAAAAACTAAATAATAAGTCTTCATCACTTATTAGCTTTGCCTTTGCCTTTGCCTTTGCTAGTAGAAGACTCATCGTACCTTTCGTTCTTAACTGCAATGTTATTATTACGCAAGAGTGAGCATGATTGCCCAGAAGTATAAAAATGAAATAACAATATATAATAACATGCGAGTGAATCAAAGACTTTTGAAATAAAAGCTCGACTTTTGAATCAAGAATGAATAACAAGAATTCAAAAGATTTCTGAGGGTCATAAGACCTTGAACTATGTCCTAGGTTATCAAGGGTTATACTTGAAACCTTTAATAGTCATAAGAATATGGACTTTTCTACTCGTACTTAGGGGGATCAGCCCTTAGTACCATACTGTGCACAATATCTTAACGCTAACACATAAGTAATCCCTATACAGGGTTGTTCATCTTAGTTTGACATTAGAGTCCGCACCAAAGGTAGTTTGGTTTGGATAAATCAATAAGGGTTCTGAAATTTAGAACGTTCATCAACTATGGACTAGTTGAATCAAATGAGGGTTCACTAGTCTAACAAGGTTCAACAATAAATGGTAATTAAATTGAATAATAATCTCAAGAGCTATACAATAGGACAATTATTGTATAACAGAATCATACTTTGAAAAGATAATTAATCTTTAATATAACAATTGAACTTGATTAATAATAATGAGAATAACTTGAATAATGATAACGAGTAGGGTTACAAAACTTGCCTCGTGCGTAGATTATACGTTAATTAAACACGTTCCTTGAATTTAATCCAACATATCATTTCCATTCACAACTATAGTTAATTATAATGTAACTAGTCATCATAATTTCATTCTCTTTGTTTAACTTTGATTATGACCATACTTAGTCAAATTACTACATTCATTGTCACATAATTTACATCTCATGAATAATAAGCTAATTATGCATTCAATAATTCAATCCACATGCAATCATGTTATTGATATGTTAAGAATATGTTTTAACATCTCACTATTCTTCTAACATATTTTTATGCTCATTCAATTAGGTTAACATCACATTCATGGACTTGAACACTTTAAAATTTTCGTTTCTGAACATTCTGGAGAGTGGCGCATATGCGCCACCGTTATCTTGATTCTCGTTGTTGCGGGCGCGACCGTCTTCTGGCTTTGTTAATGGCGGCTGGCATGACGACTCTTAGGCTCTGCAATGGGGTCTTGCACATGGTATCAGACACATAAAAATTGCGATTCATGAAAAATCGCAGAACATGCCAATTTCTACCAATTTTCTTATTTCTTACATGAAATTCAACATACCCAAACATTATAATACACATATAATCACTACTTAACCCTTCTAGCATGTTTTTAACAATTTATAACACATAATTTTGCATAATCAAAACATATAATTCTCTGTTCTTGATTTTCTTGGGAGTTTTGAACACCAAACATAAAAATTACCACTACGGATTCGTTATAATACCAAATCAATCCATTCCAATTTTGTTTTCTTTGTTTTAACATGCATAATCATATACGACTGAGAATTTTACAAAATAATTTATGTTTGGCATATTAAATTCACGTATAAGGGCCATATGGCCATATTCTATACTCTGTAAATTTTGAAGCAATAATATACGTTATAATATTATGAAACTGATGATATGGGAATATATATATATATATATATAATCAAATACGATATGGTACACCTCATACACAAACCCATAATCATACCCTTTCCCATTCACAAAGTTTTTAACAAAACGTGAAGCCATTTTCTAAAAACTTAAACAACGTAATTTAAAATTTGGGAAGGAGGAGATTACCCTGAGTGTAGAGTATAAATTAGTAGGCTTAGATGTTTTTCAATTCCTCACTCTCAATCTCCTTCAAAATCTCTAAATTTTTTCTGACAATTATCTCTGTATTTCTTTGCTAAACTTAGAAAAATGGAATAAGAATACGTATATAATAAAAGAAACTGACGCACTGTGTGGTCAGTTAACCCAAACATGGGTTAACTGCTATTAACTCCCCATAAGGCTTTGTTTGTTAACCTTAATTGGCTCAAAACCCTTTAATTTAATAACTCTTTTATCCTATAGTTTAATAATGTCACATCCAATTATAAATAAATCAAATATCTCATTTAATTTAATTTAGATAAAATATAATAATTTCTCATTAATTCACATAGTCAAATAATTAAATTCTCCTTATTAATAACGCTAAATTATTAAATCTCTAATTAATTATTACATTAATTAAAAAAAACATTATGCTTATTAAATATTTCATTTAATTCAATAAGCTCACATAAATACATACTTGAATAATAATTATTCTCCACATTAATTTAATAAATATAACACATATAATTAAATTAATCTACCATAACTTTATCAATTAATTATTTAATCTAATAATTAATTCATCGAAAAATATTTATTTAATTCAATAAATATTAAAATTAAATTACAAAATCTCGTTTGTCACAATATATCAATGAAGGGGATCTTTTACTTATTCCGCTGTGCTTGAAATGATTCTTATGTTTGTAATATGCTAAATAATTAGCTATACAAAATAAACAAGAAAAATATTTGAAATTAAAAAGGATCTATTCAACCCCCCCTTCTAGATCTATATTGTGCCTACTGGGAACTAACAAACTCAACACTGCTATCCCAGAGAATATGGTCAGGTATTTGACGTTTCTTTGTTTTTCGATTGAATTATCTACTCATCCATCGATAATGATGTTTAATCGGGCAAAATTGTCTGGAAGTTGCAAATAAACTCATTTCCCCCCCATGTTTGAGTCGCATAGCTTTAACCAACCCCATGTACACGGGACATGACAAGCCCCCATGAGTCGACCATCCACTGATCATTCCTAATGCTGGGAAGTCATTTGTGGTCCACAGTAAAGCTACCCTCATGTCAAAGTTTTATTTAAGAGATACATCATACGTTTGAACCCCTTTATCCCATAACATCTTTAACTCATCAACTAACGGCCTGAGGTATACATTGATATCTTTACTTGGACTCTTATCACCGGGAATCATTAAAGTCATGAACATGTAGGGATCTTTCTTGCACATCGAATGTGGGAGGTTATACACAACAATAATCACCGGCCAAGTTGAGTAGGGCTTGGTGTAAGGCCCATTAAACGGATTAAAGCCATCCGTAGCAAGTCCAAGCCTAACATTGCGAACATCTTCAGCAAATGAGGGGTGCTTTCTGTCAAAATATTTCCACTCAAGCCAATCTGCCGGGTGCGTCAATTGACCTTCGACTATGTCCCGTGTTGAGTGCCACCTCATATACTCGACGGTATGTGTTGACATGAACAACCGCTGAAGCCTCGGTGCAATGGGAAAGTAATGTAATATCTTTCTCAGTACGTCTTTTCCCTTTTTCTTGCACTGTTCACAGTATCTACTTGTACCGTAGATATCACATGACCTCTTATCTTTATTGACATCACCGTAACACAACATACAATCATTCTCACAAGCATCAATCTTCTTATACCCTAGATTGAGCCTTTTGACCATTTTCTTTACATTATAGTACAACTCCGGTAACTTATTGCCTGTCGGTAAAAACTCCTTCACAATGTTTAATAGTTCATTAAAACCTCTCTCTCTACAATCATGCTCGTTCTTGAAGTGTAAAAGCTTAGTCACTACTGATAAGACGATGTGCTTTTCGTGCCCGTCATACAGTGGCGTCGCTGATTCATGCTATAACTCATAGAAACCCTTAGCCTCATCATTCGGCTCTTGTTCGATTCTACCGTCATCCCTGTCTGTATTCCACTAGAAGAATGAACCAACAACTTCGACTATCATGTTAGTACAGTCAAAGGTTTCGTCACCTCTGGATTCCAGTTCTGATTCATGTTCATCCAACCATGTTTCCCAATGATAGATCCATGTCGTATAACCCTGCTTGAACCCATACGCAAATAGGTTGCACATGACATAACTCTTTTCTTTCCACATTTCATTCACACACATCTTATAAGGACATCTGATCTCATCGTCGTTGAATTGCTCAAACACGAAATTGAGAAATTGTTCAACCCCACTACGGTACTTAGAGCTAAGCCCACTCTTATAAGTGGCTACCCTACGTTCCATCCGACTTCGATCAACAGACATCTTGGACAATGGTCTGCTATATATATGGAAAGTTAGACAAACACAATCAAGTCTCCAAGTTAATGTATATACAAGCTTATGAGTTTCCTTCCTTCATCTCCCACTCTAACAAGTCAGGCTTCTATCCCATTCCCGAATGTGTCACCTCACTGATGCAAACAACTTGAACACAATTTTAAATTTTTCAAAAATTTCGGTAGGACCTCCCCATGGTCTTCAAGTAAACAAAATAAATAACACATCGTAGTCTAAATATGCACCCGAAGAACATCAAGAGATATATACTGACCGAAAATTCAGAAAATATAAAGACGTGCTCAAGTTGTTAACACAGACCTAAGTTAGATCGAAACATATCGAAACAGTCCCAAAATGGGGACTATTTGAGATTCACTCATACTAAGTGAATCTCAAACGGGATTCTAAGCTTCCTAAACTATATGAAAATATGCACATGTTAAGTCATAAGAAATAACTTCTATTTGTCAATGAAAAACGTAGTCTTTACATTAATTTCAAAACTATATATTAAAGTGATTACCATACGAGAAAAGATTCAAGTATAGATGGCTAAAAAGTCATACAATATGGATTTGCAAGCTACTCCTAGGTACTTATCAAAACAATATCAATTAAATCATTATACAAATCAAGTTATATTGCTCAATTGAACCCTTTGTTCGTAATACATAAAACTTCATTCTATGAAGGCCTATAACGACATGTTTTAGGTTTGAAAACAAATGTTTTCATTAATTTGTATCAACTTTAACCTATAATAATAACATAGAATTCAGTCAGTTTTAGTACTTCTATCACATATTCCTTATCATTCATTGAGCATAACAAGGAATGTACAATCTCTACAAAGTCAATACTACAGTTTTATACATCATCTATGCTAGTATAAATAAGTGACAATTATGATAACATAAACATAAGTACTGATCAAATCAATCGCAATCATATATTCACTACATTTCATATCATTTTCATTTATCTAAACAAACAAACAGCCACCACTAAATATGTATCCTAATAAGCACAAAGCTGAACTTGAGGGTGACAGACTTTGAACCTTAGTACGTACGTGATCACAAATGAGATAGCTAGCTAGCCAACCATTAATTAAGTTATAACCATGCTTTGTCAAATTAAATACTTGTATGGATGTACTCTATTGGTTATATGTAGTTATTATTATTATCAGACATATACTCGACTTCAGAGAGACACTTTTTCAAATTAATATTTATTGTGGTAATTAGATGAAGTTTCCAATTTCAGTTCCTTAAAACTTAAGGGTTGCTTATAATTTGGAAAATTATTTCGAATGGAAAGATTAATAAATTGCAAATGAAATTGATTTTCATGTTTTATAAATGTTATTAATTTTCACACAGTAAATTAAAAGTTAACAAAAAATGAGTAGTTTCCAAAATGTCAACAAAAAAAATCAAATTATTATCAGTCCAATTTGATATTTTTTTCTTAAATGCCAATTAACCTTTTATTCATAATTCTAATACATTTTTGTAAATTAGAAACTTTTTTATGGAGTAGCTATTAGTTATGGGAGTGAAAGGGGGATGAATTTAATTAGCTAAACATTCTTGGGAGGCTATTGAGTTAATGGACTCATGTGCCAAACTGAAGTGACTGGTTTTGTTCTCTTCTAGCCGTACCCAAATGTTAAACTGAAAAAGTTTAATTTCGGCCAAAATATTAACCCAAACATATTATGAAACTGAAAATATTAAAATTGGGGGAAATTTTTTAAACCTTAAATGAAACCCTAACCTTGCAAATTAGAAAAGCTACTTGATGAGGTTGAATAAGATAATCCCAACTTAGAGTAAACCCAACACAGACCAATTTGGGAACAAACCCAACATATAGAACAAATTTAATTTGGGAACAAACCTAACACAGACACGGATCATATAAGAACTGAAAACAGAATGCCAAGTAAAGGAACTAAAACAGAGCATACATGAACTGAAAATTTCTAAATTAATGTAAAATCAAAGCACACATGAACTTAATTTAAGAATTGGGGTTTTTTCAATTCAACTAGACGAATTGGGGGATGAATTAAGGTTACATTTGGGGGAAATTTAACGAGCTGAAACTAACCGAGCTTGCGAGAGGAGGCGACAGGGACTGTGGATGGCGACAACGACGAGAATTTGAAGAAGGTCGACGACGAACTTCTCAAGCGATGGCAGCAGGAAGAGAGAAAGGGAGGGAAAGAGTGATATTCGCGCAAAAGAGAGAAATAATACGCTGGACGTAATTTAATGCAGACTCATTCTCAGCGGCATATCCGTTGAGATTATTACCGTCGAGATTGACTCACTAGAGACGGGCGTCCCATCGACAATGACCTTTTACCCCTGTCACCTATGATTTTCCTTTTAGTACGAAAAAATTCCCACCAAATTTTCGCCCGGGAAAGGTCATTCTCAACGGGACACATTGGCGACGGTTATTGTGACGCCCCTAAAATAGGTATACATCACCCTTTCTGAGTCACCAAATATATGGTACAGAAACAACTACAACTTCATTATTACAATTATCGTGCAAAATACGACAACACATATATTGTGAGTTTAAATACAAATATTGTCTTCTAGACAGTATTCAAACTCAAATCTATTTTACAAAATAGCGAGGACTGCTAAACAACTATCTTGATCCATCATTCCATACTCCGACTAGTTCCCGCTATATTCTCTCCTCCTGAGAAGAAAAATGGAACAGAAAAGAAAAGGGTGAGCTCAACTAGCCCAGTAAAGAATATTATGACTAAAATAATATATAACAAATTATCATTAGTCTTCAACAGGGAAAATCTGCTAGAATATAATAGACAACAAGTTATAGATCAACAACTGCAGCGGAAACAACAATCCATTAGAAGAGTCAAGTAGAGAATGAATTATACTATCTTCTAAAATTTAAAATTCCATCATCAATATTTTATCCCTATAATATCAATCAATATACATCTTGAATCAAATATTCATCTTTGCACTTCTGAAGCCAAAGAAGATATTCATTTATATCACCAAATTAATCATGTTCATCTCAATACATGTTCATCTTTGCGATGACGCCAAAGATATTCATCAGTTAATCATTCATCTTTGCACTACAGGCCAAAGATATTCAGTAATATCATCATTTAGGACTGAGTATGATGAAAAATATCTTAAAGAAAACGAATCCAGTTAGACTAAAGGAAAAATATTAGGGATTCGTACTACAGTTTATCAAAGTTCAAAAATACTCCATAATAATCAACTGTAGAGCAGAATTCAAAAATGAAGATCAAAACATGGATACAATCAAAGATAGTGTGACGCCCCCAAAATTAGGTATACATCACCCATTCTGAGTCGCCAGATACATGGCACAAAATTCAAATACAACTTCATTTATACAACTGTTGAACTGTCGTATAGAATACAACCACAATTAACTGTGAGTTTTAATACAAATGTATGTAACTCCCATGGTGCTTCGATCACAACCTTATAATGGTACTTTACATAAAAGTATAGTCAAAAATTGTTTTAGAAATTAAAATCTTTGGGAAGTGCTCAGGGAAACCTTCGTACATGGGAGGCCATGCGTCTAGGTTATAATAGATATCATATGTCCACAGAATTATCCTTGGTTGACCCAATAGACCCCAAAGAAAAACGAGAAGATTACTATCATCTTCTTTCCAATGGTGAGTTTTCTCTTGACATATAACTATCTCCACTGTCTCCAAGTGAATAATATATTTCAAATAAACTCCAAGATCATATAGGTAGTGCCCGTAGATATACTCAGCAAGTGGATGCGCACAACCAGGTCTTATGATAACACGAGATTGTATGTCATTAGACATCTTATATGATAGTGGTAAAACACCCTTCCAAAGTTGGGTTCGCCTCACCCTATTTGATTCACCAAATATAACTACTAAATGATGTATAGAATACAACACACTTTTTTATACTATTTAGGGAGTATCTCCACAGCTAGAGACCACCGTTCTATTCCCCTTTTATCCCCGCTCGACCCGGAAACACTCTTACGGCAACACTCTTATTACCTGAAAGGAATTGTGAAGCAGAAAGGGTGAGCACAACTAGCCCAATAAAGAATATCATGACTAAAGCTAATTTACCCTATCAATAGCCTTCATCATTAATAAATCAGAGATTTAGAACATATGATTGATGATAAAAGTTTTCAACCATAGTTGCAGCGGAACGAACAATCCATTAGAAGACTCAAATAGATCATAAGGTCTATTATCTTCTCTATGTTAAAAGTCCACCAATAATGTTTTATCCCTGTAACATCAATCAAAAATTCCCGTCCACGATCATGTGAATAACTCATAATCACAATTATGATTCTAAATTCCTCTTCGCACCTAGGACGATGATAATTTTCATCACCTGTCTTCACCTGAAACATCAAAAATCATGGTTATACCAAATCACAATTCCTGCTCATAATCATTAAATCATCTTTGCACTACGACCAAAGATATTCATTATTATCACATCCATGAATTAATATTTCATTGCTGAGACTCAGCTCAATAAATAATCCACATCATCGAATCATCCATGCACTACAGGCCAAGGATATTCTTTAGTATCACGACCACGAATTATCCATGCACTACGGACCAAAGATAATCGTGTTTTCATCAACGGTCCTGATCATGTCATAAAACAATTCATCTTTGCTGTAAGACCCCGAATTTTATGAAATAAAAGTATTCAATTTTTTTATAATTACTATTCAGTGAATGGTTAAATTGATAAAAGTTTAAAGTTAAGGGTGATTTATGATTTTTTTTCAAAATACGCAAGTGGTTATAAAATATTCATTGTTGTCAGGGAATATTCGTTTGGTCGTGGAATATTCTTCCTGTCGGGGAATATTCGTACGACGGCGCAGTCTTTTGTGGGCCCCATAACAAAAAAATTTCGAATGAAGAAAACGATAAAAGGGAGTTTTTATAAATAACTACGTAGTTATTCTGAATTAACACTTGTTGAAATACCCTTGGTGGTTAAAATTCATGTCGTGTGTTGTTGCACAAGAGTGACATACGCAGATTGCACCAATTATTGATTCTTACGTAAGAAGGCACTACTCAATAATTGTTACATGTAATTACTGCTCAATATTTTATTTTGATTCAATAATTCTTTGAGTTGATATTTTATATTATTGTTGTTTTAATAATTGTCACACACAAAGATTTTCCATTATCAAATCAATAATTCATATTATTTGAATAATATTATTAGATAGCATTATTGGCAATGTCTAGAAAGTTACGTCTAAGGAGAGGTTTGGTCACCTAATCATGCGCCAAAGAAGAGAGAAATTCTTATTGAAAGCCCCTCTTTCTCGAACCGTCTGGTTATCATTATTGTGATTCTGTAATATTATTTGTAAATAATTAATTATTGATTTATATGATAAGGAAAATATTCATTTTATGTGGATATAGATGAAGAAATTTTTTTAAAGTGACAATTGTTGAAAATTGATATTTTATCTTTCGGATAAAATAATTTATTATTATATTTTAATAATATAATAATGGTGATATTTTTACAATGAATGCGGTATATACGAGTATATGTGGAGGAAGAGTATTTTTATTGCAAAAGTTGTTTAAAACATGTTAAACATGTCGGTAGACCCTATTTCTTGACTGAAATTTGATTATAGCCTGTAAAATAGCCCGTTTGTGGATTTTGGTCAATTTCTGTTTAGAATTTGGAAACACTTTCTTCTGCAAAGTTGTAGAGAATTGAATTTCCTATAAAAATTCGCGAGATTCAAAATTTTCTAATAAAAGGGCTATTTATTATGAATTATTGAAGTTCCGAAATTCCGGAATAATTGATTTTTGGAAGTTTTAATTATTTTTTTTAAGAAAAACGTTTTTGTTTTCTTTGGAACATGTGTGGCTGATTTGTTGACCAAAGAAGTGGGTGCGTAGGAATTTAATATATATATATATATATATATTTATATTATGTTAAATTTTCTGTTTTGGTGGTCTAAGCATTTTTCTATAAATAGGGTGCTTAAGTTAGAATTGAAAATCACACCAGAAACTGTAGTTTTCTCTCTATTTCTCTCTCTATATTATCGAGTGTATTCTTGTGAGTATTTTGATATCTTGAGTGTTGCTATACGGTGCAAGTTCGTTCAGCGTTATTCCAGTCAGAAGTACTGCTCTTTTGAGGTAAGGGATAGTAGGGGATTTTAAGGGATTGTAAGGGAGATTATTTTCTTCATAAATGATATTATTTCTTCAATATCATTATGCCGAAATATTGGTTTGATCTTTTTCATGTCGGGGTTACTATTCATGAGTTACTATTCATGAGTTACTATTCACGAGTTAGTATTTATGAGTTACTATTCACGAGTTACTATTCATGATTTACTATTTACGAGTTACTATTCACGACGGGTTACTATTCATGAGTTACTATTCACGGGTACTATTCACTACAAAATTGGTTTCTTTTTCTAACCAAATTATAGTTGATTTATGAATATTACTCTGGAGATTAAAACTATGTATTGATTATATTGATTTTATTAGCATATATAACATTTTTATAACCCTGATGTTGAAATTCTCTTTCACTGGAGTGTAAAGATGGGTAGATTATTGGTATGATCATGACTAGGGTTCTCTTTGGCCAGTAGTGAAAAGTTGAATTGTGACTGGTATGATCATGACCATTAAATTTATAATTGAATATCTTTAGCTTAAGTGCAAAGGTGAATTGATCAACATGGTTATAATTATTGTTTATATAAATTCTGAAATGATTATATATTTCTTTGAGATATGAATATCTTTGGCCTATAGTACAAAGATGACTTATTGATGAATATCTTTGGCATGTAGTGCAAAGATGGTCTGTTGATGAATATCTTTGGCCCGTAGTGCAAAGATGAATTTATTAGTATGATTATGAACATGAACTGTGATTTGGTATAACCATGATCTTTGATGTTTCAGGTGATGAAAATTATCTTTGTCCTGGCTGAGGAAAGGAATTTAGAACTACAATTACGATTATGAGTTATACATGTGATTATGGACAAGAATTTTTGATTGATGTTACAGGGATAAAACATTGTTGATGGACTTTTAACATGGAGAAGATAATAGATTTTATGGTCTATTTGACTCTTCTAATGGATTGCTCGTTCCGCTGCAACTATGATTGAAAAGTTTTATCATCTACCATATGTTATAAATCTCTGATTTATTACTGTTAAAGGCTATTGATAATTTATTTATCTTTAGTCATGATATTCTTTACTGAGCTAGTTGTGCTCACCCTTTTGCTTCACAATTCCTTTCAGGTAATAAAAGTGTAGCTGGGACAAGCGGGGAATAACAGGGGAATAGAACGGTGGTCTATAGCTGTTGAGGTTCTCCCTAAATAGGTGAGGCGAACCCAACTTTGGAAGGGTGTTTTGTCACTATCATACAAGATTTCTAATGACATACAACCTCGAGTCATCATAAGACAGGGTTGTGCTCTTCCACTTGCTGAGTATATTTACAAGCACTACCTATATAATATTGGTGTTTGTTTGGAGTATAATACCCAATTAGAGACGGTGGAGATAATGATATGTCAAGAGAAGACACACCATTGGGAAGAATATGATAGTAATCTTCCCATTTTTCTTTGGGGTCTATTTGGTCAACCAAGGATAATTCTGTGGGCATATGATATCTATCATTCATGGCCTCCTATGTACGAAGGTTTCCTTGAGCACTTCCCAAGGGTTTTAATTTCTAAAACTGTTTTTGACTGTACCTTTATATAAGGTGTCATGGTGACGTGCTATCCAAGTTGGTGACCAGAGTCACAGTTGGTATCAGAGCTATAAGTAAAGAGCCCCGAGCCTCTCCCTGGTGACTTCCTGTTGATTGGGGATGCACCGAAGCCAGACTCTCCGTAGGGGACACCGTTCTGGGGTGGCAAATTGATAGGTATCACTGTGAGGTGCTGTCCACTGATGGGACATTTGTTACATTTGGTATCAGAGCTTAGGGATATGGTCTCTGGCGGAGATTGGGGAATATAACTAGGAGGGGAGAGATGAGTAAATCCTTCACTAGTGTGTCCTACCTAAGCTTATTTGTTGATCAGTCATAATATCGGGATATTATGTGATATGTTAATTTGTTCAATTAACCCTTGTTTTGAAGCTGTAACGACCGAGAAATTCAGATCTTATTGTAAAATGATTTTATTAAATTAAATAATAATAAAATCATATTCCATGTGTTATCAAGATGGTTGTCATTGTATAACCTATTGATCTTAGAATATCGTAGTATTTGGGCTACGAGGATGAATTAAAGTGTTTGAATTTCCAAGACGAAAATAAAAGTTTTCCGAGAAATTTTCTGAAAAACACTATTCTTCAGTATTTGCTCGAGATATAATTTTGAGATTCCGAGAAATACGCAATGATGGAATAACAAGGTAAGATGGATTATGTAATAAAAATCTAGTTATGGAAAATGTAATAATTTACTTGTTAACTTAATTTATGAACGTTAAGCAAAGCGAAGTGTTAAAGAATAAGTAATAATGGTATAATACTTGGTATTGTACGAAGTAATGAAAACGAGTATAATACGAAGTATTATACGAGTTTGTATGAAGGATGAAATATCGTATATAAATTCTATATGAATTAGAATACGAAAATAATACATCAATAATATGTATTAAGAAATGTTAATGGACTTGGATGATTGCTAAACAATTATATACAAGTCCAAGTGAATTAGAGATAAAAGGCCCAACTATTATTAATGAACCAATAAGTGTTTATTAATGCAAAGCCCAAGCTAGAATCCATGAGTGGTATGACCCATGGGGCAAACCATATTGATATGGTTGAATGTGGTGACCAAGTAATGTGTAATGACTAAGATAAGTGGTGATCAAGTATGTGTGGTGACCAAGACTTAGGAGTAATGTCCAAGACTTTTAAGTAATGACCAAGTGTAGGATAAAAGTTGTGGCTTGCAAGTAATGAATAGTAAGGAGGTGGTTTAAGGAGGTGGGATGTTTTAAAGACTAAACTACCCTAACCTTGGAAATTCTATAAATAGAAGAAGCTTGCAAGCCATTTGTTGGTTGTTCAAATAATCTAGACATCACAAAGTGCTTTAGTGTTAGAGAGATTAAGTTGCAAATAAGTCACTTCCATAAGCCAAGAAAAGAAAAAGCTACTTATCAAAGACTTCTAAAGTAAGACTTCTTCTCCAAATATCTTCTATCTCTATCATGATAAGATGATAAGAAAAGTTGGGTTAAGCAACATGAATGAGTAAGTAATGAACTTAAGCCACATAAGTTGGCAATAAGTCATTTGAACTTATAAAAGTTATAAACTTATTGTAAGATAACCTTGAATGTTAAGTATGAAAATATGATCTTGAAATGAGTTATCAATAGAAGTGAATTAAGCACTTATATGATCATATGTATCATGTATATCTAAGTTAAGTTATATGTTAAGAACATATAAGAAATGATGTTTAAGAAACTTTAACTTGTCATAAGTCATTAACCATGAAATCTTAAGTAGTTTATAGTTAACAAGATATAAACTCATAAAGAATAAGTCAAAAAATCCAACAATGATTATAAGTTGTTGTATTAAGTATGTTAAGATGTTCACATGATGAATGAAGTTCATTTGTAATGTTGAACAAATCATAAGGAGGAAGAATTACCTGAATTTGCACGATTGGACGATAAACGTCGAATACGTAAAATTCTTGAAATGGAAGTCAAATTTTGTGTTTGATCATGAAACCATTGTTTTACAATAGAGACAAGTCATAATTGGCATTTAAGAGTTGCAGAAATACGGTGAAATATGCTAAAGGCAAGTATTTTAACTCTTGTCTCAGTTCAATCTGAACAAGTTTTTGAGATTCATGTATTCTTTCGCATGAATTGAAGTATGTTGAAGTTGAAGCCAATTCCTTTGGCTAGACTGGATGTATTGATAATCTATTCATGTATTATCAAATGTTGTTATCTTTTGTCAACTACTTGATATGGTTTTGAAAAGAAGACTGAAATATTAAACAAATGTTTTGTCGGTAAAACGACAGGCACGTGAGGTTGCCAAATGCTTAAACGTGCATACGTTTAATGGATGTAGTGTTGATCAACATAGTGTACAATAGGCTGATCACCTAGAAGTGCTCGTAAGTGATATCGGGCTTACGGACTTGCTTCCGGGTTGTCCTTTTCCAATAAAGAATGAATACTCGAGGTCTTTGACCGGAGTGAATGTTTTACTAAATATGGTTGTTATTGTAAAACATTTTGAAAGAAAAGATGAAGTGCTATTTTGAATTATCAATAGTACTTCATAACTATTGTTCAGTTATCGAAGATATACGATTTGTATGTGTCAAGCATGTTGTTATTAAATTGTTATACTTGCTGAGCTAGTTATGCTCACTCTTGCTTGAACCATATGAATGCAGCTAAGACTGAACGTCCCGAAGGATCGAAAAAGGATAAGAGAAAAGCTAAGGCAGATTACTAAGCTATTTTGTAATAGTATAGGTCTATTGTTGTAATTTAACTGATATTATGACAAAGAACCTTTGTAACGGGTATAGAACTTAGGAAATGTAAATATTACTTTAAATATATAGAAGTTATGTTCGTTCTTTGAGACTTTTCAATTGAATGGATGTATGAATGTTATGCAAAGATAGCACCATCATCGGTTGGAAGATAAGATAACCGGATTTGGGGGCGCTACAAGTTGGTATCAAAGCCTAGGTTATAAAACTTAAGGGGGAAAGTAGAACCTTAAGTCATAACCTTACGAAAGAATAAAGAAGTAAAAGATGGAAAGTAACCTTATAAAAATGCATGATATTATGTTATGTATTTTTATTATTTTACAAACGTGTACTAATCAAACTATATTGTTTTATTGTAGATGTCAGGAGAAAATGATATGTATAGAGATACATGCGATGGCGAGGATTCAGCTTAATCGGTAGAGATACTACCAAATCCCATAGTCAGTAGAACTGAAATTGGTGACCATCGAGTCTGGAGACTCGACGACTTGTACTACATGTCTATATTTGATGGCATGTTAGAGGAGGAGGTGGACATGATGTCCTTTGACCAGGTTCCACCTACAGAGACCCAGGTTCCACCTACAGAGGAAATGTCTATGGGGGAATCAATGAAGGCACTGTTTATGTCAGTATTGGATAAGAATGTCCATTACTGTAAAGAGGTTAAGGAGTTGAAAGAGGAACTCTGAGCTGTCCGTGAGGACAAGACTAGTATGGAAGGAATGTGGGAAGAGGAGCACGATGATAGAGTCCTAGCTATGGACAAAGTCCGAGATTTGAGGGGAGAAGTCTTTGAGCTCAAGCAGGAGCTAAAGACTAAGAAGCGGAAGTTGGAGCGGATGTCCTATATTCATAGGAGTTCTCATGTAGATTTCTAGCAGCATTTAGGTGGATATCGTGAAAGCGGAGATGCACTGTCATACCATCGATGAGAGATGTTATTATTGCGGTTTGGCGTAATGCAGATTTTGAGAATGCCTTACGACAGATATAATCTAGCAATAGCTAGAGTAGAATAGATATGTAATTATTATGTATCTAGTAGTGACGTAAAATCCTCTTTTGTATAACAAAGGGTAGTCTTTTGTAAATCCAAATTTTTGGAAAGTAATTACGGGATGGAAATGTAATCAGCTAAGGCTGAGTAATGTAAACAAGGTAGTATTAAACTACAAGTTATGAATCAATATAAATCTTTTTATGGAATATGTTGAGTAATGAGTATGAGTTGTTGTTTTATTACAAATAATAACAAACCAACAAGAATAAAGTAATAATGATGTGTTGTTTTCTTAACAGCAAAATGCCGCCAAGAAGGAGACAACGAGATCAGGGCGCTAATGCTAATGTTAACCAACCGGAGGGTGGTCCGGTTAATCTAATGCAGGAGTTCGTTAATCTGTTAACGGCTCCATTTAATAGAATGGGGGCTAATGTACCCGTAATTCCTGGAGTAGTACGAGCTACTACTTTTAAGGATTTCAAAAGTGTAGGTCCGCCAGAGTTCAAAGGAACTACGGACCCTATAGAAGCCCAGACACGGGTAAAAGAATTTGAGAAAACATTTGTAATAGCAAATGTTGAGGAGGGTCAAAAGGTTGCCTTTGCAACCTATTTGATGAAAGGAGAGGCCAACTTCTGGTGGGAGGCAAACCAGGCTAGGGCCGATATAGGAAACTTAACGTGGGAGAGGTTCAAGGAGATTTTCTTCGAGAACTATTTTCCCACGAGTATGCAAGGGAGGATGGAGATGAGGTTTCTGGAATTGAGACAAGGGGATATGACAGTTCCCCAGTATGCTGCCAAGTTTAATGAACTGGCACGATTCGCTCCACACCAAGTGGACACTGAAGTGAGAAAGGCTAGAAGGTTTGAGCAGGGCTTAAAACCCTGGCTCTATAGCCGAATCTCTGTGTTCCAAAGTACTTCCTTTGGAACCATACTAGAAAGGCAATAATTGCCGAAGGTGGGAATGAGGCTCTTAGCCAGTACCACAATAATAAAAAGACCAAAGGCAGGGTTGATGGAGGAACCAAGACCGAGGGAGCCAGTGGAAGTGGCGACGGTCAGAAGAGAAAGGGCTTTAACTCTGGGAATACCGGAGTGAAACAAGGGGACTCCAAGAGGAGGATGGAGGCTTGTAAAACCTGTGGGAAGACTCATTTAGGAGTCTGTCTCAAAGGTAAGGCGGTATGTTATAATTGTGGACAGGAAGGGCATATTTCGTCTAACTGTCCCAATCCAAAGAAAAATCACGGATGCTTTGTATGTGGATCAACCACCACATAGCAAAAAGAACTGCCCAAGAAGGGGATAGAAGGAAATAAGGGACCTAATAGCGGGAAGATAGCTATTAGTTGTCCAACTCAGCCGGGGAAATCAATGGCCCGCACTTTTAATATGACGGTCCAAGATGCGATGGCATTAGGGGATGTAGTTGCAGGTATTATTCCGATCAACAATATAAATGCATACGTGCTATTTGATTCGGGTGTTACTTGTTCGTTTATAGCATGTGATTTTGCTAGACGATTAGAATTATTTCCCAAAAAATTGCCTATACCTTTGAACATTAAGGTAGCAAACGAAGAGATAATTCCTGTTGAAGATATTCATATGAGTTATTGCGTAGAGGTACGAGGTTGTAAGTTATCGGTAGATTTAATACCGATAAAGTTAGGAGAATTCGACGTAATTCTCAGAATGGATTGGTTGATTAACCATGGAGCAATTATAGATTGCCAAAAGAAATGTGTGAGCATCAGGATGTTGAAGCAACCTCCTGTAGTATTTTACGGTAGTAAATTGCCAGGACGTCCGTGTTGTCTTACGATAACACAAACTAGAAAACTTTTAAGAAAGGGTTGTGTAGGTTACCTATTCCATGTTGTTGATACCCAGAGAGTGGTAGCAACCATGGAACAAATACCTATATTAAACGAATTCATGGTTGTATTTCCAAGTGAGTTACCAGGTTTACCGCTGGATAGGAAGATCGAATTTGTGATAGACACTGTGCCAGGGACGACACCGATCTCAAGGGCACCGTACCGTATGGCGCCTATGGAAATGAAAGAACTAATGGTTCAGCTATAGGAACTATTGGACAAGAAGTACATTCAACCAAGTGTTTCGCCGTGGGGAGCACCCGTGTTGTTTGTCAAAAAGAAAGACGGATCGTTAAGGCTTTGTATCGACTATCGGGAGTTGAACAAGTTAACGATAAAGAATAAATACCCATTGCCCAGGATCGATGATCTCTTTGATCAATTGAAAGGGGCAAAGTATTTTTCTAAAATAGATTTGCGAACGGGGTATCATCAGTTGAAGGTTAGGAAGGAAGATCTACCAAAGATAGCATTCAGGACTCGTTATGGTCATTACGAGTTTCTGGTGATGTCATTTGGGTTGACGAATGCACCTACTGCATTTATGGATATGATGAACAGAGTGTTCAAATTATATTTGGACAAGTTCGTTGTAGTGTTTATCGATGATATTCTAGTTTATTCTAAGACACCAGAAGATCATGCCGAACACTTAGGATTAGTGTTGGAGACACTAAGGATGGAGAAGTTATATGCGAAATTCACCAAATGTGAATTTTGGCTGGAAAAGGTGCAGTTTTTAGGTCATGTCATTGACCAAGAGGGGATTTCAGTGGATCCAACGAAGGTGGAAGCAGTAATGAATTGGGAACAACCGAAAATGTCGACTGAGGTGCGGAGTTTCCTAGGGTTAGCAGGGTACTATCGAAGATTTATCCAAGATTTTTCAAAGATAGTTACCTCGTTGACTAACTTAACAAGGAAGACGGTGAAATACGTATGGACGGATAAATATGAAGACAGTTTTCAAGAACTGAAGAAGAGATTAAGTGAAGCTCCTGTTTTATCATTGCTAGATGACACGGGAAATTTTGTAGTGTATAGTGATGCTTCGCATAAAGGACTTGGTTGTGTGCTTATGTAGCATGGCAAAGTCATTGCGTATGCATCTCGGTAATTGAAGGATTATGAGAAAGTTTACCCTACTCATGATCTGGAACTAGCCGCGGTAGTGTTTGCCCTAAAGATATGGAGACATTATCTTTATGGGGAAAAATGTGAGATATATACGGACCATAAAAGTCTAAAGTATATCTTCACTCAGAAGGAGTTGAATATGAGACGAGAAGATGGTCGGAGTTGATAAAGGATTATGATTGTGAAATCTCAGATCACCCCGAAAGGCCAATGTAGTTGCTGACGCCTTAAGTAGGAAGGGTCGGGAAAAGTTGTCTATATTAACGGCTCAAAATGAGTTAATAACAGAGATGGCTATGATGGAAATAGAAGTGAAGATGCCGAGTGATTCGGGGCAGTTACTCTTTGCGACGGAGATGCAATCTACCATCGTAGAAAGAGTCAAGGAGGTACAACTCAAGACGGATGAGTGTAACCAAATGAAGAAGCGGTTATCCGAGAAGGAAGAGGTTAAGTATAGTCTTGATAATGAGGGATTATTAAGATTTGAGGGAAGAATTTGGGTTCCGAATGAGACGGAATTAAAGGAGCAAGTGTTACAAGAAGCTCATAGTTCGAGGTACTCGATACATCCTGGTAGCACTAAGATGTATCAATACCTTCGACAGAGTTTTTGGTGTCCAAATATGAAAAGAGAAATAGCAGAGTATGTGAGTAGGTGCTTAACTTGTCAAAAAGTTAAGGCCGAACATCAACGACCCAATGGTTTATTATAGTCATTGGAGATTCTAGAATGGAAGTGGGAGCATATCACTATGGATTTCGTGGTGGGACTTCCGACGATGCAGAAAGTGTACGATTCAATTTGGGTAATAGTGGACCGGTTGACGAAGTCGGCTCACTTTTTGCCAATTAGGGTTAAGTATAACTTAGACCAGTTAGCTAAACTTTATGTTAAGGAAATTATTTCCAGACATGGAGTACCAGTATCGATTGTGTCAGATCGTGATCCATGATTCACATCGAACTTTTGGAGGAGTTTGCAAGAGCAGTTGGGAACACAGCTGAGGTTAAGCACGACTTATCATCCACAAACTGATGGGCAGAGCGAAAGGATAATTCAGATGTTAGAAGACATGTTGAGGTCTTGCGTCATGGATTTCAAGGGTAGTTGGGATGATCATCTACCACTAGTAGAGTTTGCATATAACAACAGTTATCATACAAGCATAGGCATGCCGCCATATGAAGCTCTGTATGGGAGAAAGTGTAGAACACCTTTGTGTTGGGATGAGGTGGGAGAACGCCGGATGCTAGGACCAGAATTGGTGCAGCAGATAGCGGATGTGGTAAAGTTAATTCGGATGCATCTCGTCACAGCTCCGGACAGACGAAAGAAGTATGCGGACTCACATAGACTAAGTCGAGAGTTTGAGGTGGGCTCGTATGTGTTTCTAAAGGTATCTCCCTGGAAAGGAAAGATACGCTTTGGAAAGAAGGGAAAGTTAAGTCCAAGGTTTATAGGACCTTTTGAAGTATTAAAATGGGTGGGTGAGGTAGCGTATATGATAGCATTACCTCTGGACCTAGAACGAATACATAACATGTTTCACGTATCTGTATTACGTCCATATAAGCTGGATTATAAGCATATAATCGAGTATGAGCCGATTTATATCGAGAAAGACTTATCATATGAAGAGTCGCCGATGCAGATCATTGATAGAAAGGAACAAGTTCTGAGGAACAAGGTAATACCATCAGTAAAAGTATTATGGAAGAACCACGACGCTGAAGAAGCAACGTGGGAACTAGAAGAAAAGATGAAGAAAAATTTTCCTCATCTATTTGATTAAAGTAAGACGAGATTCTGGAGACAGAATCTTTATAATGGGGGAAGAATGTAACGACCGAGAAATTCAGATCTTATTGTAAAATGATTTTATTAAATTAAATAATAATAAAATCATATTCCATGTGTTATCAAGATGGTTGTCATTGTATAACCTATTGATGTTAGAATATCGTAGTATTTGGGCTACGTGGATGAATTAAAGTGTTTGAATTTCCAAGACGAAAATAAAAGTTTTCCGAGAAATTTTTGAAAAACACTATTCATCGGTATTTGCTCGGGATATAATTTTGAGATTCCGAGAAATACGCAATGATGGAATAACAAGGTAAGATGGATTATGTAATAAAAATCTAGTTATGGAAAATGTAATAATTAAACATGGACTTAATTTATGAGCGTTAAGCAAAAGCGAAGTGTTAAAGAATAAGTAATAATGGTATAATGCTTGGTATTGTATGAAGTAATGAAAACGAGTATAATACTAAGTATTATACTGAAGCTCATATGAAGGATGAAATATCGTATATAAATTCTATATATGAATTAGAATACGAAAATAATACATCAATAATATGTATTAAGAAATGTTAATGGACTTGGATGATTGGTAAACAATTATATACAAGTCCAAGTGAATTAGAGAGAAAAGGCCTAACTATTATTAATGAACCAATAAGTGTTTATTAATGCAAAGCCCAAGCTAGAATCCATGAGTGGTATGACCCATGGGGCAAACCATATTGATATGGTTGAATGTGGTTACCAAGTAATGTGTGATGACCAAGATAAGTGGTGACCAAGTATGTGTGGTGACCAAGACTTAGGAGTAATGCCCAAGAATTTTAAGTAATGACCAAGTGTAGGATAAAAGTTGTGGCTTGCAAGTAATGAATAGTAAGGAGGTGGTTTAAGGAGGTGGGATGTTTTAAAGACTAAACTACCCTAACCTTGGAAATTCTATAAATAGAAGAAGCTTGCAAGCCATTTGTTGGTTGTTCAAATAATCTAGACATCACAAAGTGCTTAAGTGTTAGAGAGATTAAGTTGCAAATAAGTCACTTCCATAAGCCAAGAAAAGAAGAAGCTACTTATCAAAGACTTCTAAAGTAAGACTTCTTCTCCAAATATCTTCTATCTCTATCATGATAGGATGATAAGAAAAGTTGGGTTAAGCAACATGAATGAGTAAGTAATGAACTTAAGCCACATAAGTTGGCAATAAGTCATTTGAACTTATAAAAGTTATAAACTTATTGTAAGATAACTTTGAATGTTAAGTATGAAAATATGATCATGAAATGAGTTATCAAGAGAAGTGAATTAAGCACTTATATGATCATATGTATCATGTATACCTAAGTTAAGTTATATGTTAAAAACATATAAGAAATGATGTTTAAGAAACTTTAACTTGTCATAAGTCATTAACCATGAAATCTTAAGTAGTTTATAGTTGACAAGATATAAACTCATGGAGAATAAGTCAAAAAATCCAACAATGATTATAAGTTGTTGTATTAAGTATGTTAAGATGTTCACATGATGAATGAAGTTCATTTGTAATGTTGAACAAATCATAAGGAGGAAGAATTGCCAAAATTTGCACGATTGGACGATAAACGTCGAATACGTAAAATTCTCGGAATGGAAGTCAAATTTTGTGTTTGATAATGAAACCATTGTTTTATAATAGAGACAAGTCATAATTGGCATTTAAGAGTTGTGGACTCAAAAATGACCGGATTTTGACTTAGAACGAAGAAACGAGCGTTGAACGTTCACGAACGTTTATCGTTTACGTTAAAAATGAACCAATAGGTGAATTTTTAGCAAACAAAGTCAAATTGATAAAATTCTTGAATGGACATATAGAGTACGTAATTTTTGAACCGTAGGCTTTTGAATGAGCCAATTCAGACTTATAACGAAGAAGTTATGCGTCCGGGAAGTTCACCAAATTTCAAAACTGAAATTATTTTTTGGTGCACAGAGTTGGCGCCGTGGCACCAACCCTAGGCAAAAAGACCACATATGCGGTGGAATAAAGAATCGAGTTCTCTCGCAAGAGTTCGCCGTAGCGTGAACCTTAGTTCAATAAGTGGCACCGCAGCGCCATGAACAGTATCAAAATTTTCAGGAGTGTGGCGCCGCAGAGCGACCCATTAAGTAAGGACTCATGGCAAATACCATATCCGGACAATGGTATTAAGAGCTCATGATCACAGTCATGAGATGTAGAGTATAAAAGTGGAAATGCAGCATACGATCTCGTAACAAAGATAGTAATGAAATTTTCTAAGTATAAAGAAAAGAAATGGAATTAAACATAACTTAAGGAAGGTAATGTAACATTGATTAAACTTTGTTAAACCTTAAGGATGATGTATAAAGGTTGAGATAACCTAGTCAAATATAATGCAAGCATAATGATAAACCGGAACGAATATTAAATGAATCTAATACATAATTAGATTGAAATAAAGGGTATGATATAGTCATACACATACTTGATTATATGTGACCTAATGTAAGGCATTATGTGATCATGTATTGTAGAGACTTGAACGACTTGAACATAAAGTTAATTTACCGTAGCAGACGCTAAAGGCAAGTATTCTAACTCTTGTCTCAGTTCAATCTGAACAAGTTTTTGAGATTCATGTATTCTTTCGCATGAATTGAAGTATGTTGAAGTTGAAGCCAATTCCTTTGGCTAGACTGGATGTATTGATAATCTATTCATGTATTATCAAATGTTGTTATCTTTTGTCAACTACTTGATATGGTTTTGAAAAGAAGACTGAAATATTAAACAAATGTTTTGTCGGTAAAACGACAGGCACGTGAGGTTGCCAAATGCTTAAACGTGCATACGTTTAATGGATGTAGTGTTGATCAACATAGTGTACAATAGGCTGATCACCTAGAAGTGCTCGTAAGTGATATCGGGCTTACGGACTTGCTTCAGGGTTGTTTTTTTCCAATAAAGAATGAATACTCGAGGTCTTTGACCGGAGTGAATGTTTTACTAAATATGGTTGTTATTGTAAAACATTTTGAAAGAAAAGATGAAGTGCTATTTTGAATTATCAATAGTACTTCATAACTATTATTCAGTTATCGAAGATATACGATTTGTATGTGTCAAGCATGTTGTTATTAAATTGTTATACTTGCTGAGCTAGTTATGCTCACTCTTGCTTGAACCATATGAATGCAAATTAAGACCTAACGTCCAAAAGGATCGAAAAAGGATAAGAGAAAAGCTAAGGCAGATTACTAAGCTGTTTTGTAATAGTATAGGTCTATTGTTGTAATTTAACTGATATTATGACAAAGAACCTTTGTAACGGGTATAGAACTTGGGAAATGTAAATATTACTTTAAATATATAGAAGTTATGTTCGTTCTTTGAGACTTTTCAATTGAATGGATGTATGAATGTTGTACAGTATAGCACCATCTGTCGGGTTAGAAGATACCCAGATTTGGGGGCGCTAAAGAAGCTGTATTCTAGAATGATATCTTAAATACAGGAGATGAGCATTGGAGAAATTATGATGACAGGGAAGATGGAATTTGAAATGAAAGCAAGGTATTCTCAACTCTTTGAAATACCAGGTACGTAAATTTCGGGGATGAAATTTCATAAGGAGGGGAGATTGTAAGACCCCGAATTTTATGAAATAAAAGTATTCAATTTTTTTATAATTACTATTCTGTAAATGGTTAAATTGATAAAAGTTTAAAGCTAAGGGTGATATATGAATTTTTTTCAAAATACGCAAGTGGTTATAAAATATTCATTGTTGTCGGGGAATATTCGTTTGGTCGTCGAATATTCTTCTTGTCGGGGAATATTCGTATGACGGCGGAGTCTTTTGTGGGCCCCATAACGAAAAATTTTTGGATGAAGAAAACCACAAAAGTGAGTTTTTATAAATAACGACGTAGTTGTTACCGTTAACACTGTTGGAATACCCGGTGGTTAAAATTCAGTAATACGCGTTGTTGCACAATAAAACACGGTATTGCACCAATTATTGATTCTTACATAAGAAGGCACTACTCAATAATTGTTACAGTAATTACTGTTCAATATTTTATTTTTGATTCAATAATTGCTGCGTTGATATTTTATATTATTGTTGTTTTAATAATTGTCACTACACAAGATTTTTCCATTATCAAATCAATAATTCATATTATTTGAATAATATTATTAGATAGCATTATTGGCAATGTCTAGAAAGTTCATCTAAGGAGAGGTTTGGTCACCTAATTGCGGCTACCAAGAAGGAGAAATTCTTATTGAAAGCCCCCTCTTTCTTGGAAACTGCCTAGTTGTCATTATTGTGATTCTATAATATTATTTGTGAATAATTAATTATTGATTTATATGATAAGGAAAATATTCATTTTATGTGGATATAGATGAAGAAATTTTTTTAAAATGACAATTGTTGAAAATTGATATTTTATCTTTTTGATAAAATAATTTATTATTATATTTTAATAATATAAGAATGGTGATATTTTTACAATGAATGTGGTATATATGAGTATATGAGGAGGAAGAGTGTTTTTGTTGTAAAATTTGTTTAAAACATGTTAAACATGTCGGTAGACCCTATTTCTTGACTGAAATTTGATTATAGCCTGTAAAATCGTCTGTTTGTGGATTTCGGTCAATTTCTGTTTAGAATTTGGAAAAACTTTCTTCTGTAAAGTTGTAGAGAATTGAATTTCCTATAAAAATACGTGAGATTCGAATTTTTTTGATTAAAGGGCTATTTATTATGAATTATTGAAGTTCCGAAATTCTAGAATAATTGATTTTTGGAAGTTTTAATTAATTTTTTAAGAAAAACGTTTTTGTTGTTTTTGGAACATGTGTGGCTGATTTGTTGACCAAAGAAGTGGGTGTGTAGGAATTTAATATATATATATATATATATATATATAATATTATATTAAATTTTCTGCTTTGGTGTTCTAAGCATTTTCCTATAAATAGGGTGCTTAAGTTAGAATTGAAAATCACACCAGAAACTGTAGTTTTCTCTCTATTTCTCTCTCTATATTATCGAGTGTATTCTTGTGAGTATTTTGATATCTTGAGTGTTGCTATACGGTGCAAGTTCGTCAAATTATTCCATCAATCTTCGCTTTTTGAGGTAAGGGATAGTAAGGGATTTTAAGGGAGATTATTTTCTTCATAAATGATATTATTTCTTCATGCCGAAGTATTGGTTTGAACTTTTTATCAAATTTAGAACTTTTTTATGTCGGGGTTACTATTCACGAGTTATTATTCATGAGTTACTATTCACGATTTACTATTCATAAGTTACTATTCACGATGGGTTACTATTCATGAGTTACTATTCATGAGTTACTATTCACGGATACTATTCACTACAAATTTGGTTTCTTTTTCTAACCAAATTATAGTTGATTTATGAATATTACTCTGGAGATTAAAACTATGTATTGATTATATTGATTTTATTATCATATATAACATTTTATAACCTCGATGTTGAAATTCTCTTTCACTGGAGTGTAAAGATGGGTAGATTATTGGTATGATCATGACTAGGGTTCTCTTTGGCCAGTAGTGAAAAGTTGAATTGTGACTGGTATAATCATGACCATTGAATTTATAATTGAACATCTTTAGCTTAAGTGCAAAGGTGAATTGATCAACATGGTTATAATTATTATTTATATAAATTCTGAAATGATTATATATTTCTTTGAGATATGAATATCTTTGGCCCATAGTACAAAGATGACTTATTGATGAATATTTTTGGCATGTAGTGAAAAGATGGTCTGTTGATGAATATCTTTGGCCCGTAGTGCAAAGATGAATTTATTAGTATGATTATGAACATGAACTGTAATTTGGTATAACAATGATCTTTGATGTTTCAGGTGATGAAAATTATCTTTGTCCTGGCTGAGGAAAGGAATTTAGAACTACAATTACGATTATGAGTTATACATGTGATTGTGGACAGGAATTTTTGATTGATGTTACAGGGATAAAATATTGTTGATGGACTTTTAACATGGAGAAGATAATAGATTTTATGGTCTATTTGACTCTTCTAATGGATTGCTCGTTCCGCTGCAACTATGGTTGAAAAGTTTTATCATCTACCATATGTTATAAATCTCTGATTTATTACTGTTGAAAGCTATTGATAATTTATTTATCTTTAGTCATAATATTCTTTACTGAGCTAGTTGTGCTCACCCTTTTGCTTCACAATTCCTTTCAGGTAATAAAAGTGTAGCTGGGACAAGCGGAGAATAACAGGGGAATAGAACGGTGGTCTATAGCTATTGAGGTTCTCCCTAAATAGGTGAGGCGAACCCAACTTTGGAAGGGTGTTTTGTCACTATCATATAAGATGTCTAATGACATACAACCTCGAGTCATCATAAGACAGGGTTGTGCTCATCCACTTGCTGAGTATATTTACAAGCACTACCTATATAATATTGGTGTTTGTTTGGAGTATAATACCCAATTAGAGACGGTGGAGATAATGATATGTCAAGAGAAGACACACCATTGGGAAGAATAGGATAGTAATCTTCCCGTTTTTCTTTGGGGTCAATTGGGTCAACCAAGGATAATTCTATGGGCATATGATATCTATCATTCATGGCCTCCTATGTACGAAGGTTTCCTTGAGCACTTCCCAAGGATTTTAATTTCTAAAACTGTTTTTGACTGTACCTTTATGTAAGGTGTCATGGTGACGTGCTATCCAAGTTAGTGTCTAGAGTCACAGTTGGAATATTTTAGTATCAAAACTCACAACATATGTGTAGTTGTATTTTGCACAACAATCGTTGTAATAAAGTTGTAGTTGTTTTCTGTACCATGTATTTGGCGACTCAGAATGGGTTGGTTGGATTGGACCTGTTTTGGGGTTGTCACATTTGCACCCTTGGCCGAAGAGAATCCATAGCCATAATCATACCAAAAACTGTCCATCAATGCACTACGGGCCAATGAGGACTTTTTCATTAGTATCACAACCATAAATTATCCATGCACTACGGGCCAAAGATAATCGTGTTTTTATCAACGGTCCTGATCATGCTATAAAACAATTCATCTTTGCACCCTTGGCCGAAGAGAATCCATAGCCATAATCATACCAAAAATTGTCCATCAATGCACTACAGGCCAATGAGGACTTTTTCCACATCATTTGCAACATTACGGTCATTATTATACCGAATAATCCCTGGTCATAATCATACCAAGTCCATCTATGCACTACAGGCCACAGATGACTTTCAACATAATATAAATATGAGGATGATGATAATATTATAAGCGTTAATCAAACTAAATCAAGGATAAATATTAAAGACTTTAAATTTATCCAGACATTATCAATCACTTAATAAAATCATAATCTAATACTGTTAATACTATAA
Organism: Panax quinquefolius; assembly: GCA_020205615.1. Lineage (NCBI taxonomy): Eukaryota > Viridiplantae > Streptophyta > Magnoliopsida > Apiales > Araliaceae > Panax > Panax quinquefolius. The sequence continues at coordinate 108,570,345 of CM035169.1, forward strand.
CAATATTTTAATCACTTCTTAAACTTATAAATAATTACATTTAATTGTTTACACTGTTCTAAATAATGAATTTAATCATTCAAAAATGTTATACTCATAAGATTTTATCACCAATAATCAAATTACTCATCAAAAATCTGCATATACCTTATATAGTATTTCCAAGCCATAAAATCCTATTTACCAATTCTTCAACTCCACATAACATATTTAACTCATATGTTCGTAGCTAAACTATTTTCATGAAAAATACCAAATCAGTCCCAAAAAATATTCTTTTCTGGGATTTAGCATAACATAGTCCCATATTGAACATATATTTTTCTTGATATTTTTAAAATTCATTTACCATTTTTCAAAAAATCAATTTCTAATTAATTCCTTAAGAAATTAGCTACCTCACGGTTAACTCCAGAAATTCCCAAATCTTGGCAGGATCTTACACATGTTAACGTGAGCTTCCAATTTAAATTTCATGGTCAATGAGTTATAGAACTCCTCAGTATAGCGTTTTTTCGTCGAAAAAACCTAAATATTGAAATGGTCTGAACTTGCTCATTTTAAGTCGGAATGAGCTCATTTTTGGATAGGAGGTACTTTACACCATATGCTTTCATGTCCCAAAAGGCCAGAATTTTTCTCACAAATTAAGTGGCCGAAACAACCCTTTTAAAATCGTGGCAGCAGCCTTTTTCATATTTTGCAGTTTTTCGTACTTTGCTAAAATTAGTCCACACAAAAATCTACAATACCTTTTCCAGTGATTCCACTTGGATAAGTTACAAAACTCATAGACCTAACTCTAGAACTTGACCAGACTCAAAAATTTGAAATATAATAGGAGATATGGTCAATTGAATTTCATTAGTCTTCAACAGGGAAAATCTGCTAGAATATAATAGACAACAAGTTATAGATCAACAACTGCAGCGGAAACAACAATCCATTAGAAGAGTCAAGTAGAGAATGAATTATACTATCTTCTAAAATTTAAAATTCCATCATCACTATTTTATCCCTATAATATCAATCAATATACATCTTGAATCAAATATTCATCTTTGCACTACAGGCCAAAGATATTCATTTATATCACCAGTTGGTCATGTTCATCTCAATACATGTTCATCTTTGCAGTACGGGCCAAAGATATTCATCAGTTAATCATTCATCTTTGCACTACAGGCCAAAGATATTCAGTAATATCATCATTTAGGACTGAGAATGATGAAAAATATCTTAAAGAAAATGAATCCAGTTAGACTAAAGGAAAAATATATTAGGATTCGATTTACGCTTTATCAAAGTTCAAAAATACTCCATAATAATCAACTGTAGAGCAGAATTCAAAAATGAAGATCAAAACATGGATACAATCAAAGATAGTGTGACGCCCCCAAAATTAGGTATACATCACCCATTCTGAGTCGCCAGATACATGGCACAAAATTCAAATACAACTTCATTTATACAACTGTTGAACTGTCAGATATATAATACGACCACAATTAATCGTGAGTTTTAATACAAATGTATGTAACTCCATGGTGCTTCGATCACAACCTTATAATGGTACTTTACATAAAAGTATAGTCAAAAATTGTTTTAGAAATTAAAATCTTTGGGAAGTGCTCAGGGAAACCTTCGTACATGGGAGGCCATGCGTCTAGGTTATAATAGATATCATATGTGCACAGAATTATCCTTGGTTGACCGAATAGACCCCAAAGAAAAATGAGAAGATTACTATCATCTTCTTTCCAATGGTGAGTTTTCTCTTGACATATAACTATCTTCACTGTCTCCAAGTGAATATTATATTTCAAATAAACTCCAAGATCATATAGGTAGTACCCGTAGATATACTCTGCAAGTGGATGCGCACAACCCTGTCTTATGATAATACGAGGTTGTATTTCATTAGACATCTTGTATGATAGTGGCAAAACACCCTTCCAAAGTTGGGTTCACCTCACCCTATTTGATTCACCAAATATAACTACTAAATGATGTATAGAATACAACACACTTTTTTATACTGTTTAGGGAGAATCTCCACAGCTAGAGACCACCGTTCTATTCCCCTGTTATCCCCGCTCGACCTGGAAACACTCTTACGGCAACACTCTTATTACCTGAAAGGAATTGTGAAGCAGAAAGGGTGAGCATAACTAGCCCAATAAAGAATATCATGACTAAAGCTAATTTACACTATCAATAGCCTTCATCATTAATAAATCAGAGATTTAGAACATATGGTAGATGATAATAGTTTTCAACCATAGTTGCAGCGTAACGAGCAATCCATTAGAAGAGTCAAATAGACCATAAGGTCTATTATCTTCTCTATGTTAAAAGTCCACCAATAATATTTTATCCCTGTAACATCAATCTACAATTCCCGTCCACGATCATATGAATAACTCATAATCACAATTGTGATTCTACATTCCTCTTTTCACCCAGGACGAAGATAATTTTCATCACCTGTCTTCACTTGAAACATCAAAAATCATGGTTATACCAAATCACAATTCCTGCTCATAATCATTAAATATTCTTTGCACTACGACCAAAGATATTCATTATTATCACATCCATGAATTAATATTTTATTGTTGAGACTCAGCTCAATAAATAATCCACATCATCGAATCATCCCTGCACTACAGGCCAATGATATTCTTTAGTATCACGACCACGAAGTATCCATGCACTACGGGCCAAAGATAATCGTGTTTTCATCAACGGTTCTGATCATGCCATAAAACAATTCATCTTTGCACCCTTGGCCAAAGAGAATCCATAGCCATAATCATACCAAAAACTGTCCATTAATGCACTACGGGCCAATGAGGACTTTTTCATTAGTATCACAACCATAAATTATCCATGCACTACGGGCCAAAGATAATCGTGTTTTTATCAACAGTCCTGATCATGCTATAAAACAATTCATCTTTGCACCCTTGGCCGAAGAGAATCCATAGTCATAATCATACCAAAAATTGTCCATCAATTCACTACAGGCCAATGAGGACTTTTTCCACATCATTTGCAATATTACGGTCATGATTATATCGAATAATCCCTGGTCATAATCATACCAAGTCCATCTATGCACTACAGGCCACAGATGACTTTCAACATAATATAAATATGAGGATGATGACAATATTATAAGCATTAATCAAACTAAATCAAGGATAAATATTAAAGACTTTAAATTTATCCGCACATTATCAATCACTTAATAAAATCATAATCTAATCTTCATTTAATACTATAACAATATTTTAATCACTTCTTAAACTTATAAACAATTACATTTAATTGATTACACTTTTCTAAATAATGAATTTAATCATTCAAAGATGTTATACTCATAAGATTTTATCACCAATAATCAAATTACTCATCAAAAATCTGCATATACCTTATATAGGATTTCCAAGCCATAAAATCCTATTTACCAATTCTTCAACTCCACATAACATATTTAACTCATATGTTCGTAGCTAAACTATTTTCATGAAAAACACCAAATCAGTCCCAAAAAATATTCTTTTCTGGGATTTAGCATAACATTGTCCCATATTGAACATATATTTTTCTTGACATTTTTAAAATTCATTTACTATTTTTCAAAAAATCAATTTCTAATTAATTCCTTAAGAAATTAGCTACCTCACGGTTAACTCCAGAAATTTCCAAATCTTGGCAAGATCTTACACATGTTAACGTGAGCTTCCAATTTAAATTTTATGGTCATCGGAGTTATAGAACTCCTGTTCCCAAATCTTGGCAGGATCTTACACATGTTAACGTGAGCTTCCAATTTAAATTTCATGGTCATCGGAGTTATAGAACTCCTGTTATAGCGTTTTTCGTCGGAAAAACCTAAATATTGAAATGGACATAACTTGCTCATTTTAAGTCAGAATGAGCTCATTTTTGGACAGGAGGTACTTTATACCATATACTTTCATGTCCCAAAAGGCCAGAATTTTTCTCATATATTAAGTGGCCGAAACAGCCCTTTTAGAATCGTGGCAGCAGTCTTTTTCATATTTTGCAGTTTTTCGCACTTTGCTAAAATCAGTCCACACGAAAATCTACAACACCTTTTCCACTGATTCCACTTGGATAAGTTACAAAACTCATAGACCTAACTCTAGAACTTGACCACACTCAAAAATTCGAAATATAATAGGAGATATGGTCAATTAAATTTCATGTTCCATTTTCATCAAAATTTATTTTTTCAAGCCTTTGTGATTTCTAAGAAACTTTCATGTTTTCACATAATAACCAACATAACTCATCATAACACTTACTAATACCACATATACCCATGATTTTCATTAGTCCAATGCTTTTATTATGACTTTCATCATAATCCACGTAAACAGATCATTTCCATAATTTAACAAGGAATGAAATACAAAGGATCGTTCACCATGCATGTGGTAATCCACAAAGACAGGTTATTCCAACAGAATAATAAAGAATGGAATAACAGAAGCTGTCCCTCAATGCATGCGATAGAGACCGCACAGACAGGTTATTCCCAATAGAATAATAAATACGGAACCAGTGTCCGACGAAAAAGCGCATGCATGAGATATTCCAAAGAGAATAGTAAAGATTTTAACCAGTCCAACCAGAAACGCATGCATGTGATATTCCAAATGTAATAATAAAGAATGGAATAATGTAAGAATTTCACCAAGTATAGGGTAGCTGCAGATACTGAGTTATTCCAATGTAATAATAAAAAATAGAATAATAGAAGTTCTCTTCATGAATACAAAAAAAATAATACCCCTTACTATAATAATAATAATAATATCATTTACGAGTACGACAAATAATATCCCCTACGAGTACAACAAATAATATCCCCTACGAGTACATCAAATAATATCCCCTACCTTAAGAAGAAGAGTACTGGATATATGAGTAGAGAAGTAGCAGAATACTTTTCTTCTTTCTCTCTATAGTTTATCTCTCTAGAGTTTTAGTGAATTCGTAAGAAATAATGAAGCAATGAGCTTCTATTTATAGAAAAATGGACTGCATATTAACTAACTCATGAACTGTCCAGATTGATTTACTTTAATCTGACGGTCCATATTTAAAGCAAAATCTTTTAAAAAAAATAAAATATATTCTATTTATAATCTAATAAAACGAATAACTTTATAAAAGATTTTACTATGCAAACATTATGTAGGCACTATGCAAATACTATGCAGGCACTATGAAAACACTGTGACGCCCCCAAAATTAGGTATACATCACCCATCTTAAGTCGCCAGATACATGGTACATAATTCAAATATAACTTAATAATAAAACTGTCGTCTACAATACGACAAAACATAAACTGTGAGTTTGAATACAAATATTGTCTACTAGAGAGTATAAAAACTCAAAAGGAGTCCTCATTATAATTATTATCACACTATTTCACAGAATAGTGAGGACTACTAATGCAAACATCTAGGATCATCACTCTGCTCCCGACTAGTCCCAAATACGCTCTCATTTCCTCAAGAGATCAAAGAAAGAAAGGGTGAGCTCAACTAGCCCAAAGAAATATTATGACTAAGATAATGCAGAATAATTTATCGTTAGCCTTCAACAGTGTTAAACTGCTAAAATATAATAACTATCAAGTTTAAATGCAGCGGGACAAGCAATCTATTAGAAGAGTCAAGTAGGGAATAAAATCTACTATCTTCTATGATTTAAAAGGTTTTTCATCACTTTTATCGCTGGGACTCAGCTTAATAAATAATCCACATCATCGAATCACCCCTGCACTACAGCCAAGGATATTCTTTAATATCATGACCACGAATTATCCATGCACTACGGCTAAAGATAATCATGTTTTCATCAATGGTCTTGATCATGCCATAAAACAATTCATCTTTGCACTACGCCCAAAGAGAATCCATAGCCATAATCATACCAAAAGCTGTCCCTCAATGCACTACGGGTCAATGAGGACTTTTTCCACATCATTTGTAACATTACTAAGCATGATTATACCGAATAATCCTCGGTCATAATCATACCAAGTCCATCTATGCACTACAGCCACGAGATGACTTTCAACATAATATAAGCATGAGGATGATGACAATGATATAAGAATTCAATAAAACAAGTTCAAGAATTAATTTATCCAGGAACTAATAATGTCCACATTGTCAACACGATACTTCTTTGTAGAGTAAAATTCAAGAATGCTCGTAAGAATATTTCCATGAAAAGATCTTGAATGAAGCGCAAATATCAAGGATATTCCACTAATTTCATGGAGTATAGAAGTCAAAGTTTTAACCAACCGAGTATAATAAAGAATGGAATAACAAAAGAAATAACCATGCATGCGATAGATCATTGCAAAAGTTATTCCAACGTAATAATAAATAATCTAACCAGTCCCAGAAAACGAAACGCACGGTGATATTCCAATGTAATAATAAATAATGAAATCACGTAAGAATTTCACCAAGTATAGGGTAGCTCACAGTATACATGTTATTCCAATGTAATAATAAATAATGGAATAATGTAAGTTCTCTTCATGAATACAAAAGAAATAATACCCTTCTTACCGTAAAAGAAACCTAATATAAGAGTAGGGAAGTAGCGAAATACTTTTCTATAGTTTCTCTATAATTTTTCTCTCTAGAGTTTCAGTGAATTTGTAAGAAATAATGAAGGAATGAGCTCCTATTTATAGAAAAATGGACCATAGTAACTAACTCATGAACGGTCCAGTTGATTTACTTTAATCTGACGATTACATATTTAAAAGCAAAATCTTTTAAATAAAATAAAATATATTCTATTTATAATCTAATAAAATGAATAACTTTATAAAAGATTTTACTATGCAAACACTATGCATGCACTATGCATAATAAAATATAATATATTCTAATTATTGTTCAATAAAATGTATAACTTTATAAAAGTATTCTGCTTTTATATAAAAAGATTTTACTATTAGCTCTAATAAAACGAATAACTTTAGAAAAGTATTCGCATTTTATATAAAAGCTTTTCTATTTTATTACATTAATAATACCAATAAAACAAAACCGAGTGACTTATCACATAAGCATCAATAATCAATACCGTGTGCTAATATGCAACCACGCCAGACATCGCATTTCTTTTACTACCTAAAGTAGTTCAACAAGATTAATGGTAAAACTTCCGCCGTTATTTTAATAAAATATTTTTGTCGCTTTCTCAATCCGACAATAATTTCGCTTATTGGGGGTCCACTAATGATTGTGCCATTGTATTGAATATTCCCTGTTAAAACGAATATTCCCCGACCAATCGAATATTATATACAACTTGCGTACTTTGCAAAATTTATAAATATTACCCACAACTATAACATTATATCAAATCAACACCATAATATAAAAAAAATTATTTCGAGAAAATTAAATCTTTATTCATAAAATCTGGGGTCTCACAATCTCCCCTCCTTATGAAATTTCGCCCTCAAAATTTACGTACGTACCTGGTATGCCGAACAGGTGGGGATACCTTGACTTCACTTCAAATTCTATCTCTTGAGGTATAACCTTTGAGCGTCGAATATGATCCTTCTTATCTAAGATGTTAACACGTATCTCCTCATACGTTAAATCTTCTGCTATCTCGTCCGGTTCTAAATTAATAATGTGGTTCGGGTCGTCCCCATATTTACGTAACATCGATACGTTAAAAACGTTATGAACACGCGACATACTTGGCGGTAAAATGAGTCTATAGGCCATAGTTCCTAATTCATCGAGGATTTCAAATGGCCAATTAAATCGAGGGTTGAGATTTCCTCTCTTCATCGAGTCTTGCTTCTAGAATAACGCCCTATTGAACCTTCTTCTTCACATTTAGCAGCTCCGGGTGTGTAGCTTGAGCGGCCTTAAACTTTATCGATTAAAGTTGATTCTACTCATATATTTGATATCACCACGTGGGTTCCTAGAGTCTTTAACTCTATCTTCATCCTTTATAAGTTGTACAAAATGGGTCTTTATGTTAACAATATCGCACTCGTAAATGCATACGATCTTCTACTCAACGCGTCAGCTAACACGTTTGTTTTTCCCACGATGATATTGAATGGTACGATCGTAATCTTCAACCGCTCGAGCCAACGTCTTTGGCACAATACAAGTTCGTTTTGGGTGAAAAAAATATTTGAGGGTTTTAGAAATGGGTTTTGTACTGGGGTTAATACAAAATTTGATTTCACGCTCTAGGGTAGGCTAAGAAGTCTTCAAGAATATGTCAGGAAATTTATTAACAATAGAAATATCATTCAAAACTGTGACTCTCATCCAAGACTTGGATATCACGTCACATTGATACCTATCAACTTGCCACTGTTATTCACAACGTCCCCTACGGAAAGTTCGGCTTTGGTGCATTCCACACAAGGAAGTCAACAACGAAAGGCTCAGGGCTCTTTACTTATGACTTGATATGACAATGATTGATTTTAGTGGTTTGGTTGCTTGAATTCGCATAACAAGTTGGTTAGGAATATGAAAGCTAACAACCTTACGAAAAGCATGATGAGTAGTTAACCAATTAATTCCTAAAATCACATCAAGAGCAAGTATTTTCAAAGAGATAAGATCGACAGGTAACGTGAAAGTGTCGATTTGAATTAAACAAGATTTATAAACAGTGGAGGCAATGAAGGTTTCTACTAACGGAGTTTTAACCAATAAGTCAAAGTCTAATTTCTCTGAAGTCAAATTTAAACGTTGAGCGCAAGCAAGAGAGATAAAATAATGGTTAGAACAGGTATCTAATAAGGCATAGACTTTGCAAGAATTTATAATTAACTAACCCGTGATAACTACATTCGTGTTCCTCGTCACAAAAAAATGCTCCCTTTTAAACTATCGATTTTGACTTGTCTGGGACATTCTTTGGCGTCACCATCCCAGCTAGACTTGACTTTGCTATAGAGTACATTCCACCCTTAATTGCTTCGTCACATTCCTGATCCATGATTTGAATCATTACTCCCCGATCCATATTGAATTGGGGTTGACCGCTCTCTACAGGGTAATTCCGAATTTGATGTTGGATTATCCCAATTGTTGTCCAAAAAGATCCATTTCATCTATTTTGACTTTATTGGATCGGACGTCTTTTTTGACAATATCAACGCGTCGTGCAGCTTTTACCCACGCATCATCTATTCTCCTTTGTTCAGTTGTTTCTGCTTTCATCAGAACTTTGATCATAACATTCTCAAATTCCAGCTCTAATATCTTATACTCTGCCAAAGAGTGCTTCTGTTCAAGCATTTCACATCGGGTAACACAATTTTGAATAGTTGCATCTCTTTGCTCCTCGACCTCCTGCCGTTCTTCACCCTGCTCTTCTAACTCATGAGTACGATTTTGTAATGCTAAATTTTGATCATAAAATTCTTCTAATAAATTCTCCTCAGGTTCCTCTTCTTCCTCTTCTTCCTCACTCTCAGCTGCTGCCTCTGAAACTAGCTCGGGTGCAACTATTAGTTCTTCACGCATCACGTAGATATCTCTAATTTCTTCTTCATCTGACATCACACTAACCTGGTTAGTGATTAAAGGTGTCTCAACGGTCTCATATGCTTCATTGCTTATCTCAACATTTTCGGATGCCATTTGCAAATACTACCACAAACCAAAGGTTAATTGACATGTAACATATTATCCATATACTCTGACCGACCAATTAAATATCAAATAAACTTAGGTAGGTCATACTAGAGAAGGAATTCCCCATCTCTCCCCTCCTAGTTCTTGTCTCACATTTTAGCAAGGGATCATATCCCTAAGCTTTGATACCAACTGTGACGCCCCAAAAATTAGGTATACATCACCCATCTTGAGTCACCAGATACATGGTACAGAATTCAAATATAACTTAATAATACAACTGTCGTGTACAATACGACAAAACATAAACTGTGAGTTTGAATACAAATATTGTCTACTAGAGAGTATAAAAACTCAAAAGGAGTCCTCATTACAATTATTATCACACTATTTCATAGAATAGTGAGGACTACTAATGCAAACATCTAGGATCATCACTCTTGTTCCCCGACTAGTCCCAAATACGCTCTCATTTCAAGAAGAGAGCAAAGAAAGAAAGGGTGAGCTCAACTAGCCTAGTAAGAAATATTATGACTAAGATAATGCGTAATAATTTATCATTAGCCTTCAACAAAGTTAAACCGATAAAATATAATAACTATCAAGTTTAACTCACAATGAACAAGCAATCCATTAGAAGAGTCAAGGTGGAATAAAATCTACTATCTTCTATGATTTAAAAGGTTTTTCATCACTTTTATCATTGGGACTCAAACTTAATAAATAATCCACATCATCGAATCACCCCGCATCACACTACGACCAAGGATATTCTTTAGTATCACGACCACGAATTATCCATGCACTACTACTAAAGATAATCATGTTTTCATCAACTATCCCGATCATGCCATAAAATAATTCATCTTTGCACTACTACCAAAGAGAATCCATAGCCATAATCATACCAAAAGTCATCCCTCAATGCACTACGGCCAACGAGGACTTTTTCCACATCATTTGTAACATTACTAAGCATGATTATACCGAATAATCCACAGGTCATAATTATACCAAGTCCATCTATGCACTACAGGCCACAGATGACTTTCAACATAATATAAGCATGAGGATGATGACAATGATATAAGAATTCAATAAAACAAGTTCAAGAATTAATTTATCCAGGAACTAATAACGCCCACATTGTCAACATGATACTTCTTTGTAGAGTAAAATTCAAGAATGCTCAGAAGAATATTTCTATAAAAATATACTGGATGAAGCGCAAATATCAAGGATATTCCACTAATTTCATGGAGTATAGAAGTTAAAGTTTTAACCAACTAAGTATAATAAAGAACGAAATAACAAAAGAAATAACCATGCATGCGATAGATCGCCTTGCAGTAAAAAGTTATTCCAATGTAATAATAAATAACGGAACCAGTCCGTAGAAAATAAATGCACAGAACAAGATATTCCAATAGAATAATAAAGAATGGAACCAGTCCCACAGAAAGCGCGCACGACCGGTGATATTCCGGCGAATAATAAATAATGGAACCAGTCCTGCAGAAATGCATGTATGACGGATATTCGAATGAGAATAATAAATAATGAAATCACGGTAGAATTTCACCAAGTATAGGGTAGCTCACAGATACATGTTATTCCAACGAATAATAAATAATGGAATAATGTAAGTTCTCTTCATGAATACAAAAGAAATAATACCCTTACCGTAAAAGAAACCTGAATATAAGAGTAGGGAAGTAGCGAATACTTTTCTATAGTTTCTCTATAATTTCTCTCTCTAGAGTTTCAGTGAATTCGTAAGAAATAATGAAGGAATGAGCTCCTATTTATAAAAAAATGGATCGCATAGTAACTAACTCATGAAACTATCCCGTATTGATTTACTTTAATCTAACGGTCCATATTTAAAGCAAAATCTTTTAAATAAAATAAAATATATTCTATTTATAATCTAATAAAACGAATAACTTTATAAAAGTATTCTGTTTTATATAAATAATTTTTACTATTAGACTAATAAAACGAATAACTTTATAAAAGTATTATGTTTTATATAAAAAGCTTTTCTGTTTTATTACATTTATAATACCAATAAAACAAAACTTAGTGACTTATCACATAAGCATCAATAATCAATACCGTGTGCTACTATGCAACCACGCGTATTACTATACTTTTACTACAGAGTAGTTCAACATTATTAATGGTAAAACTTACGATGTTATTTTCAATAAAATATTTTTGTCGTTTTCTCATTCCGACAATAATTTCGTTGTGGGGTCCACCAATGATTGTGCCGTTGTACGAATATTCCCTGTTAAAAATGAATATTCCCCGACCAATCGAATATTATATACTACTTGCGTACTTTGCAAAATTTATAAATATTACCCACAACTATAACATTATATCAAATCAACACCATAATATAAAAAAAATTATTTCGAGAAAATTAAATCTTTATTCATAAAATCTGGGGTCTCACAATCACTATGCATAATAAAATATAATATATTCTATTTATTGTCTAATAAAAAAGATAACTTTATAAAAGTATACTGTGTTATATAAAAAGATTTTACTATTAGCCTAATAAAACGAATAACTTTATAAAAGTATTACATTTTATATAAAAAAGCTTTACGCTTTTATTACATTAATAATACTAATAAAACAAAACTGAGTGACTTATTACGTAAGCATCAATAATACATACCGTGTGCTACTATACAACCACGCGTATTACTGTACTTTTAACACCGGGTGTTTTAACAGTTAACGGTAAAACTTCCGCCGTTATTTTCATAAAAATATTTTTGTCGTTTTCTCAATCCGATAATAATTCCATTGTGGGGTCCACCAATGATTGTACCGTCGTACGGATATTTCCCGACAAAAAGAATATTCTCTGACTAATCAAATATTCCCCGACACAACGAATATTTTATATCAACTTGCTTACTTTGCAAAAAAAAAATTCACATATTACCCTTAACTTTAAACTTTTATCAATTTAACTATTTACCAAAATAGAAAAATTGAATACTTTTATTTCATAAAATTCGGGGTCTCACAGATAGTAACTGTGACACCCCCAAATCCTGGTACTTCATTTTCTCAAGATTTGGTGTTCACTTAATCAAAACATTCATCTATAACTACCCAATTATAATAAAATTAAATAATAAAACCTGCCCATACAGGAATAAATTTAAATAAAAATCTTCCAGGTTATCTAACCTTTAACAACAATCATTCAAATGCGGAATTTAAATAAACTTCATTACAATCTTTAAACCAAAGTCTGATAATAAAACTATCGAATCTATTACAAGTCTTCAATACTTGTTCATCTTTCCTTTTCCTTTACTGGTGCTAGGTACGTCACCAGTTTCAACTTTAGTTGTAAGAAATTTTACAGGCAAGAGTGAGCAAATAAGGCCCACTTGAAATAGCAATAAATAAATCTTAAAACTTTTACATCAATTGCCAATATTAGGCTCAATAGAACTGAACAATATATTCTATTAACTTTCTGAAAATTTTAACATTCACTGAGGATCTAATGACCACGAATCATGTCCACAGTTATAAGTAATCTTTCAACTTTAACTTTAATTAAATATAAGACTATAAGGACTCCACGTACTTAGGGGGATCAACCCTTCGTACAATGTATTATGCACAACCATTTCAACGCTAAGCGTAAACCTCTATTAAAAGAGTTGTTCATCTTAGTATTTAGAATACAAGTCCGCACCAAAGTAAGTCTGGTTTGGATAAGCTTTCAAAGAAATTTGGAATTTAACGAACATCAACTAAGGAGTAGTTGAATAAGACCAATAACACTATACTATAGAATAATAATGATTGAATAAATTATAGTAAACTAAAGTCATGCATTAGGAATAATCTAATAGCATACAATTTGAATAACTATAGCATACTTTGCTTGAACAACACTAAGCCAAGGTTAATTAGAATTGAATAATAAGCATGCATATCATATATAGTTGTGCATGCTAAACCACAAGTTAAATACAAGAATAACTTGCTCCAAATAACTTACATCATTATATTGTAATCAAATTGAAAACAATAATTGAATTAACAAGATAATAGATTAGAAAACTTATATCGTCATGAGTAACTAGATACAATGACTTACTCAATAATAGGCAATCTATCTCTACGAAAGTGTAGAAGTAGCAACTTACAACAATTGTAATTGAATTTGAAAACAATAATGTACCATATGAAATTAAACTCGCACAATGAAGTTTTGTGTTAGAGAACTTGCTCAATTATAAAATAGAGTTAGAAAACTTGCCTTTAGCACAAGCTAAACCTTACAACTTGAATCAATACCCTATACATAAGCCATATTGACATAGTTAGTCATTACCAACATTGTATACTCATATAAACAAATATATACATCATATATGTTAAATTACCCTTTCACATAATCAACTATGTTACAAATAGGTAACACTTGATAGCATGTTCATTCATAGCTTAATACTACTGAAATCATCATTTAACATTCCTATTATTAACACATAACATTTTTTTTCCAAATTTGTATACTTAAACAAAACTGTCAGAACCTTATATAAATCATTTTAGCATTTCCACGCTTTACATCATGGTTCATGTACTACACAGAGTCAAGTTGGCGGCATGGCGTGTCATAGGCCATTGGTTGGCTATTTCGGCCATAGGCATGGCAGCGCGCGCTACGGCTATGATTTGTACTTCTTTGGCCATATTTGTGGTGCGACTCGTAATCCATGACCAAGCTTCTAACAACAGATATGAACAAAAGCCAAATTGGCCTAAAAGCTCGAATCTAATAGACTGATTAACATGTAATACACATATAGACTTCATATAAACATATTGTGAAGACTTGTAACATGTTTCTACTCATAAAATAACATAAACATCAAAGTTACAACACCCAAATTCAATGTTTTTGGCAAAAACTCCATTGTGGACATTTTTAATGAAAATCAACACTGCGATTTTGTTTTTCAATCAAAACAGAAATTTCAAAACATCATAGTTACGATTATACATACTCTATCAATTTCCATAGTCAATTTATCAATTTAACAACTAATTAAACCTAAATTTCTACTTCAACTAAGCCATATTCATATATATATTTTATATGAACACTCTGTAATATGTTTTCTTCCACAAAAACACATATATACATGAATTCATTTATCTATAATCATATATAAACTCATGAAATCATCTTATAATCAATAATTAATCATATAACTATAAACACCATCAATTTAACTTTTATAAAATTTCACAGAAAACTTTTTGGAAGAAGAAGAAACTAAACTTTTAAAGAAAGATTAAGCTCCTACCTTTGATTAGGAAGATGATGGCTATTCTTTTCCCCAATTCCTTTCTCAAAAACCTGTTAGAAAACACTCACATTCTCTCTAGAGTTTTCTCTATTTTTTTCTCTGTGTTCTTCTTCTTCTTCTTCTTCTCTCTTCTCCCAACTCTATTTTACGTATAATAATATAACGTATGTAATAATAGATATATTTAGTATAGGATTTTAACTGACATCAGTTATATTATTTTGAAAATCAAAAGCCATAAGGCTTGTTTGGCTAAGCTTAATAAAATAACCCTTTAATCCTTACACCTTATTTGGTAAACCTAATTAAAACAAATGGATTAAATCCTTGTACCTTGTTTGCTAAAACATCATTAGATTAAAGACTTATTATGCAATAAGACATGTTTGGCAAAAAAACTAAATTAAACTCTTTTAATTTTTTTAATAACTCCTTTATAGCAAGGGTATTTGTCACACTTCTATTAAATTAAATAATCAATTTAATCAATTCAAATACTAATCTATTAAATTACTTTAGCACATAATTTAATATCACATAACTATAATTTCTTTTATAATTATAATTTTATTCGACCAACTAATATTTTAAATTACAATTTCTCATTTAAAATATTATAATTTATTTAAATCATTATAAGCTCTCTAGCTTACTTATTAAATTAAATTGGTATATAATCTCATAACAATTAATTTTTTTAGCTCCTTAATTATTTATTCAACAAATAATTAACTAAGCCACATCAACTCAAATTGCCATTAAATACTTATATAATTCAATAAATATTTAATATATATTATTTAATTATTTATTCAACAAATAATTAACTAAACCACATCAACTCAAATTGAATAATTATTTATTCAACAAATAATCATATCCATTATATACTTATATAAATCAATAAATATTTAATATTACACTTTAAAATTCTGGAATGTTACAGTAACGACAATAGATAACTTAGACAAAGAAAGAAAATTTTATTTTTCTATGAATAGTGCCGTATTCGTGAATAGTGGCGTATATGTGAATAGTGCTGTATACGTGAATAGTAACCCCGACACGAAGAGTTAGAAATTCTACAAGAAAAATCATACTTCGTTAATAGTGCCGTATACGTGAAAAGTGCCGTATATGTGAATAGTGTCGTATACGTGAATAGTAACCTCGACATGAAGAGGTAGAAATTTCACAATAAAGTTCATACCAATATTTCGGCATAATGATATTGAAAGAAAAATATCATTTACGAAGAAAATAACATCCCTTACCTCAAAAGAACAGTACTTCTGACTAAAATATCGGATGTAATGCCGAAGAAAACTTGCACTGAATAACAACTCTCAAAGTATCTAAATACTCACAAAAATACGCTCGATAATATATAGAGAGAAAACTTATGTTTCTGGTGTGATTTTCAATTCTAACCTAAGCACCTATTTATAGGAAAATGTCAGAATGCCAAAGCAGACTAAATTAATAAAATATTAATATTCTTATAACATTTCAAGCACGCCACTGACCAATATCAGTCCTCCACTTTTTAACAAAATTTTTCAGCATATTTTTCCACAAAAAAAAGTGGGGCCAACCTATGTTTTTAATAAAAACATTTATTTCCAAAACTTCAATAATTCATAATAAATGACCATTTTATCAGAAAAATACGAATTTTATGTCCATTCCATAGGAAATTGAATTCTCTACAATTTTGTAGAAGAAAGTTTTTCCAAATTCTAAACAAAAAATGTCCGAAATCCACATACAGGTGATTTTTAATACCTCCATTTTGACAAAATACTGATAAAATACCTCAACATTAATTCCTTCATTTATATCCACATAAAATAAATATATCCTTCATTTATATCCACATAAAATAAATATTTTCTTATCATATAAATCAATAATTAATTATTCACAAATAATATTACAGAATCACAATAATGACAACCAGGTCGTTTCCAGGAAAGAGTGGGCTTTCCGATAAAGATTTCTCTTTACTGGCACGCAATTAGGTGACCAAACCCCTTTCCTAGACAGAACTTTCTTAGACATTGCCAATAATGTTATCTAATAATATTATTCAAATAATATGAATTATTGATCTGATAATGGGAAATACTGTGCAGTGACAATTATTGAAACAACAATAATATAAAATATCAACGTAGCAATTATTGAATCAATAAAATAAAATATTGAACATTAATTACTATAACAATTATTGAGTAGTGCCTTCTTACGTAAGAATAAATAATTCAAAAATACTGTGCAATACTGTGTGCTATTGTGCAACCACGCGTATTAATGTATTTTAACTTGTGGTATAACCTTTGTGCGTAGGACATGCTCCTTCCTATCCAAGATCTTGACAGGTACCTCTTCGTATGTTAAATCTTCGGTTATATCGTCCGGTTCTAACTCAATAATGTAGTTTGGGTCTTTCACATATTTACGAAGCACATATATTTGAAAAACATTATGAACACGAGACATGCTTGGAGGTAATGCGAGTCTATAGGCCACATTTCCTATTCGGTCAAGAATTTCAAATGGATCAACAAATCGTGGATTGAGCTTTCCTCTCTTCCCAAATCTTGTAACTCCCTTCCATGGTGCAACACGTAACAATACATGATCCCCAAAATTAAATTCCACGTCCTTTCGATGAAGATCCGCATAACTCTTTTGTCGATCCTATGCCGTTTGTATACGTTGTCGGATTATTTGGATCTTCTCTGTAGTCATTCATACCAACTCTATTCCCAACAACGTGCTTCTCCCACCTCATCCCAGCATACTGGAGATCGACACTTTCATCCATACAATGCTTCAAATGGAGCCACACCTATACTTGCCTGATAACTATTATTGTAGGAGAATTCCACCAATGGTAGGTACTTATCCCAATTCCCTTTGAAATATAGGACACAGAGTCTTAATAGATCTTCAAGAGTTTGAATATTCCTTTCTGATTGCCCGTCCGTTTGAGGATGGTATGCCGAACTGAATCGTAAGTCCGTGCCCATAGCTTTTTGCAAGCTAACCCAAAATAGTGAAGTGAATATTGGGTCACGATTTGAAACTATGGATACTGGCATGCCATGCAATCTCACAATCTCATTCACATATATACGAGCAAGACGTTCAAGGGAATAAGTCTCCCGTATAGGCAAGAAATGAGCAGACTTGGTTAATCTATCAACAATGACCCAAATCGCATCTATGCCTTGAGAAACCTTGGGAAGACCCATAACAAAATCTATGGTAATGTATTCCCATTTCCATTTTGAAATCTCAAGTTATTATAATGGACCCTTTGGCACTTGATTCTCTGCCTTTACACGTTGACAAGTTTAACACCTCGAGATAAACTCCACAATCTCTCTCTTCATATTGTTCCACCAAATGTATGTCGAAGATCATAATACATTTTAGTACTACCAGGATAGATTGCAAATGGTGTTTTGTGTGCCTCCATCATGATTCTATGTTTCAAGTCAAAATCGTTAGGAACGCAAAGTCTGGAGTTGACTCAAAGTATTTCTTCTTCGTCGATTCTTGCTTCTGGAATAACACCTTCTTGCACTTTCTTCTTCATACGCATCAGCTCCAGGTCTATAGCTTGAGCAGCTTTAACTTTATCGATTAAAGTCGATTCTACTCGTTTGTTTGATATCATCACGTGGGTACTTGGAGCCTTTACATCTATCTCCATCCTTTGTAAGTCATACCAAATGGGCCTTTGTGTTAACAACATCGCACTCGTACCCGCATATGATCTTCTACTCAATGCGTCAGCTACTACATTCGCTTTTCCAGGATGGTATTGGATGCTATGATCGTAATCTTTCAACAGCTCGAGCCAACGTTGTGACGCCCCCAAAATTAGGTATACATCACCCATCTTGGGTCGTCAGATACATGGTACAAAATTCAAATACAACTTACTAATACAACTGTCGTGTACAATACGACAAAACATAACTGTGAGTTTGAATACAATTATTGTCTACTATATTATACAAACTCAAAAGGAGTCCTTATTACAATTATTAACACACTATTTCACAGTTAAGTGAGGACTACTAATGCTATCCTCTGGACTGTCACTCCGTTCCCCGACTAGTCCCTGCTTGTTCTCATTTCCTGAAGAGAACAATGAAAGAAAGGGTGAGCTCAACTAGCCCAGTAAGAAATATTATGACTAAGATAATGCAGAATAAATTATCGTTAGCCTTCAACAGTGTTAAACTGATAAAATATAACAACATCAAGTTTAACTGCAGCGGATCAAGCAATCCATTAAAAGAGTCAAGTAGAGAATAGAATCTACTAACTTTTATGATTTAAAAAGTTTTTCATCACTTTTATCGCTGAGACTCAGCTTAATAAATAATCCACATCATCCCTGCACTACGGCCAAGGATATTCATTAGGGTCACGACCACAAATTCCATGCACTACGGGCCAAGGATATTTGTGTATTCATCAATGGTCATGATCATGCCAACAACTGTCCATCAATGTACTACGGGCCAATGAGGACTTTTTACACATCATTTGTAACATTACGATCATGATTACACCGAATAATCCCTGGTCATAATCATACCAAGTCCATCCATGCTTTACAAGCCACAGATGACTTTCAAAAAAATATAAACATGAAGATGATGACAATGATATAAGAATTCAATAAACCAAGTTCAAGAGTTAAGTTATTCAGGAACTAATAACGTCCAAATTGTCAACATGATACTGCTTTGTAGAGTAAAATTCAAGATTTCTCAGAAGAATATTTCCATGAAAAATACTGGATGAAGCACAAATAACAAGGATATTCCACTAATTTTATGGAGTATAGAAGTCAAAATTTTAACTGACTGAGAATAATAAGGAATGGAATAACAACAGAAATCACCATGCATGCGGATTGCAGATAAAGCGAGTTATTCCAACGAATAATAATAATGGAACCAGTCGTGTGAAAATCACAATCGACGTGGATGTTCCAAATGAATAATAAAGAATGGAATAATAAAGATTTAAACCAGTCCCACGTAAAGCACGTACCACGATGTTCCAAATCGGAAAATAAAGATGTAATAATAAAAAAAGCGGAACCGAATCCCACAGATAGCATGAGCAGATGTTCCAACGGAATAATAAAGACATAATAATAGAAGAATGTCACCACGTATAGGGTATTCCACAGATACAAAGTTATTCCAATGAATAATAAAGAAATGGAATAATGTAAGTTCTCTTCTCAAATACAAAAGAATAATATCCCTTCTAGTAAAAAAAACCGAATATAAAAGTAGTTAAGTAGCAAAATACTTTTCTTCTATCTCTCTATAGTCTCTCTCTATAGTTCTGTGAATTCGTAAGAAAATAATGAAGGAATGAGCTTCTATTTATAGGAAAATGGAATGCATAGTAACTAATCTATGAACGGTCCAGATTGATTTACTTTAATCTGACAGTCCATAATTAAAGAAAAATCTTTTAAATAAAATATAATATATTCTATTTATAATCTAATAAAATGAATAACTTTATAAAAGATTTTACTATGCAAACACTATGCGAACATACTATGCAAACACTATGCATAATAAAATATAATATATTCTAATTATTGTCTAATAAAATGCATAAATTTATAAAAGTATTCTGCTTTTATATAAAAAGATTTTACTATGCAAATACTATGCAGACACTATGCAACACTATGCATAATAGAATATAATATATTCTATTTATAGAATAACTTTATAAAAGTATTCTTTTTTATATAAAAGATTTTCTCAGATTATTACATTAATAATACCAATAAAACTGAGTGACTTATCACGTAAGCATCAATAATTAATACCGCAGCTACTACTACTACCAACCCCAGACATCGCATTCTTTAAGCACCGGTGTGTTTCAACAGCTAATCTGTAAAACTTCCGCCGTTATTTTCATTAAGTATTTTTGCCGATCTGTCTCAATCCGACAATAATTCCGCTAGGGGTCCACTTAATGATTGTGCCATCGCATTTAATATTTCCTGTTAAAACGCGAATATTCCCCACCAATCGAATATTATATGACAACTTGCATACTTTGCAAAATTTATAAATATTACCCACAACTATAACATTATTTCAATTTTACTCCATAATATTCAAAAATAATATTTATAGAAAATTCATCTTTATTCAAAAAGTTGGGGTTTTACAAACGTCGTTGCCGCATGTTGAGTTCCTTTTGGGTGAAGAAATATTTTTGGCTTTTATGATCTGTATAGATCTCCACTTTCTCCCCATATAGGTAGCTTCTCCAGATCTTCAATGCAAAAATGACTGCTGCCAACTCCAAATCATGTGTAAGATAATTCCACTCATATTCTTTGAGTTGTCGCGAGACATATGCTATGACTTTCCCATGTTGCATGAGAAAACATCCTAACCCTTTGCCTGAAGCATCGCTATAGATAACAAATCCATCCGAACCAGATGGTATTGTTAGAATAGGTGCCGAAATGAGTCTCCTCTTGAGCTCTTGAAAACTCTTCTCACATTCCTCGCTCCATACAAATTTTGTATTTTTCCGAGTCAGCTGAGTTAACAAAGTAGCGATTCGAGAAAACCCTTCCATGAATCTCCGATAGTAACCAGCTAAGCCCAGAAAGCTACGTACTTCGGTCACTGACTTCGGTTGCTCCCAACTTTGTATTGCTTCAATCTTCGCTGGGTCGACAGATACTCCATGTTTTGACACCACGTGCCCAAGGAATGCTACTTCCTCAAGCCAAAACTCGCATTTCTTCATCTTGACATATAGCTTGTTGTCACGAAGCCTTTAAAGTACCAGCTTCAAATGGCACTCATGATCTTCACGACTTTTAGAATAGATGAGGATGTCATTAATAAAGACAACAACGAACTGATCCAAATATTGTTTGAACACACGGTTCATCATATCCATGAAAGCAACAGGATAATTAGTCAATCCAAAAGACATGACTAAGAATTCATAATGCCCGTACCGAGTTTTGAAAGTAGTCTTCGGAATATCCTCAGTTTTAATCTTCAGCTGATGATATCCAAAACGAAGATCGATCCTTGAAAAGAATTGTGCTCCATGCAACTGGTCGAACATGTCATCAATGCGAGGTAGTGGATACCAATTCTTGATGGTGACATGGTTTAATTCCCGATAGTCAACACAAAGTCGCATACTCCTATTGTGATAACCCGAGATTTCGAATAATCAAAATTTATGAATAAATTTTTTTATAAATAATATTAATATTATTATCAATTTTGTGGCAAGTATCTGTGATACGAGTCCCGAGAAGGTCCATTTGTGTATTGACTAATAAAATTAGAGTCGAGTTATGCTTAATAAAGAATAGAAACCCTAACCCTAAGTCCGGATAGGGATTTGATAGAAAATATAATTAAAATAATTATATTAATGAGTTTGTGTTTGTACCGAAGAAATTTATTAATCAATGATTGATCGGATAAGGTTTACAAATTATAAACCCTAATAAGAGATTAGAAACCCTAACGTACCGTTAGAAACCCTAATTGTACGCCGAGAAACCCTAATTTTATATTCAGGAACCCTAAACCCTAAATTAGGAAACCCTAATCCTAATTAGCAAGCCTAAAGTGACTAGTAAATGTTAATATAATTAGAAAACCCTAATTATACTTTAGAAATATTAATTTCTATTTAAAACCCTAATTTTATTTTAGAAATCTAATTTTTCTTTTTAGAAACCCTAATTAGAAAAATTCTAGAATTTGGAGTTTGTAAAACCTAAGGGTTAGAACCTTAGGGTTAAACCCTAAGGGTTTGGACAATTGACCATAATGCCATTAAATTTAAATTACAAATGACAAAGTACCCTTTATGGATTTTTTTTAAGTTAACTTGCAAAATTGTCCAACAACTTTAGTAGGTGGCCAACTAAGTTGACCAATGTGACTTAAATTATCAGCAACCAGCCCCTATGTGACAACAAATAAGTCCATTGTATCAGCCATAGCAACATACAATGCATCCTAGAAATATATATTAGATTCAAGAGAGAGAAAATCATTAATTTGCTCATTTGGCCAACCAAGCTCTCACCTACTCTATCTCTCTCACCAAACCCACGAAAAGTTTAAGTGATTCAGTCCCTAGATCACCCCTTAGAACACCAAGATCCATAGAGAAAGAAGAGGATCAAAGATTGGAAACTAAAAGGTATAAACCCTAACCCATTTCGATCTTGTATGCTAAGATAGAGTCAGTGTTTATGTGTTTAGATTCATGCTAGAAGGTGTTTTAAGATGATCTATGATGATCCATTGTGGATCCATAGCATCAAAGTTGGTAAAAATTGAAGTTTTTCAAAACTGTCCAAGAACAAATTCGATGGTCTGACAAGCAATGTCAGTGGCCATAGATCTTTGCTCGTTTATGATATTTGTTGTTTTAACGTTTGTATTGGTAGCCTGTTATGTTGTCTTCAATCTGGAAGTGGAATCACAGTGATTGAATGGATAGATTTCATTTTATTAATCTGGTTGAAACCCGTTGATTGACGCCGACCGGTCAAAAATCTGGGCAACCCAGAATCGTTTGAACACCGTCTGACAACATTTTACGAAGCCCAGATCTATCAGTGTATAAGTGTTTTAATTATTGTTTTTGTACCAAACTTGTAGCCTGTTATATGTTCTTTGATTTTATGTCTTTATATCGTATAGATAAACCACAGGTCGATCGTAGAAGGTGGTCAAAGTAGACCACTCACACTGTTCTTACGTTTCTGGAAAAACCCAGAAAAAGTGTAAGTAATTTTTCTGACCGTGGTTGACCAAGTTGAATATGGTAATTTTGTTGTTTATAGACTGATTTGTTGTTATGTAATTTTTCCTTGGTATGATTACTAGAGGTATGAAGCAAGAACCAACTTGTTTGATCATCATAACACCAAGATAATCGAGCATGAAATAGAACCCTCGAATTGCCTGGGTTTCTGGAAAACCCAGGTAACGCCTGACAGTTACTTTGCTTGGCTGGATCTTCAAGATCTGATGTTTTTTGATCGAGTTGTCGATTGGTAAATGTGGTATTACATGTCCACTACATGATCTGTCTGGTCAAACAAGGCAGACAGATAACGAAGCTATCAGTGTTCTTGAGCTTAAGAACACCAACAGCGACGCTAAGTGTCGCTATAGGCCATTAACGACGGATTAATTAATTAATTTTCTGATATTTTCGGTAATTAATTAAAAATAGAAAATAAATTATAAAAATTATTAGAAATAGTTTTGAAAATTATTTTAAATTATGAAAAATAATTTATTGATTAATTGAATATTTTTCTTTAATATTTATAATTATTTAAATATTAAAGGTATTTAATTTATTTACTTAGTGTATTAAATAAATTAGAGAAAAATAATTTAATATTATGAAAATCATTTTAAATAAGAATAATGTATTTAAAAATAATTTGAGTTATAAAATGTGACTTTTAATATTTTTAGAGAATTTTCATTAATAATTTAATATTAATGATATTAATTTTATTTAATTATTGTTTTAAATAAATAAGATAAAAATGATTTTATTGATTTAAAAATCATTTTAAATAAGAATAAAATGTTAGAAAATATTTTGAATTATAAAATATAATTTTCAATATTTTTGGAGAATTTTCATTAATAAATTAATATTAATGATATTAGATTTATTTAATTATTATATTAAATAAATGAATTAAAAATGATTTTATTGATTTAAAAATCATTTAACAATGAGAAAAATATTTTAAAAATATTTTAAGTTATAATTAATAACTTTTAATATTTTGATAATAATTTTATTAATATTTAAATATTAATGGTGATAATTTAAAAATAATTTTAATTACTTTAAAATCATTTAAGTAGAATATTAATGATTTAAAAATATTTTAAGTTATTAATAATAACTTTAATATTTTGACAAGTATGTTATTAATATTTTTATATTATTAAATATTAATAATGATAAGATTATTTGATAATTAAATCATTTAAAAATGATTTAAGTGTTTGAAAAATTATTATAAATTATAATAATTGTTTATAAATTATTAAAAGCTTCCTAAAAAATATTATAAACGATATTTGACTTATCTAAAATAATATTGAAGCTTAGGACCAAATTTAATTGACAATCAATGTGTTAATTATCTGGATAGGGTGACGTAACAATCGAGAATGGACCGAAATCCAACCAGACCAAAATAGTTAGACTTGATAAGTGTTTATATAGGTTATAAACACTAATGTGACTATGTGGTAATGTGCCTAGGAGAAGTTTGATTGTAGAATACAGTGTTACGTGTTATGAATAATTGTACTAATTGTAAGACCGATATTATTGGTTATAGGTCTTTTGAAAGCAAATAAGTTTATTGTGTAGTAGTTTGTAATCAACGCTTGAAGGCAAGTTTCCTAACTCAACCTTGAGTTATATTCATTCAAATATTATAATGGTTAATTATTGCTAATTATACCATGTCCGGGGAATTTATTGTTGATTATTCGCAGTTAGTGCATGATTAAATTATTGATTCGGAGAATATACATTTGTAGAATAACTATTGTTGGATATTCATATTCGTAGAAGGTAGAATTGACAGTACAGATAATTCCTGTTTATTGTCAAATTATATTGAGAAATGTCTTTGCTAATTATTCTGGCTAGACGAACATTTGTTAGGACTTGATAGGTTTGAGAAGAGAAGAGAAGTGATTAGATATTGAAATGCTTGCATTTCGTTTTTAAATCAAAATCTTGATTCTGAGACTGAGAAGAACAACCTTTTATATAAAGGGAACATTTTGGGTCGTAAATTCGGCCATTGCGCACTGTTAAGTATTATGCATAATATCGGGTATAATAAAGTTGATCACTTGTTATACTTGCAGAGGGGTATGATTTAATCTTTATGGTTATCTGATACGCCTGCGTATGTATCAAAGTAAATCTTTGATAGATACCCGAGAAAATAAGTTCAAAGATCTGGTGAGATCACTCAAAGATAACCGGAAAATATTCCACTTTGTTATTAAGGTAGAATTGATTCTTGTTTATTCATTTGAATATCGTAGAACTTTGAAAGCGTTGTACTCTTTCATTATCAAATTATTGTGTTGCATAGAAAGGGAGAAGCCTTGTTATTGATTAACGATTTGTTCAGCTATTTCAAAGTTCCCCGAACTTTGGTTTCATTCTATCAAAATAGATAGTCTGTTCTTATTGATTCGTATACATTTATTATATGTTTTAACTTGCGGGGCAAACTAGTTGCTCGCCATTGCTAAATAAAAATTTTACATTTATTATATTGTGGATCGTGAACACCAAACCCGGGGGTCAGGTAACCCGGATTTGGGGGATGTCACAGGTTGGTATCAAAGCTGTAGTGACCAAGGCGTCACAAGTTGGTAGCTGAGTTTAGGCTATAAACCTTAAGTGGGGTGGGGAAAACCCTAGGATTATAACTATAATTAAGCGAAATTTAGAATGCTCAAGTAGAGTACTAAGTGAGGGATTGCCGAAATATATCGTTAGTGAGATATGTGGACCCATAGTGTAAGAAGTTCGTACTGGAGAAGCATTAATCAAGTCGTTTAGACTGTTTGTAGGATGTCTGGAGAGATGAAATGAGTGCAAAGATGCTAGCGGCTGTTGCACTAGTGCCAGTAGCCGAGGTGCCATCGCGAAACGAATCAGTTGAGAAGGTGAGAGAAGATGAACCTATGGTCAATCTGGGAAGCGATCATGACGATTATCCCGAGATGTATCTGAGTGGTGATAAGGAGGCGGAGTCCAAAGAAGCTAAGGTGGAGAAAGAGAATAAGATTAAAGTTGGAGAACAAGATCAAGAATCTGCAGAAGTTCAAGAACTCCGGAGTAAAGTGTTTCTCTTGGTGGAGTTGTGGAAGACGGAGCGAGCGTTACACGAAATGACTGAAGAATGGAACGAGCTGAAGGCGCAGGTGGAGAGGATGAAGACTGAAGGTAATAGATCGTCTAAAGGGACAATCAAGCAGCAGAAAGGCAAGAAAAAGAGAAGGAGGGACAACGCAGCGATGATTTTGAAAATTCAAAACCAAAGAAGAAGCAAACCTGTAGCAAGTGTAAAAAGACTCAAGCGGGAGAATGCATGAGGTGGAAGAATGTTTGTTTCAATTTTAAGCAAGAAGGACATATTTTCTTATAATGTCCTAAGCCGAATATGAGGAAGTGTTTCTCATGTGGTAGAACGGGTCACGGATTTAACAAGTGTGCCAGTAAGTAGAAGACGGGTGAAGGGAGTGGACGGTAGTTTTAATATTAAGAACAATGTGTGAACATATGTATAAATATATATGTTTGTATGAGTGAAATCTTTATTTTCTATATGAATATAAGATTAAGATTAATTTTTGAGTTCTTAAAACTCATACTTATGGTAAGTTCATGACTCATGATTATATGAAATGTTTTGAACCCCTCAGCGAATGGACGCCAAAGGTCTGAATAGGATAAGTTCATACACTCATATAATTATGGCAAGTTCCTAAACCCCTAGGTGTGGTAAGTTTAATGAACTGGGGAATAGTTATGTGTTAATGGAGAATTACGACTTTTGTAAAGTTGTTCTGTAAATCCTGATATTATTTAAAAAGAGATAGTGCTATATGTTAAGTACTAAATGTATTGTGTGCTATTTGAATAAATATGCGATTATATGAGATTTTTTTTTATTTTATTGTGTTATTAATAAGAATCTGTGTAACGAAGGAGAATTAATGTAAGATTTTTATCAGATAATGCTGCCAAGGAAGGGAAGTCTAAAGAGAAATATGGAAGAACAATTTGTGAATCTGAAGCAGGAAGATATGACGGTACCAGAATATTTTGTCAAGTTCTACGAGTTAGCAAAATTTGCTCCACATCGAGTGGACACTGAGGAGCTTAAAGCACGATGTTTTAGGAACGGATTGAAATTATTGGTACTCGAGAAGCTGGATGTACTGCAAATTAGTTCATTTTCAACGTTATTAGAAAAAGCCATTATCGCTGAAGGAGAAATTGAAGCTGTATTGAAAAATAGTCAAAAACAAAGAAAGGAGGCTGAAAAAAATATTATGATAGGTGGTAGTGAAGGTAGTAATCTTAATAAACGTAAGAAGGATGGTGATATTAATTTATGAAATAATCCAGTAGAGATTAGGAAGAAAGGCGCGCTGTTCGTAGTTTGCTCGAAGCGTCATCAAGGAGTTTGTTTGAAGAACAAAGGAGTCTGTTACAACTGTGGTCAAGAGGGACACATGTCAGCCCAGTGTCCCATTCCAAAGAAGATACAAGGTTGTTTTGCGTGTGGATCGACCGATCATCTGGTCCGGAATTGTCCGAAGAGAAATGTAGAGAGGAAAAGTGCCAACAAGGGACCCGGTAGCGGAACCTTTGCGATTCGAGGACCTGCACAACCAAGAAGACCAACAACATTCACTTTTAGCATGACAGTTCCAAATGCAGCAGCTGCTCATGAAGAGGCGACAGGTAATGAGTTCAGTTAGAAATTAATTTACGCGAGAATTATGAGTTAGATAATTCTGTCAACTGTTTTCTTTTATAGATTCAAGTCACAGGCTAGAATTTGAAACCAAAATTAATATTTTGTTGATAAAAAGGAATTGATGATACAACTTTAAAAGATTGTAGAGAATAAGAAAGCGGTGATTCCAAGGACGAAATCCTTTTTAAGGAGGGGTGAATGTGATAACCCGAGATTTCGAATAATCAAAATTTGCGAATAATTTTTTTTTTATAATTAATATTAATATTAATTATCAATTTTGTGACAAGTATCTCGATGATCTGAGTCTCGAGAAGGTCCATTTATGTATTGACTAATAAAATTAGAGTAGAGTTGTGCTTAATAAAGAATAGAAACCCTAACCCTAAGTCCGGATAGGGATTCGATAGAAAATATAATTAAAATAATTATATTAATGAGTTTGTGTTTGTACCGAAGAAATTTATTGATCAATGATTGATCGGATAAGGTTTAAAAATTGTAAACCCTAATAAGAGATTAGAAACCCTAATCTCCGGATTAAAAACCCTAACGTACTGTTAGAAACCCTAATTGTACGCCAAGAAACCCTAATTTCATAATCTGGAACCCTAAACCCTAAATTAGGAAACCTTAATCCTAATTAGCAAGCCTAAAGTGACTAGTAAATGTTAATATAATTAGAAAACCCTAATTATACTTTAGAAATATTAATTTCTATTTAAAACCCTAATTTTATTTTAGAAATCTAATTTTTCTTTTTAGAAACCCTAATTAGAAAAATTCTAGAATTTGGGGTTTGTAAAACCTAAGGGTTAGAACCTTAGGGTTAAACCCTAAGGGTTTGGATAATTGACCATAATGCCATTAAATTTAAATTACAAATGACAAAAGTACCCTTTATGGATTTTTTTAAGTTAACTTGCAAAATTGTCCAACAACTTTAGTAGGTGGCCAACTAAGTTGACCAATGTGACTTAAATTATCAGCAACCAGCCCCTATATGATAGCAAATCAGTCTATTGTATCAGCCATAGCAACATAAAATGCATCCTAGCAATATATATTAGATTCAATAGAGAGAAAATCATTAATTTGCTCATTTGGCCAA
Organism: Panax quinquefolius; assembly: GCA_020205615.1. Lineage (NCBI taxonomy): Eukaryota > Viridiplantae > Streptophyta > Magnoliopsida > Apiales > Araliaceae > Panax > Panax quinquefolius. The sequence continues at coordinate 108,600,156 of CM035169.1, forward strand.
CCAAGCTTTCACATACTCTCTCTCTCTCACCAAACCCATGAAAAGTTTAAGTGATTCAGTCCCTATATCACCCCTTAGAACACCAATATCCGTAGAGAAAGAAGAGGATCAAAGATTGGAAACTAAAAGGTATAAACCCTAACCCATTTCGATCTTGTATGCTAAGATAGAGTCAGTGTTTATGTGTTTAGATTCATGTTAGAAGGTGTTTTAAGATGATCTATGATGATCCATCGTGGATCCATAGCATCAAAGTTGGTAAAAATCGAAGTTTTTCAAAACTGTCCAAGAACAAATTCGATGGTCTGACAAGCAATGTCAGTGGCCATAGATCTTTGGTCGTTTATGATATTTGTTGTTTAAACGTTTGTATTGGTAGCCTGTTATGTTGTCTTCAATCTGGAAGTGGAATCACAGTGATTGAATGGATAGATTTCATTTTATTAACGGTCAAAACCCATTGACCGACGTTGACCGGTCAAAAATCTGGGCAACCCAGAATCGTTTGAACACCGTCTGACAACATTTTACGAAGCCCAGATCTATCAGTGTATAAGTGTTTTAATTATTATTTTTGTACCAAACTTGTAGCCTGTTATATGTTCTTTGATTTTATGTCTTTATATCGTATAGATAAACCACAGGTCGATCGTAGAAGGTGGTCAAAGTTGACCACTCACACTGTTCTTACGTTTCTGGAAAAACCCAGAAAAAGTGTAAGTAATTTTTCTGACCGTGGTTGACCAAGTTGAATATGGTGATTTTGTTGTTTATAGACTGATTTGTTGTTATGTAATTTTTCCTTGGTATGATTACTAGAGGTATGAAGCAAGAACCCACTTGTTTGATCATCATAACACCAAAATAATCGAGCATGAAATAGGACCCTCGAATTGCCTGGGTTTCTGGAAAACCCAGGTAACGCCTGATAGTTACTTTGCTTGGCTAGATCTTCAAGATCTGATGTTTTATGATTGAGTTGTCGATTGGTAAATGTGGTATTACATGTCCACTACATGATCAAAGTTTCTATTAGCCTAGAAATGATTAAAACCGAGCATATAAGCTGGTCAAACAAGGCAGACAGATAACGAAGCTGTCAGTGTTCTTGAGCTCAATAACACCAACAGCGACGCTAAGTGTCGCTATAGGCCATTAGCGACGGATTAATTAATTAATTTTCTGATATTTCCGGTAATTAATTAAAAATAGAAAATAAATTATAAAAATTATTAAAAATTATTTTGAAAATTATTTTAAATTATGAAAAATATTTTTTGACCAATTGGAATATTTTTCTTTAATATTTATAATTATTTAAATATTAAAGGTATTTAATTTATTTACTTAGTGTATTAAATAAATTAGAGGAAAATGATTTAATATTATGAAAAATCATTTTAAATAAGAATAATGTATTTAAAAATATTTTGAGTTATAAAATGTGACTTTTAATATTTTTAGAGAATTTTCATTAATAATTTAATATTAATGATATTAGTTTTATTTAATTATTGTATTAAATAAATAAGATAAAAATGATTTTATTGATTTAAAAATCATTTTAAATAAGAATAAAATGTTAGAAAATATTTTGAATTATAAAATATAATTTTCAATATTTTTGGAGAATTTTCATTAATAAATTAATATTAATGATATTAGATTTATTTAATTATTATATTAAATAAATGAATTAAAATGATTTTATTGATTTAAAAATCATTTAACAATGAGAAAATGTTTTAAAAATATTTTAAGTTATAATTAATGACTTTTAATATTTTGATAATAATTTTATTAATATTTAAATATTAATGGTGATAATTTAAAATTATTTTAATTACTTTAAAAATAATTTAAGTAGAATATTAATGATTTAAAATATTTTTAAGTTATTAATAATTACTTTAATATTTTGACAAGTATGTTATTAATATTTTATATTATTAAATATTAATAATGATAAGATTATTTGATAATTAAATCATTTAAAAATGATTTAAGTGTTTGAAAAATTATTATAAATTATAATAATTGTTTATAAATTATTAAAAGCTTCCGAAAAATATTATAAACGATATTTGACTTATCTAAAATAATATTGAAGCTTAAGGACCAAGTTTAATTGACAATCAATGTGTTAATTGTCGGATAGGGTGACCAGAACACCGAGAATGGACCGAAATCCAACCAGACCAAAATAGTTAGACTTGATAAGTGTTTATATAGGTTATAAACACTAATGTGACTATGTGGTAATGTGCCTAGGAGAAGTTTGACTATAGAATACAGTGTTACATGTTATGAATAATTGTGCTAATTGTAAGACCGATATTATTGGTTATAGGTCTTTCGAAAGCAGATAAGTTTATTGTGTAGCTGTAATCAACGCGAAAGGCAAGTTTCCTAACTCAACCTTGAGTTATATTCATTCAAATATTATAATGGTTAATTATTGCTAATTATACCATGTCCAGGGAATTTATTGTTGATTATTCGCAGTTAGTGCATGATTAAATTACTGATTTGGAGAATATACATTTGTAGAATAACTATTGTTAGACATTCATATTTGTAGAAGGTAGAATTGACAGTAGAGATAATTCCTGTTTATTGTCAAATTATATTGAGAAATGTCTTAGCTAATTATTCTGGCAAGACGAACATTTGTTAGGACTTGATAGGTTTGAGAAGAGAAGAGAAGTGATTAGATATTGAAATCCTTGCATTTCGTTTTTAATCAAAATCTTGATTACGAGGCCGAGAAGAACAACCTTTTATATAAAGGGAACATTTTTTAATTCGTAAATTAGGCCATTCATCTTATTAAGTATTATGCATAATATCAGGTATAATAAAGCTGATCACTTGTTATACTTGTAGAGGGGTATGATTTAATCTTTATGGTTATCTGATACACCTGCGTATATATCAAAGTAAATCTTTGATAGATACCCGAGAAAATAAGTTCAAAGATCTGGTGAGATCACTTAGCATAAATCTAGAAAATATTTCACTTTGTTATTGCGTAGAATTGATTCTTGTTTATTCATTTGAATATCGTAGAACTTTGAAAGCGTTGTACTCTTTCATTATCAAATTATTGTGTTACATAGAAAGGGAGAAGCCTTGTTATTGATTAACGATTTGTTCAACTATTTCAAAGTTCCTCGAACTTTGGTTTCATTCTATCAAAATAGATAGTCTATTCTTATTGATTCGTATACATTTATTATATGTTTTAACTTGCGGGGCAAACTAGTTGCTCACCCTTGCTAAATAAAACTTTTCAAATTAGGGACGAAAGTTCTGTATAGGTCGAAGAAGAACAAAGGCAAAATGTTTGGAGTAGTTATAATAAACTTATTATTATGTTATGTTAAGTAAACCCTTTTGTATATCTAAGGGGTATGTTTGTAATGTTCAGGTTAGCGGACCTGGGACTAATGTATTAACAACATATGTTAATGTGATATGTATTACTATTTCTATATGGATGGGTAGATAGTTAGTATTATATTGTGGATCGTGAACACCAAACTCTGAATTCGCAACCCGATTTGGGGGATGTCACGAGTTAGTATCAAAAGTCAGTGGTGACCAAGGCGTCACAAGTTGGTAGTTGAGCTTTAGGCTATAAACCTTAAGTGGGGTGGGGAAAACCCTAGGATTATAACTATAATTAAGCAAAATTTAGAATACTCATGTAGAGCACTAAGTGAGGGATTGCCGAAATATATCGATAGTGAGATATGTGGACACATAGTGTAAGAAGTTCGTACTGGAGAAGTATTAATCAAGTTGTTTAGACTGATTGTATAAATACATATGTTTATATGAGTGAAATCTTTATTTTCCATATGAATATAAGATTAAGATTAATTTTTGAGTTCTTAAAACTCATACTTATGGTAAGTTCATGACTCATGATTATATGAAATGTTTTGAACCCCTCAGCGAATGGATGCCAAAGGTCTGACTAGGATAAGTTCATACACTCATATAATTGTTGCAAGTTCCTGAACCCCTAGGTGTGGTAAGTTTAATGAACTGGGGAATAGTTATGTGTAAATGGAGAATTACGACTTTTGTAAAGTTGTGCTGTAAATCCTGATATTATTTAAAAAGGGATAGTGCTATGTGTTAAGTACTAAATGTATTGTGTGCTATTTGAATAAATATGCGATTATATGAGATTTTTTTTTATTTTATTGTGTTATTAATAAGAATCAAAAAGAAAGGAGAATTAATGTAAGATTTTTATCGATAATGCCGCCAAGGAAGGAAGAAGTCTAAAGAAAATATGGAAGAACAATTTGTGAATCTGAAGTTGGAAGATATGACGGTGACAGAATATTTTGTCAAGTTCAACGAGTTTGCAAAATTTGCTCCACATCAAGTGGACACTGAGGAGCTTAAAGCACGATGTTTTAGGAACGGATTGAAATCATTGGTACTCGAGAAGCTGGATGTGCTGCAAATGAGTTCATTTTTAACGTTATTAGAAAAAGCCATTATCGCTGAAGGAAAAATTGAAGCTGTATTGAAAAATAGTCAAGAACAAAGAAAGGAGGATGAAAGAAATATTATGATAGGTGGTAGTGGAGGTAGTAATCTTAATAAACGTAAGAAGGATGGTGATATTAATTCAGGAAATAATCCAGTAGAGATTAGGAAGAAAGGCGCGCCGTGCGTAGTTTGCTCGAAGCGTCATAAGGAAGTTTGTTTGAAGAACAAAGGAGTCTGTTACAACTGTGGTCAAGAGGGACACATGTCAGCCCAGTGTCCCATTCCAAAGAAGATACAAGGTTATTTTGCGTGTGGATCGACCGATCATCTGGTCCGGAATTGTCCGAAGAGAAATGTAGAGAGGAAAAGTGCCAACAAGGGACCCGGTAGCGGAACCTTTGCGATTCGAGGACTGCTGATGACGAAGAAGACCAACAACATTCACTTTTAGCATGACAGGTCCCAAATGCGAAATTTGCCGTGAAGAGGCTGGTAAATGAGTTCTAAGAAATTAATTTACGTGAGAATTATGAGTTAGATAATTCTGTCAACTGTTTTCTTTTATAGATTCAAGTCACAGGCTAGAATTTGAAACCAAAATTAATATTTTGTTGATAAAAAGGAATTGATGATACAACTTTAAAAGATTGTAGAGAATAAGAAAGCGGTGATTGCAAGGACGGAATCCTTTTTAAGGAGGGGTGAATGTGATAACCCGAGATTTCGAATAATCAAAATTTGCGAATAAATTTTTTTTTATAATTAATATTAATATTAATTATCAATTTTGTGACAAGTATATGTGATATGAGTCCTGAGAAGGTCCATTTGTGTATTGACTAATAAAATTAGAGTAGAGTTGTGCTTAATAAAGAATAGAACCCATAACCCTAAGTCCGGATAGGGATTCGATAGAAAATATAATTAAAATAATTATATTAATGAGTTTGTGTTTGTATCGAAGAAATTTATTGATCAATGATTGATCGGAAAAGGTTTAAAAATTATAAACCCTAATAAGAGATTAGAAACCCTAATCTCAAGATTAAAAATCCTAACGTACCGTTAGAAACCCTAATTGTACGCTGAGAAACCCTAATTTCATATTTGGGAACCCTAAACCCTAAATTAGGAAACCCAAATCCTAATTAGCAAGCCTAAAGTGACTAGTAAATGTTAATATAATTAGAAAACCCTAATTATACTTTAAAAATATTAATTTCTATTTAAAACCCTAATTTTATTTTAGAAATCTAATTTTTCTTTTTAGAAACCCTAATTAGAAAAATTCTTGAATTTGGGGTTTGTAAAACCTAAGGGTTAGAACCTTAGGGTTAAACCCTAAGGGTTTGGATAATTGACCATAATGCCATTAAATTTAAATTATAAATGACAAAAGTACCCTTTATGGATTTTTTTAAAGTTAACTTGCAAAATTGTCCAACAACTTTAGTAGGTGGCCAACTAAGTTGACCAATGTGACTTAAATTATCAGCAACCAGCCCCTATGTGATAGCAAATCAGTCCATTGTATCAGCCATAGCAACATACAATGCATCCTAACAATATATATTAGATTCAAGAGAGAGAAAATCATTAATTTGCTCATTTGGCCAACCAAGCTCTCACCTACTCTCTCTCTCTCACCAAACCCATGAAAAGTTTAAGTGATTCAGTCCCTAGATCACCCCTTAGAACACCAAGATCCGTAGAGAAAGAAGAGGATCAAAGATTGGAAACTAAAAGGTATAAACCCTAACCCATTTTGATCTTGTATGCTAAGATAGAGTCAGTGTTTATGTATTTAGATTCATGCTAGAAGGTGTTTTTAAGATGATCTATGATGATCCATCGTGGATCCATAGCATCAAAGTTGGTAAAAATCGAAGTTTTTCAAAACTGTCCTAGAACAAATTCGATGGTCTGACAAGCAATGTCAGTGGCCAAAGATCTTTGCTCGTTTATGATATTTGTTGTTTTAACGTTTGTATTGGTAGCCTGTTATGTTGTCTTCAATCTGGAAGTGGAATCACAGTGATTGAATGGATAGATTTCATTTATTAACAATTGAAAACCCGTTTGAACGATTATTGGAATGGCCAAAAATCTGGGCAACCCAGAGTCGTTTGAACAAATCGACCCGACAACATTTCTAAGCTTTATTCAGATCCGCTCGGTATATAATTGTTTTAATTATTGTTTTTGTACCAAACTTGTAGCCTGTTATATGTTCTTTGATTTTATGTCTTTATATCGTATAGATAAACCACAGGTCGATCGTAGAAGGTGGTCAAAGTAGACCATTCACACTGTTCTTACGTTTCTGGAAAAACCCAGAAAAAGTTTAAGTAATTTTTCCGTAGTGTGTTGACCAAGTTGAATCTGGTGATTTTGTTGTTTATAGACTGATTTGTTGTTATGTAATTGTTCCTTGGTATGATTACTAGAGGTATGAAGCAAGAACCCACTTGTTTGATCATTATAACACCAAAATAATCGAGCATGAAATAGGACCCTCGAATTGCCTGGGTTTCTGGAAAACCCAGGTAACGCCTGACAGTTACTTTGCTTGGCTGGATCTTCAAGATATGATGTTTTATGATCGAGTTGTCGATTGGTAAATGTGGTATTACATGTCCACTACATGATCTGTATGGTCAAACAAGGCAGACAGATAACGAAGATATCAGTGTTCTTGAGCTTAAGACACCAACAGCTACGCTATGTGTCGCTATAGGCCATTAGCGACGGATTAATTAATTAATTTTCTGATATTTCCGGTAATTAATTAAAAATAGAAAATAAATTATAAAAATTATTAAAAATTATTTTAAATTATGAAAAATAATTTTTGACCAATTGGAATATTTTTCTTTAATATTTATAATTATTTAAATATTAAAGGTATTTAATTTATTTACTTAGTGTATTAAATAAATTAGAGGAAAATGATTTAATATTATGAAAAATCATTTTAAATAAGAATAATGTATTTAAAAATATTTTGAGTTATAAAATGTGACTTTTAATATTTTTTAGAGAATTTTCATTTATAATTTAATATTAATGATATTAGTTTTATTTAATTATTGTATTAAATAAATAAGATAAAAATGATTTTATTGATTTAAAAATCATTTTAAATAAGAATAAAATGTTAGAAAATATTTTGAATTATGAAATATAATTTTCATTATTTTTGGAGAATTTTCATTAATAAATTAATATCAATGATATTAGATTTATTTAATTATTTTATTAAATAAATGAATTAAAAATGATTTTATTCATTTAAAAATTATTTAACAATGAGAAAAATGTTTTAAAAATACTTTTAAGTTATAATTAATGACTTTTAATATTTTGATAATAATTTTATTAATATTTAAATATTAATGGTGATAATTTAAAAATGATTTTAATTACTTTAAAAATAATTTAAGTAGAATATTAATGATTTAAAAATATTTTAAGTTATTAATAATAACTTTAATATTTTGACAAGTATGTTATTAATATTTTATATTATTAAATATTAATAATGAAAAGATTATTTGATAATTAAATCATTTAAAAATGATTTAAGTGTTTGAAAAATTATTATAAATTATAATAATTGTTTATAAATTATTAAAAGCTTCCGAAAAATATTATAACCGATATTTGACTTATCTAAAATAATATTGAAGCTTAGGGACCAAGTTTAATTGACAATCAATGTGTTAATTATCGGATAGGGTGACCAGAACACCGAGAATGGACCGAAATCCAACCAGACCAAAATAGATAGACTTGATAAGTGTTTATATAGGTTATAAACACTAATGTGACTATGTGGTAATGTGCCTAGGAGAAGTTTGGACTAGAAATACAAAGTGTTGTGTTATTATGAATAATTGTGCTAATTGTAAGGCCAGATATTATTGGTTATAGGTCTTTCAAAGCGATAAGTTTATTATTATAATCGTAATCAACGAGGAAGGCAAGTTTCCTAACTCAACCTTGAGTTATATTCATTCAAATATTATAATGGTTAATTATTGCTAATTATACCATGTCCAGGGAATTTATTATTGATTATTCACAGTTAGTGCATGATTAAATTACTGATTTAGAGAATATACATTTGTAGAATAACTATTGTTGGATATTCATATTCGTAGAAGGTAGAATTGATGATGAGAGATAATTCTGCTTATCATTCAAATTATATTGAGAAATGTCTTAGCTAATTATTCTGGCAAGACGAACATTTGTTAAGACTTGATAGGTTTGAGAAGAGAAGAGAAGTGATTAGATATTGAAATCCTTGCATTTCATTTTTAAATCAAAATCTTGATTCTGAGACTGAGAAGAACAACCTTTTATATAAAGGGAACATTTTGGATCGTAAATTCGGCCATTTGTGACATTATTATTAAGTATTATGCATAATATCGGGTATAATAAAGCTGATCACTTGTTATACTTGCAGAGGAGTATGATTTAATCTTTATGGTTATCTGATACGCCTGCATATGTATCAAAGTAAATCTTTGATAGATACCCGAGAAAATAAGTTCAAAGATCTGGTGAGATCACTCAGCATAAATCTGGAAAATATTCCACTTTGTTATTGCGTAGAATTGATTCTTGTTTATTCATTTGAATATCGTAGAACTTTGAAAGCGTTGTACTCTTTCATTATCAAATTATTGTGTTGCATAGAAAGGGTGAAGCCTTGTTATTGATTAACGATTTGTTCAGCTATTTCAAAGTTCCCCGAACTTTGGTTTCATTCTATCAAAATAGATAGCCTGTTATTATTGATTCGTATACATTTTTTATATGTTTTAACTTGCGAGGCAAACTAGTTGCTCACCTTTGCTAAATAAAACTTTTCAAATTTGGGGCGAAGTTGCGAGAAGTGTCGATGAAGAACAAAGGCAAAATCTTTGGAGTAGTTATAATAAACTTATTATTATGTTATGTTCGTAAACCCTTTTTGTATATCTAAGGGGTATGTTTGTAATGTTAAGGTTAGCGGACCTGGGACTAATGTATTAACAACATATGTTAATATGATATGTATTACTATTTCTATATGGATGAGTTGATAGTTAGTATTATATTGTGGATCGTGAACACCAAACTTGGGGGTCAGGTAACTCGGATTTGGGGGATATCACAGGTTGGTATCAAAGCTGTAGTGACCAAGGTGTCACAAGTTGGTAGCTGAGCTTTAGGCTATAAACCTTAAGTGGGGTGGGGAAAACCCTAGGATTATAACTATAATTAAGCGAAATTTAGAATACTCATGTAGAGTACTAAGTAAGGGATTGCCGAAATATATCGATAGTGAGATATGTGGACACATAGTGTAAGAAGTTCGTACTGGAGAAGTATTAATCTAGTCGTTTAGACTGATTGTAGGATGTCTGGAGAGATGAAATGAGTGTGGAGATGCTATCGGCTATTGCACTAGTGCCAGTAGCCGAGGTGCCAGCGCGAAACGAATCTGTTGAGAAGGTGAGAGAAGATGAACCTATGGTCAATCTGGGAAACGATCATGACGATTATCCCGAGATGTATCTGAGTAGTGATAAGGAGGCGGAGTCCAAAGAAGCTAAGGTGGAGAAAGAGAATAAGACTAAAGTTGGAGAACAAGATCAAGAATCTGCAGAAGTTCAAGAACTCCGGAGTAAAGTGTTTCTCTTGGTGGAGTTGTGGAAGACGGAGCGAGCGTTACACTAAATGACCAAGAAGCGGAACGAAATTTGAAGGCGCAGTGGAAAGAGGATGAAGATTGAAGGTGATGGATCGTCTAAAGGGACAATCAAGCAGCAGAAAGGCAAGAAAAAGAGAAGGAAGGACAACGCAGCGATGATTTTGAAAAGTCAAACCTGAAGAAGAAGCAATCCTGTAGCAAGTGTAAAAAGACTTAAGCGGGAGAATGCATGAGGTGGAAGAATGTTTGTTTCAATTTTAAGCAAGAAGGACATATTTTCTTATAATGTCCTAAAAGCCGAATATGAGGAAGTGTTTCTCATGTGGTAGAACAGGTCACGGATTCAACAAGTGTCCCGAAAAGTAGAAAGCGGGTGAAGGGAGGGACAATAGTTTTAATATTAAGAGCGATAATGTGAAACGATGTATAAATATATATATATTTGTATGAGTGAAATCTTTATTTTCTATATGAATATAAGATTAAGATTAATTTTGAGTTCTTAAAACTCATACTTATGGTAAGTTCATGACTCATGATTATATGAAATGTTTTGAACCCCTCGTGAATGGGCGCCAAAAAGTGCGAATAGGATAAGTTCATACACTCATATAATTATGGCAAGTTCCTAAACCCCTAGGTGTGGTAAGTTTAATGAACTGGGGAATAGTTATGTTTTAATGGAGAATTACGACTTTTGTAAAGTTGTTCTGTAAATCCTGATATTATTTAAAAAGGGATAGTGCTATGTGTTAAGTACTAAATGTATTGTGTGCTATTTGAATAAATATGCGATTATATGAGTAATTTTTTATTTTATTGTGTTATTAATAAGAATCAGGTAAAAGAAGGAGAATTAATGTAAGATTTTTATCGGATAATGCCGCTGAGGAGGGAAGTCTAAAGAGAAATATGGAAGAACAATTTGTGAATCAAGGCGAAGAAGATATAGCGGTGTGAGAATATTTTGTCAAGTTCAACGAGTTAGCAAAATTTGCTCCACATCAAGTGGACAACGAGGAGCTTAAAGCCGCGATGTTTTAGGAGCGGATTGAAATCGTTGGTACTCGAGAAGTTTTGGATGTCTTTGCAAATTAGTTCATTTTCAACGTTATTAGAAAAAGCCATTATCATTTGAAGGAGAAATTAAAGTTTGTATTGAAGAATAGTCAAGAACAAAGAAAGGAGGCGTAAAGAAATATTATGATAGGTGTTAGTGGAGGTAGTAATCTTAATAAACGTAAGAGGATGGTGATTAATTGAAATAATCCGATGAGAGATTAGGAAGAAAGGCGCTTGTAGTGCGTAGTTTCTTTGGAAGCGTCATCAAGGATTTTGTTTGAAGAACAATGGAGTCTGTTACAACTGTGGTCAAAAGGGACACATGTCACCCCAGTGTCCCATTCTAAAGAAGATACAAGAGGTTTTTTTGTGTGGATCGTATTGATCATCCGTCCGTGATTGTCCTAAGAGAAATGTAGAGATGAAAAGTGCCAACAAGGGACCCGGTAGCGGAACCTTTGTGAATCGAGGACCTGCACAGCCAAGAAGACCAACAACATTCACTTTTAGCATGACAGTTCCAAATGCAGCAGCTGCCCATGAAGAGGCGACATGTAATGTGATCGGTTAGAAATTAATTTACGCGAGAATTATGAGTTAGATAATTCTGTCAACTGTTTTCTTTTATAGATTCAAGTCACAGGCTAGAATTCGAAACCAAAATTAATATTTTGTTGATAAAAAGGAATTGATGATACAACTTTAAAAGATTGTAGAGAATAAGAAAGCGGTGATTCCGAGGACGGAATCCTTTTTAAGGAGGGGTGAATGTGATAACCCGAGATTTCGAATAATCAAAATTTGCGAATAATTTTTTTTTAATAATTAATATTAATATTAATTATCAATTTTGTGACAAGTATCTGTGATACGAGTCCCGAGAAGGTCCATTTGTGTATTGACTAATAAAATTATAGTAGAGTTGTGCTTAATAAAGAATAGAAACCCTAACCCTAAGTCCGGATAAGGATTTGATAGAAAATATAATTAAAATAATTATATTAATTAGTTTGTGTTTGTACCGAAGAAATTTATTGATCAATGATTGATCGGATAAGGTTTAAAAATTATAAACCCTTATAAGAGATTAGAACCCCTAATCTCAGGATTAGAAACCCTAACGTACCGTTAGAAACCCTAATTGTACGCTGAGAAACCCTAATTTCATATTTGGGAACCCTAAACCCTAAATTAGGAAACCCTAATCCTAATTAGCAAGCCTAAAGTGACTAGTAAATGTTAATATAATTAGAAAACCCTAATTATACTTTAGAAATATTAATTTCTATTTAAAACCCTAATTTTATTTTAGAAATCTAATTTTTCTTTTTAGAAACCCTAATTAGAAAAATTCTAGAATTTGGGGTTTATAAAACCTAACGGTTAGAACCTTAGGGTTAAACCCTAAGGGTTTGGACAATTGACCATAATGCCATTAAATTTAAATTACAAATGACAAAAGTACCCTTTATGGATTTTTTTAAGTTAACTTGCAAAATTGTCCAACAACTTTAGTAGGTGGCCAACTAAGTTGACTTGATGTGACTTAAATTATCAATGAACCGACCCTATGTATATATGACAAATCGATTATTGTATCGGCCATAGCAACATAAAATGCATCCTAGCAATATATATTAGATTCAATAGAGAGAAAATCATTAATTTGCTCATTTGGCCAACCAAGCTTTCACCTACTCTCTCTCTCTCTCACCAAACCCATGAAAAGTTTAAGTGATTCAGTCCCTAGATCACCCCTTAGAACACCAAGATCTGAAGAGAAAGAAGAGGATCAAAGATTGGAAACTAAAAGGTATAAACCCTAACCCATTTCGATCTTGTATGCTAAGATAGTGTCAGTGTTTATGTGTTTAGATTCATGCTAGAAGGTGTTTTAAGATGATCTATGATGATCCATCGTGGATCCATAGCATCAAAGTTGGTAAAAATCGAAGTTTTTCAAAACTGTCCAAGAACAAATTCGATGGTCTGACAAGCAATGTCAGTGGCCATAGATATTTGGTCGTTTATGATATTTGTTGTTTTAACATTTGTATTGGTAGCCTGTTATGTTGTCTTCAATCTGGAAGTAGAATCATAGTGATTGAAATGATAGATTTCATTTTGTTAATGGTCAAAACCCATTGACCGACGTTGACCGGTCAAAAATCTGGGTAACCCAGAATCGTTTGAACACCATCTGACAACATTTTACGAAGCCCAGATCTGTCAATGTATAAGTGTTTTAATTATTGTTTTTGTACCAAACTTGTAGCCTGTTATATGTTCTTTGATTTTATGTCTTTATATCGTAAAGATAAACCACAGGTCGATCGTAGAAGGTGGTCAAAGTAAACCACTCACACTGTTCTTACGTTTCTGGAAAAACCCAGAAAAAGTTTAAGTAAATTTTCTGACCGTGGTTGACCAAGTTGAATCTGGTGATTTTGTTGTTTATAGACTGATTTGTTGTTATGTAATTGTTCCTTGGTATGATTACTAGAGGTATGAAGCAAGAACCCACTTGTTTGATCATCATAACACCAAACTAATCGAGCATGAAATATGACCCTCGAATTGCCTGGGTTTCTGGAAAACCCAGGTAATGCCTGACAGTTACTTTGCTTGGCTGGATCTTCAAGATCTGATGTTTTATGATCGAGTTGTCGATTGGTAAATGTGGTATTATATGTCCACTACATGATCAAAGTATCAGTTAGCCTAGAAACGATTTTAAACCAAGCATATAAGCTGGTCAAACAAGGCAGACAGATAACGAAGCTGTCAGTGTTCTTGAGCTCAAGAACACCAACAGCGACGCTAAGTGTCGCTATAGGCCATTAGCGACGGATTAATTAATTAATTTTCTGATATTTTCGGTAATTAATTAAAAATAGAAAATAAATTATAAAAATTATTAAAAATTATTTTAAAAATTATTTTAAATTATGAAAAATAATTTTTGACCAATTGGAATATTTTCTTTAATATTTATAATTATTTAAATATTAAAGGTATTTAATTTATTTACTTAGTGTATTAAATAAATTAGAGGAAAATGATTTAATATTATGAAAAATCATTATAAATAAGAATAATGTATCTAAAAATATTTTGAGTTATAAAATGTGACTTTTAATATTTTTAGAAATTTTATTAATAATTTAATATTAATGATATTAGTTTTATTTAATTATTGTATTAAATAAATAAGATAAAAATGATTTTATTGATTTAGAAATCATTTTAATTAAGAATAAAAAGTTAGAAAATATTTTAAATTATAAAATATAATTTTCAATATTTTTGGAGAATTTTCATTAATAAATTAATATTAATGATATTAGATTTATTTAATTATTATATTAAATAAATGAATTAAAAATGATTTTATTGATTTAAAAATCATTTAACAATGAGAAAAATGTTTTAAAAATATTTTAAGTTATAATTAATAACTTTTAATATTTTGATAATAATTTTATTAATATTTAAATATTAATGGTGATAATTTAAAAATAATTTTAATTACTTTAAAAATCATTTTAAGTAGAATATTAATGATTTAAAAATATTTTAAGTTATTAATAATAACTTTAATATTTTGACAAGTATGTTATTAATATTTTTATATTATTAAATATTAATAATGATAAGATTATTTGATAATTAAATCATTTAAAAATGATTTAAGTGTTTGAAAAATTATTATAAATTATAATAATTGTTTATAAATTATTAAAAGCTTCCGAAAAATATTATAAACGATATTTGACTTATCTAAAATAATATTGAAGCTTAGGGACAAAATTTAATTGACAATCAATGTGTTAATTATCGGATAGGGTGACCAGAACACCGAGAATGGACCGAAATCCAACCAGACCAAAATAGTTAGACTTGATAAGTGTTTATATAGGTTATAAACACTAATGTGACTATGTGGTAATGTGCCTAGGAGAAGTTTGATTGTAGAATACAGTGTTACGTGTTATGAATAATTGTACTAATTGTAAGACCGATATTATTGGTTATAGGTCTTTTGAAAGCAAATAAGTTTATTGTGTAGCTGTAATCAACGCGGAAGGCAAGTTTCCTAACTCAACCTTGAGTTATATTCATTCAAATATTATAATGGTTAATTATTGCTAATTATACCATGTCCGGGGAATTTATTGTTGATTATTCGCAGTTAGTGCATGATTAAATTATTGATTCGGAGAATATACATTTGTAGAATAACTATTGTTGGATATTCATATTCGTAGAAGGTAGAATTGACAGTACAGATAATTCCTGTTTATTGTCAAATTATATTGAGAAATGTCTTTGCTAATTATTACAGCTGAGCAGAACATTTGTTAGGACTTGATAGGTTTGAGAAGAGAAGAAGTGATTAGATATTGAAATGCTTGCATTTCGTTTTTTAAATCAAAATCTTGATTACGAGACCCGAGAAGAACAACCTTTTATATAAAGGAACATTTTGGGTCGTAAATTGACCATTCACCTTTATTAAGTATTATGCATAATATCGGGTATAATAAAGCTGATCACTTGTTATACTTGCAGAGGGGTATGATTTAATCTTTATGGTTATCTGATACGCCTGCGTATGTATCAAAGTAAATCTTTGATAGATACCCGAGAAAATAAGTTCAAAGATCTGGTGAGATCACTCAGCATAAATCTGGAAAATATTCCACTTTGTTATTGCGTAGAATTGATTCTTGTTTATTCATTTGAATATCGTAGAACTTTGAAAGCGTTGTACTCTTTCATTATCAAATTATTGTGTTGCATAGAAAGGGAGAAGCCTTGTTATTGATTAACGATTTGTTCAGCTATTTCAAAGTTCCCCGAACTTTGGTTTCATTCTATCAAAATAGATAGTCTGTTCTTATTGATTCGTATACATTTATTATATGTTTTAACTTGCGGGGCAAACTAGTTGCTCACCATTGCTAAATAAAACTTTTTCAGCTAGGGACGAAGTTGCAGAAGGTGTAGTGAAGAACAATGGCAAAATGCTGGAGTAGTTATAATAAACTTATTATTATGTTATGTTCGTAAACCCTTTTTGTATATCTAAGGGGTATGTTTGTAATGTTAAGGTTAGCGGACCTGGGACTAATGTATTAACAATATATGTTAATGTAATATGTATTACTATTTCTATATGGATAGGTAGATAGTTAGTATTATATTGTGGATCGTGAACACCAAACCCGGGGGTCAGGTAACCCGGATTTGGGGGATGTCACAGGTTGGTATCAAAGCTGTAGTGACCAAGGCATCATAAGTTGGTAGCTGAGCTTTAGGCTATAAACCTTAAGTGGGGTGGGGAAAACCCTAGGATTATAACTATAATTAAGCGAAATTTAGAATGCTCAAGTAGAGTACTAAGTGAGGGATTGCCGAAATATATCGATAGTGAGATATGTGGACACATAGTGTAAGAAGTTCGTACTGGAGAAGTATTAATCAAGTCATTTAGACTGATTGTAGGATGTCTGGAGAGATGAAATGAGTGCAGAGATGCTAGCTGTGACACCCCCAAAATATGTATACATCACCCATGATGAGTTGTCAATACATGGTACAGAAACAACTACAACTTTATTATTACAACAGTAAAACTGTGAGTTTGAATACAAATATTATCTTCTAGACAATATCTATACTCAAATAAATCCTCACCACATTTATTGATACATTATCTTACAAAAATGGTGAGGACTACTAAACAACTCTCTCTAGAACCTTCATTCCATACCCCAGAGCTACGTACTCGCTATATTCTCGCCTCCCGAGAAGAAAAATGGAACAAAAAGGAAAAGGTGAGAGCTCAACTAGCCTAGTAAAGAATATTATGACTAAGATAATATACAACAAATTATCGTTAGTCTTCAACAGGGAAAAAATCTAATAGAATACAATAGACAACAAATTTTAAATCAATATCCGCAGTGGAAATAATAATTTAATATTATTATATATGTCGACCCAGTTTTATCAATAAAGATTTAAATTTTGTCAAAATAATTTTTAATATTATGGTGTGAATTTGAGATAATATTATAGTTGTGGGTAGTATTTATAAATTTTACAAAGTATCTGAAGTGGTTATATTATATTCGATTGGTGGGGAATATTAGGTTTAGCGAGGGAATATTAAATACAACACTCAATCATTGGTGGACCCTAGCAATGAAATTATTGCCGGATTGAAAAGCGACAAAAATATTTTATTGAAATAACGGCGGAAGTTTTACTGTAGTTCTTGTTGAACTACTCGTAGTAAAAATGCGATAATAAGTGTGGTTGCATAGTAGCACACGGTATTAATTATTGATGCTTATGTGAAAGTTACTCGGTTTGATTCCATTATTGTCGATTAATAATATGAATTATTATAGCGATAATGACGTTTTGTTTTATTCATTATTATTAACGTAATAAAAGCGAAACATCTTTATATAAAATAGAATACTTTATTAAAGTTATTACTATAAATAGAATATATTATATTTTATTATGCATAGTGTTGCATAGTGTTTTTGCATAGTGTTTTGCATAGTGTTTTGCATAGTATTGCATAGTGTTTGCATAGTAAAATGTTTTTATATAAATAGAATATATTATATTTTATTTAAAGATTTTTTCTTTAAATATGGCCAAATCAGTTAAAGTAAATCAATACGGATAGTTCATGGATTAATTACTATGCATTCCATTTTCCTATAAATAGAAGCTCATTCCTTCATTATTTTCTTACGAATTCATTGAAACTCTAGAGAGAAAAATTATAGAGAGAAGCTATAGAGAAAAATTATAGAAAGAAGAAGAGTATACTACTTTACTTCACTACTTCTATATTGAGTTCTTTATGGTAAGGGATATTATTCTTTTGTATTCATGAAAAGAACTTGATTATTCCATTCCTTATTATTACATTTGGAATAACTTTTGTATCTGTGAGCTACCTATACTTGGTGACATTCTTCTATTATTACATCTTTATTATTACATTTGGAACATCACATGCATGTGTTTTACAGGACTGGTTTAAATCTTTATTATTACATTGGAACATCACATGCATGTGTTTCTTCTGTGGGACTGGTTAAAATCTTTATCGATACATTGGAATATCCTATCACATGTGTTTTACAGGATGCAGTTCCGTCTTTATTATTACATTGGAACATCACAGCAGGTGTGAATTTCACGACACAGTTTCGTTATTATTATTACATTGGAATAACTTTGTCTGTCTGCAATCTGCATGCATGGTGATTTCTTTTGTTATTCATTCTTTATTATACCCAGTTGGTTAAAACTTTGACTTCTATACTCCATGAAATTAGTAGAATATCCTTGATATTTGCGTTTCATCCATATCTTTTCATGAAAATATTCTTACGATCATTATTGAATTTTACTCTCTGAAAAAGCGATGTCGTGTTGACAATTTGGGCGTTAATAATTCATGGATTAAATAATTCTTGAACTTGTTTTATTGAATTACTATGTCATTGTCATCATCCTCATGTTATATTATGTTATCTTTGGCTTACGTGCATAGATGAACTTAGTATGATTATGACCGAGGATCATTCGGTATAATCATGACTTGATATAAATGATGTGACAAAAGTCCTCGGTGGCACATGTAATGCGGTGATGGATAGTTTTGGTATGATTATGACCGGGGTGATTCGGTATAGTTATGACCATTGATAATTTGATGAAAATCCTTGGCCAGTGTAGTACGAGGATGATTAGATGTGGTGGTTTATTATTAAAATTTGAGTCTCGTGATAAAATTGATGAAAACCTTTTAAAACCTAAAAGATAGTAGACTTTATTCTCTACTTGACTCTTTTAATGGATTGCTTATTCATTGCAGATTAAAGCTGTTTTGTCTATTGTATTTTATCGGTTTAACAACTTTGTTGAAGGCTAATGATAATTTATTACGCATTATCTTAGTCATAATATTTCTTCTTGGGCTAGTTGAGCTCACCCTTTCTTTCCTTTGTTCTCTTGAGGAAATGAGAACATAGGCCGGGACGACAGTCGGGGAGCAAGTAATGGTCGAGAGGATAGCATTAGTAGTCCTCACTATTACGTGAAATAGTGTGATAATAGTTGTAATGAGGACTCCTTTTGAGTTTGTATAATATCTAGTAGACAATATTTGTATTCAAACTCATTTTTATATTAAATATTGTACCACAGACAGTTAGGTTAGTAAGTTGTATTTGAATTTATGTACCATGTAAGTGGCGACCCAAGATGGGTGGCGTATACCTAATTTTGGGGGCGTCACGGTTGGTATCGAGCTTAGGGATATGATCCTGGCTAAGATGTGAGAATAGTACTAGGAGGGAGGCGAAATTCCTTATTAGTATGACCTACCTAAATTTATTTGGTATTTAATTGGTGGAATTGAGTATAGGGATAATATGTGATATGTTAATTAACCCTTATTTTATGGCGGTGTTTGAAAATGGCATCAAGAATGTTGAGAATAGCAATGGAGCACAAGAGGCGTTGATTCTCCACATATCAATAATCGGGACAATGTGCAACGGGATGGCGATAATCCTCCCATAAACAACAACAACGATCAATTGATGAATGACGATGCGTTTAAAGGTTTTTAGAATTCATGCAACATCGGTAAAGCGACTCCTGTTCAAAAGCGTGGGGTGGAAACACGGAAAACTCTCGGTGGTCACCACTTAAACAATTCAAGGAGTTGGGACCACCGGAGTTTAAGGAAGAGCCAAAACCACTTGGCGGAAGCATGGATAAAGCAGATTACCAAGATATTTGATGTCTTGGGATGCTCAGGAGCAAAAGGTTCCCTTCTTGCGCCTTTATGTTGCGCGGAGGCGATTCTTGGTGGGAATCGGTAAAAGCGTACTCGACTTCTTTGTCTTGAAGATATCTTGGGAGAAGTTCGGGGAGGCGTTCAACGACAAATACTTTCTGAAAGTATTAAGCCACATGAAGGAGGTGGAGTTTATCAAGTTGGAACAAAACAATATGGCCAGTGTCGCAATCTACGAGGCAAAGTTTGCGGAGTTATCACGGTTCGTCCCACTTGGTAGATAATGAAGAGAAATGGCGCGAATGTTTTAAGAGGTTTGAAGCGGAGATACGTCGACATCTTATTTCTCATAAAGCGTGTTTTTATTGGATGTTGTAAATAGGGCTCGATTAGTGGAGCGCGATAACGAGTCAACGCAACTAAAAGAGAAGCGGTACGTGAAAATTATAATACCGGTGAGTAGTCATCGAGCGGTGACAACAAGCGTGGAGGAATCAACGGGCGGATATGGTAACCACTTGGTGGTAATCGGGGCCAAAATAATAAGAATGGACATTTCAAGAAAAGGAGATTCAACAATGATGGAAAGGCGTCGGCCACCGACTTTTGTTAAGGAAGGAGAAGGACCACCTATCATATGCTTCAAATGCGGAGTAGAGGGACACATCGGTCCGAAGCTGCGCCATGCCATCAAAGCATGTTATAATTGTGGAAGAGAGGCCACTTAGCTCGATTTTGTCGTTTCCGAAGACGAATTCAACTAGGATGGAGGCACCAAAGGCTGTCCCAGACAAACCAGAGCCGGTAGTTTAAGAGAGAGCGTTTTTTTTCTCGTGACGAGGAACCTAAATAAAATTATCACGGGTAAGTTAATCGTAAGCTCTTGCGAAGTCTATACCTTATTGAATCTGGGTTCTACCCATTCTTTTATCTCTCTTGCTTGCGTTCAACGTTTAAATTTGACTCTGAAGAAATTAGACTTTGATTTATCTATTGAAACTTCGTTGGGAGAAACCTTCGTTACCTCCACTGTTTATTAATCTTGTTGTTTCAAATAAACACTTTCACGTTACCTGTCGATCTTATCTCTTTGAAAATACTTGCCTTTGAGGTAATTTTTGAAAAACGATTGATTAACTACTCATTATTCTTTTTGTAAGGTTGTTAGCTTTCATATTCCTAACCAACTTTGTTATCTGAATTCAAAGTAACCAAACCCTAAAGTTAATCAACTTTATTATATCAAGCCATAAGTAAAGAGCTGATCCTTTCGTTGTTGACTTTCTTGTGTGGAATGCAAAAGCGGACTTTACATGGCGACGTCATGACCAAGATGGCAAGTTAATAGGTATCAATGTGACGTCTTGTCCAAGTCTTGGGCGAGAATATGATTTTGAATGATATTTCTATCATTAATAAATTTCTTGGCGTATTCTTGAAGACTTCCTAGCCTACCCTAGAGCGTGAAATCGAATTTTGTATTGACCCCGATCTGCAAAAACCCATTTCTTAAACCCTCAAATATTTCTTCAACTAAAAGGATCTGTTTTATGTGTATTATGATGAAAGTCATAATAAAAGCATTGGAATAATAAAATCATGGGTATATGAAGTATTAGTAAGTTTTATGATGAGTTATGTTGGTTAGTATGCGTAAAAACATGAAAGTTTCTTAGAAATCACAAAGAGTTGAAAATCAGATTTTAGTGAAAAAGCGTAACATGAAATTAAATTGACCATATCTCCTATTATATTTTGAATTTTTGAATGTGGTCAAATCCTAGAGTTAGATCTATGAGTTACCTAACTAATCCAAGTGGAATTACTGGAAAAGGTGTTGTAGATTTTTGTGTGGACTGATTTTTTGCAAAGGAGGCCAAAGCTGTAAATTTTGAAAATGCTACTGCCCAGAAACTTTAAGGGGCTGTTTCGGCCACTAAATTATGAGAAAAATTCTGGCCTTTTGGGACATGAAGGTATATGGTATAAAAGTATCTCCTGTCCAAAAATGAGCTCATTACGACTTAAAATGAGCAAGTTATGACTATTTCAATATTTAGGTTTTTAAAATGACGCTATAACGGAGTTCTATAACTCCGATGACCATGAAATTTAAACTAGAAGCTCACGTTAACATGTGTAAGGTTCTGCCAAGATTTGGGAATTTTGGAGTTAAACTTGAGGTAGCTAAATTTCTTAAGGAATTAATTAGAAATTGATTTTTAAAAATAGTAAATGAATTTTAAAAATTCCGAGAAAATATATTTTCATTATGGGACTATATTATGCTAAATCCCAGAAAAGAAATATTTTTGGGGCTGATTTGGTATTTTCATGAAAATAGTTTAATTCTGAACATATGAGTTAAATATGTTATGTGAAATATAACAAAGTTGAAAATAGGATTTTATGGCTAGAGAATCCTATATAGAGTATATGCATATTTTTTGATGAGGATTTGATAATTGGTGATGATATTTTATGAGTATGGCATTTTTGAATGATGAAATGCATTATATGGTAAAGCGTAAACAATTGAGATAAATTGTTTATAAATTTAAGAAGTGATTAAAATATTGGTATAATATTAATGATATTAGATTATGAGATTATTAAGTGATTGATAACATGGGGATATTCTTGAATCTGGATAAATTATATTATAAATGTTTAATATTTATCCTTTATCTTATTTGATTGATTCTTTATATCATTATCCTCATGTTTATATTTTTTAAAGTCAATACATGAAACTTACGTGCATAGATGGACTTGGTATGATTATGACCGAGGGATCATTCGGTATAATCATAACAGTAATTTGAAAACACAATTATCTTTAAGCCGTAGTGCATGGATAATTTGTGGTCGTGATACTAATGAATATCCTTGGCACAGTAGTGCGGGGATGATTCGATGATGTGGATTAATTATTGAAATTTGAGTCTCGTGATGAAATATTAATTCATGGATGTGTTCAAAGTCATCATGTGGCTTACGTGCATAGATGGACTTGGTATGATTATGACCGGGATCATTCGGTATAATCATAATTAGTAATTGAAAACACAATTATCTTTAGCCGTAGTAGTGCATGGATAATTTGTGGTATGATCTTAATGAATACACGATTATCTTTGGTAGTAGTGCATGGATAATTTGTGGTGCTATACTAATGAATATCCTTGGCACGTAGTGCGGGGATGATTCGATGATATGGATTAATTATTGAAATGAGTCTCGACAATGAAATATTAATTCATTGATGTGGTAAAAAGTCGTCTTTGGTAGTAGTAGTGCATTGATAGACTTAGTATGATTATGACCACGGATTATTCGGTATAATCATGGTAGTAATTGAAAACACGAATATCCTTAGCCCGATGGTGCATGGATAATTCATGGTTGTGATACTATTAAAATTTGAGTCTCGGCATTATTGGTTTCTGATTGTATATCTTTGGCACATAGTGCAAAGATGAATTGTTAATGAATATCTTTGGTAGGATTGCAAAATGAATTTAATGTTTTCAATGATAAAGGTATTCAAGGTATTCTCATCTCTTTATCATACAGTCGTACCCCTAATTTGAGGCGAAAATTCCATAAGGAGGGAGATTGTGAGACCCCAGATTTTATCGATAAAGATTTAAATTTTGTCAAAATAATTTTTAATATTATGGTGTGAATTTGAGATAATATTATAGTTGTGGGTAGTATTTATAAATTTTACAAAGTATGCAGTGGTTATATTATATTCGATTGGTGGGGAATATTCGGTTTAGCGGGGAATATTAAATACAATGACTCAATCATTGGTGGACCCTAGCGAAATTATTGTCGGATTGAAAAAGCGACAAAAATATTTTATTGAAATAACGGCGGAAGTTTTACTGTGAGTTCTTGTTGAACTACTTTCATTAGTAAAAAAATACGATAATAAGTGTGGTTGCATAGTAGCAGCACGGTATTAATTATTGATGCTTATGTGAGAAGTTACTCGGTTTGATTCCATTATTGTCGATTAATAATATGAATTATTATAGCGATAATGACGTTTTGTTTTATTAAGTATTATTAACGTAATAAAAGCGAAAAAATCTTTTATATAAAATAGAATACTTTATTAAAGTTATTCATAAATAGAATATATTATATTTTATTATGCATAGTGTTGCATAGTGTTTTGCATAGTGTTTTGCATAGTGTTTTGCATAGTATTGCATAGTGTTTGCATAGTAAAATGTTTTATATAAATAGAATATATTATATTTTATTTAAAAGATTTTTCTTTAAATATGGATAGTCAGATTAAAATGTAAATCAATACGGACCGTTCATGGATTAGTTACTATGCATTCCATTTTCCTATAAATAGAAGCTCATTCCTTCATTATTTTCTTACGAATTCATTGAAACTCTAGAGAGAAATTATAGAGAGAAGCTATAGAGAAAATTATAGAAAGAAGAAGAGTATTACTACTTCTTCACTACTTCTATATTCAGTTCTTTATGGTAAGGGATATTATTCTTTTGTATTCATGAAAAGAACTTGATTATTCCATTCCTTATTATTACATTGGAATAACTTTGTATGTCTGTGAGCTACCTATACTTGGTGACATTCTTCTATTATTACATCTTTATTATTACATTTGGAACATCACATGCATGTGTTTTTTACAGGACTGGTTTTTTAAATCTTTATTATTAC
Organism: Panax quinquefolius; assembly: GCA_020205615.1. Classification (NCBI taxonomy): domain Eukaryota; kingdom Viridiplantae; phylum Streptophyta; class Magnoliopsida; order Apiales; family Araliaceae; genus Panax; species Panax quinquefolius. The sequence goes on from CM035169.1 coordinate 108,624,993, forward strand.
ATTTGGAACATCACATGCATGTGTTTCTGTGGGACTGGTTAAAATCTTTATCGATACATTGGAATATCCTATCTGTGTGTTTTACACCGGATGCAGTTCCGTCTTTATTATTACATTGGAACATCCTGTGGGTGTGAATTTCACGACTGGTTCCGTTTATTATTATTACATTGGAATAACTTTTGTCATCTGATCTACCGCGTGCATGGTGATTTCTTTTGTTATTTCATTCTTTATTATACCCGGTTGGTTAAAACTTTGACTTCTATACTCCATGAAATTAGTAGAATATCCTTGATATTTGCGTTTCATCCAATATCTTTTCATGAAAATATTCTTGATCATTATTGAATTTTACTCTCTGAAAGCAAAGATCATGTTGACAATTTGGGCGTTAATAATTCATGGATTAAATAATTCTTGAACTTGTTTTATTGAATTACTATGTCATTGTCATCATCCTCATGTTATATTATGTTATCTTTGGCTTACGTGCATAGATGAACTTAGTATGATTATGACCGAGGATCATTCGGTATAATCATGACTTGATATAAATGATGTGACAAAAGTCCTCGATGGCTGGCACATAATGTGCGATGATGGATAGTTTTTGGTATGATTATGACCGGGGGGTGATTCGGTATAGTTATGACCATTGATAATTTGATGAAAATCCTTGGCCAGTAGTGCGAGGGATGATTAGATGTGGTGGTTTATTATTAAATTTGAGTCTCGTGATAAAATTGATGAAAACCTTTTAAAACCTAAAAGATAGTAGACTTTATTCTCTACTTGACTCTTTTAATGGATTGCTTATTCATTGCTGCGATTAAAGCTGTTTTGTCTATTGTATTTTATCGGTTTAACAACATTTGTTGAAGGCTAATGATAATTTATTACGCATTATCTTAGTCATAATATTTCTTCTTGGGCTAGTTGAGCTCACCCTTTCTTTCAACATTCTCTTGAGAAATGAGAACATAAATTTGAGGGCAGTCGAGGAGCAAGTAATGGTCGAGAGGATAGCATTAGTAGTCCTCACTATTCTGTGAAATAGTGTGATAATAGTTGTAATGAGGACTCCTTTTGAGTTTGTATAATATCTAGTAGACAATATTTGTATTCAAACTCACAGTTTATGTCGTATTGTACACGACAGTTAGGTTAGTAAGTTGTATTTGAATTTATGTACCATGTAAGTGGCGACCCAAGATGGGTGACGTATACCTAATTTTGGGGGCGTCACAATATATATCAAAATTCCTATGCCACTCTTGAAATTTGATTTCAGCTCAATAAGCACATGCCACGTTCTAGAAAAAGTAAGAAAAAACGTTTTTCTAATTTAAAATAATTTAAACTTCCAAAAATCAATTATTTCAGAGTTTCGGAACTTCAATAATTCACAATAAATAGCCCTTTTGTCAGAAAATTCAAAACTCGCAACTTTTTATAGGAAATTCAATTCTCTACAACTTTGCAGAAGAAAGTTTTCCCAAATTCCAAACAAAAATTGATCGAAATCCACAAACGGGCGATTTTACAAAATTTATAATCAAATTTCGATCGAATTAATGGGGTCCAATCAGAGCATGTTTAACATGTTTTAAACATTTATTGCAACAAAAATACTCTTCCTCCTCAGTATACTCATATATCCCACATTCGTTGTAAAAATATTACCATTATTATATTATTAAAATATAATAATATATTTAAATGAATTATTTTATCAGAAAAAGATAAAATTTCAATTTTCAACAATTGTCACATTAAAAATTTTCTCCATCTATATCCACATAAAATCAATATTTTTCTCATCATATGAATCAATAATTAATTGTTCACAAATAATATTACAGAATCACAATATTGACAACCAGGCAGTTCCCAGGAAAGAGGGGGCTTTCCAATAAGAATTCTCTCATCTTGCGCATGATTAGGTGACCAAACCTCTTCTTAGGCAGAACTTTCTAGACATTGCCAATAATGTTATCTAATAATATTATTCGGATAATATGAATTATTGCTTCGATAATGAAAAATAATTGTAAATGACAATTATTGAAACAACAACAATATAAAATATCAACGCAACAATTATTAAATCAATAAAATAAAATTGAGAATAAGAATTACCGTAACCATTATTGAGTAGTGCCTTCTTACGTAAGAATCAATAATTGGTGCAATACTGAGTGTCTTCTTGTGTTTTAACCACCGAGTATTTTAACAAAGATTAATTCAGGTAACAACTACTGTTATTATTTTAAACAACTTATATTTGTCATTTTCTTCATCCAATCATTTTTTCGTTATGGGTCCACACACGTGGGCATGCTGGCGCATCTACGAATATTCCCAAACGACTGAATATTCCACGACCAAACGAATATTCCCACATAACAATGAATATTTTATAACCACTTGCTTATTTTGAAATATTTATGTATTTTACCCTAACTATCCACATTAATCAAATCAACCCTTACTATTTTAAAATAATAAATAGAAAAATTAAATTTCATTAATAATAAGTTGGGGTCTTACAACCTCCCCTCTTATGAAATTTCATCCTCGAAATTGACGTGCGTACACAGTGTTTTTCGAAAAGGTGAGGATACCTAAACTTTCATTTCGTTTCCAATTCCCAGTCATTTCCTCTATAAAGATGATTCCTCCACGAAAACTTTAACTTGTGGTATGACCTTTCTTGCGTAGGACATGCTCCTTCCTATCCAAGATCTTGACAGTACCTCCTCATACGTTAAGTCTTGGCTATCTCGTCCAGGTTCTAACTCTATAACGTGGTTGGGTCTTTCACATATTTACTGAAATACGGATATATGTGAAACACATTATGAACACGAGACATACTCGGAGGTAACACGAGTCTATAGGCTACATTTCCTACTCGGTCAAGAATTTGAAATGGACCAATAAATGCGTGGATTGAGCTTTCTCTCTTCCCCAATCTTGTAACTCCGCTTCCATGGAGCAACTCATGACAATACATGATCCCTATACTAAATTCCACGTCCTTTCGATGAAGATCCGCATAACTCTTTTGTCGATCTTGTGCCGCTTTGTATCGTTGTCGAATCATTTGGATCTTTTTTCTAGTCATCATACGTACCAACTTGGGTCCCAACAATGTTGCTTCACCCACCTCGTCCCAACATACTGGAGAGCGACACTTTCGTCCATATAATGCTTCAAATGGAGCCACACCTATACTTGCCTGATAACTGTTGTTGTAGGAGAATTCCACCAATGGTAAATACTTATCCCAACTGCCCTTGAAGTCTAGGACACAAAGTCTTAATAAATCTTCAAGAGTTTGAATAGTCCTTTCTGATTGTCCGTCCGTTTGAGGATGGTATGCCGAACTGAATCGTAAATCCATGCCCATAGCTTTTTGCAAGCTAACCCAAAATCTTGAAGTGAATCTTGGGTCACGATCCAAACTATAGATCTGGGGCATGCCATGCAACTTCACAATCTCATTCGCGTACATACTAGCAAGACATTCAAGGAATAAGTCTCCGTGTCGTCAAGAAATGAAGCGACTTGGTTAATCTATCAACAATAACCCAAATAGCATTGATGCCTTGAGAAACCGGTAAGTAGGAAGACCCGTAACGAAATCCATGGTAATGTGTTCCCACTTCCATTTCGGAATCTCAAGTGGTTGCAACGGACCCTTAGGTACTAGATGCTCCGCCTTTACACGTTGACAAGTTAAACACATCGAGATAAACTTTGCAATCTCTCTCTTCATATTGTTCCACCAAAATGTATATCGAAGATCACGATACATTTTGTTACTTCCAGGATGGATTGCAAATGGTTTATTGTGTGCCTCCATCATAATCTTGTACTTTAAATCGTCAGTCGTTAGGGACACAAAAGTCTAGAGTGGACTCAAGTATTCCTTCTTCATCAATTCTTGCTTAGAAATAGCTCCTTCTTGTACTTTCTTCTTCATACGCATCATTTCAAGATTGGGTGGCTTGAGCAACCTTAACTTTTCTATTAAAGTTGGCTCTGTCGTATACTTGACATCATCGCACTCATTCCGCATATGATCTTCTACTCAATCGTCGCCTACCACGTTAAACTTTACCGGGATGGTATTTAATAGTGTGGTCGTAGTCTTTCAATAGCTCGAGCCAACGTCATTTAGCCGCGATGTTGAGTTTATTTTGAGTGAAGAAATATTTAAGGCTTTTATGGTGCGAATATATCTCCACTTTCTCCCCATATAGATAGTGCCTCCATATCTTTAGCGCTAAAAAGCATTGCTTTGCTAACTCTAGATCATGAGTAGGATAATTCCTCTCATACTCTTTAAGTTATCGCGAGGCATAGGCTATGACTTTCCCACGTTGCATGAGAACACATCCCTAACCTTTGCACGAAGCATCATTGTGAGATAACAAATCCATCCGAACCGGATGGTATTGTTAGAACAGTGCCAAAATAAGTCTCCTCTTAAGCTCTTGGAAACTCTTCTCGCATTCTTCACTCCAAATCGAATTTTGTATCCTTCCGAGTTAAGCTTGGGGGTCCACGGATACTCCATGTTTTGACACCGTGTGCCCAAGAAATGCTACTTCCTCAAGCCGAACTCGCATTTCTTCAATTTGACATATAGTTTGTTTTCACGAAGCCTTTGGAGTACCGACTTCAAATGGTGCTCATGATCTTCACGACTTTTGGAATATATGAGGATGTCATCAATAAAGATAACAACAAAGCCGATCCAAATATTCCTTGAATACTCGGTTCATCATATCCATGAAAGCTGCGGGGAGCATTAGTTAGTCCGAAAGACATGACTAAGAATTCATAATGCCCATCTGGAGTTACGAAGGCGGTCTTTGGAATATCCTCGATTCTAATCTTGGTGATGATATCCGAGCGAAGATCGATTTTGAAAAGAATTGTGCCCTTACTTCGGGTCAAACAAGTCATCAATACGAGGTAGAGGATACCTATTCTTGATTGTGACATGGTTCAATTCCTGATAGTCAATACAAAGTCGCATACTCCCGTCTTTCTTCTTTACTGAATAAAACAGGAGCACCCCAAGGAGATGTACTAGGGCCAGAATGAAACCGATGTCCAACAATTCACGTAGTTGGACCTTTAACTCCACGAAGTTCAATAGGAGCCATTCGATATGGGGTTTTAGAAATGGGCTTTGTACGGGTTCAAGATCAATAAAGAATTCAACTTCACGTTACGGGGTAGGCCAAGGAAGTTCTTGAAATCGTCGGAAAAATCAATAACAACAGGAATATTATTCAAATTTGGCGTGTCTTTATTCAAATCCATAACATGGGCTAAGAAAGCTTGACATTCGTTTTTCAATAAGCGAATAGCTTTATGATTAGATATGATGATTGATTGATTTTAATGGTTTAGTTGCTTGAATTAAATACAACAAAGTTGGTTAAGAATATGAAAACTAACAACCTTACGAAAATAATCAATTTTGTCATGATGAGTAGTTAACCAATCAATCCTAAAATCACATCAAAAGCAAGTATCTTTAAAGAGATAAGGTCAACGGGGTAAGGTGATGGTGCCAACTTGAATCAAACAAGATTTATAAATAGTGGATGTGATGAAAGTTTCTCTAACGGAGTTTCCACAGATAGGCAAAGTCTAATTTCTCCAAATCAAGTTTAAGCGTTGAACACATGCAGGAGAGATAAATGAATGGGTAGCACCGGTATCATCAAGTAAGGTATAAACTTATGCAAGAATTTATAAATAGCTTACCCGTGATCACCTCGTTTGGGTTCTTCGCATTTTGACCAATCACAACAAACGCGCTCTTTCTGAATCGTTGACTTTGACTTTTCTAGAATGAGTCTTTTGAGTCACCGTCCCCATTGAACTAGGTTTCGCTCTACCGTACAATCTCGAAGCGATATGTCCTTCCTTTCCACAATTATAGCATACCTTGAACTGTTGTGGGCGGTTTGGTGATATGTCCCTCTTTCCGCATTTATAGCATATGAATGGGTGGTCGTTCTCCTCCCTTAGAACCGATTCTTTGCTTAAAGACTGCTCGTCTTCACATAATCGTTGTTAAATCTCCTCTTTTAAAATCTCCTCCTCGACTCGCTTCTTCTATTTTCATGGCCATGATTACCACCAGAGTGGTTACCATTTTTGTCCATCTGTTTCTTTCTCCGCTGGTTATCATTATTCTGTTGACTGCTATCTCTGGTACGATCTTGGTTATGGTCCCTCGGTTGAACATACTCGTTATCTCGCTCTAACAATTGAGCCTCATTAACAACATCTCTAATAGAGAGAAAATTTATGAGAAATGAGATATTATCGTATCTTACGGGTTTCAAACCTCTCAAAAACATCCGCGTCATCGTTCCTCATTCTCCACCAAATGAGGTGCAAACTGGATAACTCTATGCAAACTTTGCCTCGTCTTTGAGACATCGTCATGTTGTTTTGTTCTAATCTGATGAACTCCACTTCCTTCATATAGCGAACACTTTCGGGAAAGTATTTGTCATTAAATAGTTTTTGAAACGTCTCCCAAGACATCTTTGAGTCTTGGTTTGGATGGAGTGCAACTTCTGAGACTCCCACCGATGATCTGCCTCATACGGAACATAAAGGTGGCGAATGGAACCTTCTGTTCTCAAATCGTGCATCCCAAGACATCGAATATCTTGGTAATTTGCTTGACCCATGTTTCCGCCGTGATCGGATCGACTTTCCCTTAAATTACGGTGGTCCCAACTCTTTGAACTGCTTGGTTGTGACAACCCGTGAATTGCTATCATTTCTTCCTATATTTTGAACACGAGTCTCCTCGTGCGATTTTTGCATGAATCGCAAAAAGCTTCTAAACATCCCTCGTTCAAAGATCCGCTTTCGGTGGTGTTGTTCACGGGAGGAACATTGCCACTGTTGCACGTTCTCCTCGTTGGTGAGTACAGGCATCTCCACGGTCTCATTTCCATTGTTAATATTCTCGATCGATATTCTCAAATCATCGTAAAAAAACAAGGATTAATTAAGGAAATCAATATATCACATAATATCCCTATATTTGACCAACTAACAAATAAGCTTAGGTAGGACACACTAGCGAAGGATTTACTCGCCTCTCCCCTCTAATTCTATTCCCCGATCTCCGCCAGAGATCATATCCTAAAGCTCGATACCAACCTGTGACGCCTCAAAATAGGTATACATCACCCATTCCGAAGTTGTCAATACATGATGTACGAAAACAACTACAACTTTATTATTACAACAAGAAAGCTGAGAGTTTGAATACAAATATTATCTTCTAGACAATATCTATACTCAAATAAATCCTCATCACATTTATTGATACATTATTTTACAAAAATGGTGAGGACTACTAAACAACTCTCTCTAGAACCTTCATTCCATACCTCGACTGCGTACTCGCTTATATTCTCGCCTCACGAGAAGAAAAATGGAACAAAAAGGAAAAGGGTGAGCTCAACTAGCCCGATAAAGAATATTATGACTAAGATAATATACAACAAATTACCGTTAGTCTTCAACAGGGAAAAATCTAATAGAATACAATAGATAACAAATTTTAAATCAATATTATTAATGAAATAATAATTCATTAGAAGAGTTAAGTAGAGAATGCAAACTACTATCTTCTATGTATGAATTTAAAAGTTCATCGCTCTATCTTTTATCCCCGTAACATCAATCAATATATACACGAAATCAAATATTCATCTTTGCACTTCTGAGCCAAAGATATTCATCGATTAGTCATGTTTCATCTAAACACTGCTTCATTTTTTGCACTACGGGCCAAAGATATTCTTCAGAAATCATTCATCTTTTTTCACTGAGGCCAAAGATATTCAATAATATCATCATTTAAGACCGAGGATGATGAAAATATTTTTAAAAAACGAATCCAAAGAAACAAAATGACAAGGATTAAGGATTAAGGATTCGTACTTTGTTTTATCCATGTCTAAAAATACCTCAAAAATAATTATAGTGGTGTAAAATTCAAGAATGATCAAAACATGGATACAATCAAAGCTAGTATCCGAATAGATATTTTGACGAAAAGAAATTTTTTATTTTTCGATGAATAGTGTCGTATTATAAGTGAATAGTCTAGTATATCGTGAATAGTCTTGAGTATCGTGAATAGTAACTCAACACCAAAAGTTCCAAATTTGTTAAAAACTTTAGATCAATATTTCAACATAATGATATTGAAGAAATAATATCATTACAAAAAAAAAAATATCCCTTACCTCACAAAGACAAAGATTTAGTTGAAACAGGATATAGGCTATGACTTGAACTTGCACCAGATAACAATACTCAAAGTATACTCAAAATACTCACAAGAATACCCTCGATAATATAGAGAGAAAAAACTTGAGTTCGTGTAATTTTCAATTCTAACCTAAGCACCCTATTTATAGGAAATTACTTAGAACACCAAAGCAGAAAATTTAATTTAATATTATTATTGAAAGTAGTATGCACACAAGCCAATCATGTTTGATGATAAAGCATATACTTTGTAACAATCTTATTCATTATTTAATAAAAAGTATTAATTTATTAAAGGCTTTTTTAATTATCTACATGATCTTTGTTTTTATAATATGTGATAAACCCATAGTTTTAAGCAATGCTTTTAGAATAATGATGATGATCATTCTAATGAGATCTAAATTCTTAGAAAGCTTAAAACTAAAATAGTTCCCAATCATTGGATTACTAAATTGGGGATTAGTGAATCCGGATAGATTGGTACATACGTTCTTGCTTGCTCATTGGATGAGGATGATTGATCTCATGATCATTTGTGTGGAGACACTAAAAGCAAGTATGTAGGTGCTTATTAGAGAATAAGTTCAATTTGAGCGTTGGCTCGCTAAGGAATACCTAATGGAGTTTTACTTGCTGTCAATAGGAATTCCTATAGTGATAGTAGTACAAGTGATCCTTGGACTTGAGATCATCATAGTATCTTGTGTATGATGAGTTATACTTTGACTTATTCCTTAAGACCCTTAGGGTATATCAAAGGGTATGCTTGGGTATAATAAGTTGTACATGGAGATAATGTATGATCAATAAAGAATCTACCACTTCTATTATACGGTAACTATTTACTCAAAGGTTCTTTTATGATTAATGTTGAAATCTATATTATCTGGAAAGTCGTTGATCGCTAGGGAGGCTTATCCCTATTGTAGAATAAATATTATTTATTTAAATAAATTAATTATTTAATTTATTTATTTAAATAAGATTAAATTGTTCTAATTGATTTATTCACAACCTATTTAATATAGAGAACGTAAAGGGTCACACCATAAAAAAGGAAGAATAATTATTTAAGAAGTTAATGGCATAATCGTAATAATATGTTATGTATATTTAATTTAATCTATTGTGATAGAATAAATTAAATAGTTGAATATTTATTATTTAATATTTTAGAAATATTAAATATAAATTAATAAGAGGAGTCTTATTAATATTATTACAATTATTATTATTATTTTAATTTCTAAAAGAGTTTAGGAATTAATTTAATATAAGTACTCTCATTTATTCCTAATTGGATTAGGAAGGAAAATTAGTTAAAGGAGTTTAATTAATTATCCCTAATAAGATTAGGGAGCCCCCTTTAATTAAAAAGAGTTTAATTAAATAATAACTTATTTTAATAGGGTTACTTGATATCTTTATAAGAGGAGTCTTATATCAGATATTAAGACGACGTTATAATTCCAATGGTTGGAGAGTATGCTCCTTTTTTATAGAGATAGAAAAACTAGGGTTTAGCCAAATACCCATCTTCTTGAATCCTTTTTCTTCCTTGGTGGATCACCTCTAGAGGCCAAACACTTGGGTGGCTAACGTTGATCAAAGGAAGGAACCAAACCCGATGGATTCAAGTTGAGCGAAAAGGATTGGAGGTGAACTTGTACGAGGAAGCTTCGGATCTTCAGGGTATGTTTCTTATTCATCTTTTTGTTTAATTAATAATTATGCATAAAGGGTGATCCGGGTATATGGTTTGTAAAAATTTTAAACTCGATTTTTACACGCTTAAAACTTATTTATGTAATTTGATTGCGTTCTTGAATATTACAAACCTAACGATGGTATCGAGCCAAACCTTTATGCGAATTATTAATTGTTTAAATTTGATATGTATATTGATATGTGTTTAGAACAATTTAATTGGGCATAATTTATTGTATAAAATTAAATTAATTTTTTTTTTTGCAAATACCGCTTTTTTTTTTCCTCGTTATTTGAATTCATGGGAGATTAAATATCGGAACTTGTTTCCCACGTGGACCATATAATATAATAGATGATTATATTCGTGGACCATTATAATATAACAGTGGAATTAAGTGGGATATGGACTTAAATGGTTGTCATGATTTGGTTTAAAGAATCATATTTTGAAAAGTTACGGAAAGGAAATCATGAATTCAAAAGGTTATTATGTATATATATATTATAATATTAAAAATATATATTACGTATATGTAATATATAATTTAATAATTTTATAATTAAAATAAAATGTATTTTAATCTTAAAATAAAAGTTTATTTTAATATTAAAATATAAAGTTTATTTTAATTTTAAAATTAAATTTCATGCTAACTAATTAGAGTTGAAATTTGATTCCATGATAACTAATTGGAGTTGAAATTGGATTCCATGTTTCCTTAAATAAAGGAGTTTATTTAGATATGAAATAAGATTTCATATTATTCAAAATAAAAGAGTTTATTTGTGAATAGGAAAAGAGAATCCGTATTTCCTTAAATAAAGGAGTTTATTTAGATATGGAATAAGATTTCATATTATTCAAAATAAAGAAGTTTATTTGTGAATAGGAAAGAAAATTCGTGTTTCCTTTGATAAAGTTTTTTTATTACATGGAATTGGATTCCATAATTAATTAAAATAAAGGAGTTTATTTTGATTAAAGATTTTGATTAAAATAAAATAGTTTATTTTATTCAAAATTAGATAAATTAAAATAAAATAGTTTTATTTTGATTTAAATTTGGATTAAAATAAAGGAGTTTATTTTGATTCAAAATTAGATTTTATACTAACTAAATTTGCCCATTAAATGATATCAATATATATATATATTAAATGTTTATTATTCATGAGATGAATGTTATTTATTGATGCATATGGTGATGTGTATGATAATAAATGGGATTGATTATGGACTAATGACCAATGTGATTGGATTTTATTTTAGTTGGATGCATGAATGTATGGGTTTTATTAAATGGGGTCTGCGTACCTCGTCTTTTCTAATTTTTCTTAATGTAAATTCTATCTCCTTTCTATGTACTTCCCCTTGACTGCTGATCAAGGTTTCTATTTATTTTAAAATAGTTATGTAATAGGAATAGTTAGAATTAATTTTTGAAGAATTAGAGATCAATGAGCAAGGAGCGCTTGAAGACCCGTTTGTAATGGAGCCCGGGTTTAAATGTAATAGTTATAATTAAATATTAATTCTTACACCCCTAGGGTTTGACCTTTTGGTTCACTTGGTGGCTCTAGTGAACCAAACTAGAATAAAAGTCCATAATCAATCCGGGTAGAATATAGTATTCTATATGTGCATGCTATAATATATATATATATATATATATATATATATATATATTATGCAAACATGTTTCGCATGTTTATTAATATGACGCGTATTTTATATATATATGTGCATGCGCGCTAAACAAGATGAGAAAAATTTAATAATAAATCCCTCAAATTTTTTTATATTAAGTCTTAAGCGTTTAAAGATATTTGGAATATCGAACGTCGCCTTCTAGCATGATAAAATTAATAGAGTATTAAATATTTAATATGAGTTTGTTGTGTCACCACAAGGCAAATATTAAGTATTTAAGATGTTAATTTATCACATTTGATGCTTATAAAGAAAATTGAACAATATTTTTTTGTTGTGTCACCACAAGGATGATATTTTTCTTTTTTGAATATATGGAATGCTAGGTTGGACTTAACTTGGATAATTTTGATTCGGATGTGCCACCACTTGATCAAAATAATCTAAGAGGCAAAATACAAGGAGTTGTATAGTTGATGTAATTGACAAGAGTTGTCTACCTATTTATTTATATATAGTTTGTTGTGTCACCACAAGGCTATATACATTTTAAATGGGATCCTTATTCTCACTAGCAAATCTTTAATTATATTTTGCCGAACTATATAAGTGAGGGTAATATAGTTTGAAGAAAATAGTGGGAGATACCAATTTAAAACAAGACCTAAATTATTTTGGTAATTAATAAAAGAATGTATGTTAAAATGTTGTTAATTACAAATTCATTTACGAATTTTACAATGTCTAAATTACTATCATTTGCGAAACATATTAGATGTTATTTAACCAAATCGTATTAAATCTGATTTGGTTAAGGAATTTGAGAATAGTTCTCATGGTGAAAAGTTATCTTATGTCCTTAATACGTCTATCCTCGCAATGGTTGCGAATAATGCCTCGAGGAAGACATTGCTACTTTTAAAAAGTGGCAAGATGATGATGCCTGATTGGCTAATGCATCATGCTCGCATCTATGAGTAACGAGCTTGACGTCGGCGTGAAACTATGGATGCTTCTACTATATTCCCGCACATCAAGTAGTTGATGGTGAGGAAAGTGGGGCCGATAGATATCGAGATATCTAAGGAGCTCTTCCGATCTAGAATGACCGATGACACTACAGTACAGACACATGTCCTAAACATGATCAATTTGATTAAACAATTAGGACAACGAGTTTTGTCATGGATGGGGAGTTGAGCCAAGATTTGATCTTGCACTCACTTCCGGACTTCTCTCACAATTGTTGTGAATTTTTCATATGAACAAGGTAGATATCACCTCCTTTGATTTTCTTAACATGTTGAAAATGTTGAGTCACTTTCCAACCAAGAAAGACCAAGTCTTCTTGGTAGGGGCCAAAGGATCTTCCGAAAGAAGAATGATTCTAAGAAGGTAAATAGAAAGGCAAAAGCAAAGTATAATAAGAACAAAACTGATATGGATAGCAAAGGAGCTTGCTTCCACTGCAATAAGCCTGGACACTGGAAAGAAACTGCAAGAAGCATCTTGCAGTGGCTAACCAAAAGAAGCTTAGTGAAGTTTCGGTTACAAATACAAATTTGTTCATGATTTAAAATAAATTTTTCTTTAAGTCAAGGTTCTACTTGGATATTGGATATCGACTTTGGTTATCATAAATATAGATTTATGAAGGGACCAAGAAGAAGTAGAAAGCTAAACAAAGATAAATAATCTTATGTATGGAAATGAAGCAAAGGTTGCTACATTAGCCATAGAAACTTATAGTTTAGCAATGCCTACGGGCAAGTTTATTAAGTCAATAAGTTGTTATTGTATTCCAGTTCTCGTTGGAAACATTATTTCCATTTTATTGTTGGACAATGACATCTTTGGTATTATATTTAAGAACAATTGTTGTTCTATTTATAATAATAATGTTTTGTATAGAATGGAATATCACTTAATGGATTTTGTATACTTGACTTACGTGAAAATAATTTTACAAATTGAACAAACTAGTATAAGAAAAAGAGATGATCATTCAAAGAGTTAAATGTGTGTATTTGATGAAATACAAGTGTGAATTATTTGAAAAGTTCAGAGAATTCATAAGTGAAACAAATTGACAAAGTATTAAGATTCTTTGATTAGATCAAGGAATAAATACTTGAGCAATAAGTTTCTAGATCATCTCAAATGGTTTTCTCATAATGGAAACATCCCATGCGCATGATAATTGATTGATGTATCTGAATGGAAAATTAATTGTGGACATGGTGCGGTCCATAATGATTTTATCGACATTCCAAAGATCCTTCAGGGACATGTCCTAGAAATGGTTTGCATATCTACGGAAAAGGTAACCTCAAAATCCATTGAAGACTCCATAAAAGTTATGGATAGGGAGGATTCCTAATCTTAAGTTTGTTAAGATAAGGGGTTCCAACTTATGTGAAAAGGTTTCAAAAGGATAAGCTTGGGACAAGATTTGACAAGTGTCGATTTGTGGGACATCCTAAAGTAAGTTTAGGGTATATGTTCTATAATTCTACTTAGCAAAAGGTGTTTGTTGTAAAACACACTGCCTTCTAAGATAAAGGTGTTTATCATTGAAGGGGCTAGTGGGAGGATAATAGATCTTGAAGAGTTCAAGAACCACAAAACACTATAAGTCAAATAAGAGGAACTCAGAGATAGACTGTATTGTACCACAAATCAATCATAAATACGGAATAGTACCAAAGATACCTAGGAGGTATGGATTCATCATAGATGATGATGATGAGGTACACATCATAGAAGATGATGATCCAGATTACATACGATGAGGTAAGAGTTCTAGTGTGTACAAAAGGACAATTGGGAATGCGCCGTGACATTCCTAATATTATATGTTGATATACTACGGATAAGGAATGACATACTAATGCTACAATCAGTATTGATAAAGTTGTCTAAACATTCCTCCATGAATGGTTTGGGAAGAGTATCTTAATTGGGGATAAAATCTATAAAGATAGATACAAGAGGATGCTCGACTTAACCCAAGGAACGTATATTCATTTGATACTAAAGTCGTTTAGCATGGCAAACTCCAAGAGATGTCTCATATCGATGAGCTATGGAGTGTATCTCTCTTAATAGTCCCCACAGACTCCTGAAAAGAGAGGTCGCATGAGTGACAATCATGTATGCAATGAAATGTACGAGACCTGATGTTAATCAGTTATATTATGGAGAAGTTCACTATGAGTCAGTGAAAAACATCTTAAAGTGCTTAACCCAAGACTAAGGATGTGATCATATTCATGGTGGGTCTAAATTAAAACTAGAGGGCTTAACAGACTCAAGTTTTTCGAGACGAGACCAAGATGATGAAAAAATCCACTTTAAGGTAAAGCGTTATCTTGAGCAATTGGTGCGATTGAATTGGAAAGGTTCCAAACAACAAAGAGTTCTTTGGTTTAGTGATAAAGACAAAGTATATAGCTATAAATGAAGTTTGCAAGTTGATTGTTTGGATGAAAAGTTCATTACTGAACTAGGAATAGTTCTAAGTCTCATCTTGGATCTAAACATGTGTTGTAGCACTTTCATTTGATTATAAGAATCATTGAAAGATGGGAAATCACTATAGAGATAGTGAACTCTCAAAAACAACATTACATATCCATTTACTGAAGCTTATCCAACAGCAGGATAATCGTCACTTAGAGAAGAAGAGTATGGGATACCATGACGATTGGCTTTAGTGCAAGTGGGAGATTGAAAGTAGTATGCACACAAGCCATCATGTTTTTGATAAAGCATATACTTTGTAACAATCTTATTCATTCATTAATAAAAAGTATTAATTTATTAAAGGCTTTTAAATTATCTACATGATGCTGTTTTATAATATGTGATAAACCCATAGTTTTAAGCAATGCTTTTAGAATAATGATGATGATCATTCTAATGAGATCTAAATTCTTAGAAAGCTTAAAACTAAAATAGTTCCCAATCATTGGATTACTAAATTGAGGATTAGTGAATCCGGATAGATTGGTACATACGTTGCTTGCTTTCATTGGATGAGGATGATTGATCTCATGATCATTTGTGTGGAGACACTAAAGCAAGTATGTAGGTGCTTATTAGAGAATAAGTTCATTTGAGCGTGGCTCGCTAAGGAATACCTAATGGAGTTTTACTTGCCTGTCAATAGGAATTCCTGTAGTGATAGTAGTACAAGTGATCCTTGGACTTGAGATCATCATAGTATCTTGTGTATGATGAGTTATACTTTGACTTATTCCTTAAGACCCTTAGGGTATATCAAAGGGTATGCTTGGGTATAATAAGTTGTACATGGAGATAATGTATGATCAATAAAGAATCTACCACTTCTATTAAAAGAAGAGAAATATCCTATGTGATTCGATAAATGACAACCCGGTAGTCCTTGGCCAAGGCAGAATGAAATTAGAAAGGAGTTTCTAATTTGCATTATTTGGTGTTGTGCATTTGAGAGTCGAAATACATATAATTAAATAAAATAAGACTTGATAGAAATTCCATGTCTTATATTTAATTGGGACATTGTATGGTGGAAGGATTGAATTATACGGTAACTATTTACTCAAAGGTTCTTTTATGATTAATGTTGAAATCTATATTATCTGGAAAGTCGTTGATCGCTAGGGAGGCTTATCCCTATTGTAGAATAAATATTATTTATTTAAATAAATTAATTATTTAATTTATTTATTTAAATAAGATTAGAATTGTTCTAATTGATTTATTCACAACCGTTTAATATGGAGAACCTAAAGGGTCACACCATAAAAAGGAAGAATAATTATTTAAGAAGTTAATGGCATAATCGTAATAATATGTTATGTATATTTAATTTAATCTATTGTGATAGAATAAATTAAATAGTTGAATATTTATTATTTAATATTTTAGAAATATTAAATATAAATTAATAAGAGAGGAGTCTTATTAATATTATTACAATTATTATTATTTTAATTTCTAAAAGAGTTTAGGAATTAATTTAATATAAGTACTCTCATTTATTCCTAATTGGATTAGGAAGGAAAATTAGTTAAAGGAGTTTAATTAATTATCCCTAATAAGATTAGGGAGCCCCCTTTAATTAAAAAAGGTTTAATTAAATAATACCTTATTTTAATAGGGTTACTTGATATCTTTATAAGAGGAGTCTTATATCAGATATTAAGACGACGTTATAATTCCAATGGTTGGAGAGTACGCTTCTTTTCTATAGAGATAGAAAAACTAGTGTTTAGCCAAATACCCATCTTCTTGAATCCTTCTTCTTCCTTGGTGGATCACCTCTAGAGACCAAACACTTGGGTGGCTAACGTTGATCAAAGGAAGGAACCAAACCGGTGGATTCAAGTTGAACGAAAAGGATTGGAGGTGAACTTGTACACGAGGAAGCTCGGATCTTCAAGGGTATGTTTCTTATTCATCTTTTTCGTTTAATTAATAAATGTGCATAAAGGGTGATCCGGGGTATATGGTTTGTAAAATTTTAAACTCGATTTTTACGTTTAAAACTTATTTATGTAATTTGATTGCGTTCTTGAATATTACAAACCTAACAATTATATATATCAAAATTCCTACGCCACTCTTGGAATCTGATTTCAGCTCAATAAGCACATGCCACATTCTAGAAAAAGTAAGAAAAAACATTTTTCTAATTTAAAATAATTTAAACTTCCAAAAATCAATTATTTCGGAGTTTCGGAACTTCAATAATTCACAATAAATATCTCTTTTGTCAGAAAATTCAAAACTCGCGACTTTTTATAGGAAATTCAATTCTCTACAACTTTGCAGAAGAAAGTTTTTCCAAATTCCAAACAAAAATTGATCGAAATCCACAAACCAAGCGATTTTACGGTATAATCAAATTTCGATCGATAAATGGGGTCCACCAGAGCATGTTTAACATGTTTTAAACATTTATTGCAACAAAAAATACTCTTCCTCCTCAGATACTCATATATCCCACATTCGTTGTAAAAATATCACCATTATTATATTATTAAAATATAACAATATATTTAAATAAATTATTTTATCAGAAAAAGATAAAATTTCAATTTTCAACAATTGTCACATTAAAAATTTTCTCCATCTATATCCACATAAAATCAATATTTTTCTCATCATATGAATCAATAATTAATTGTTCACAAATAATATTACGAGAATCACAATATTGACAACCAGGCGGTTCCTTCAGAAAGAGGGGCTTTCAATAAGAATTTCTCCTCATCTTGGCCGCATTAGGTGACCAAACCTCTCCTGAAGCGAGAACTTTCTAGACATTGCCAATAATGTTATCTAATAATATTATTCAGATAATATGAATTATTGCTTCGATAATGAAAAATACTGAGTGAACGTTCGATTAAGCCTTTGTGGGAAGGAATTACTATTGATTCACATTGTTATAAACATGAATTGTGAATTTAACTAAAATCTTTGGTGGTTCAGGTGAAGACAAGTGATGAAAGTTCTCTTTATCTTGGGTATAATAAAGAACAGTTAATGGATATTACAACGATAATATTTATGATAAACTTTTTAAATCATAGAAGATAATAGATATCATGCTCTACTTGACTTTTCTAATAGATTGCTCGTTCCGCTGCAGTTATTGATCCAAAACTTGTTGTCTATTATATTATATCAGTTGTTATACTATTGAAGGCTAACGATAATTTATTCTGCATTATCTTAGTCATAATATTTCTTACTGGGCTAGTTGAGCTCACCCTTTTCTTTCACTGTTCTCTTCAGAAAATGAGAATATAGCTGGGACTAGTCAAGGAATGAAGTGACGGTCTAGATGGTTATTTTAGTAGTCCTCACTATTCTATGAAATAGTGTGATAATAAATGTAATGATGACTTCATTTGAGTTTGAATACTGTCTATGAGACAATATTCGTGTAAAAACTCTAAGCTACGCTTTTGTCGTATTGTATAAAAGAAGTTTGTATTTGATTTCTGTACCATGTATTTGGCGACTCAGAATGGGTGATGTATACCTATTTTGGGGGCGTCACAGTTGGTATCAAAGCTTAGGGATATGATCCCTGGCTGAGATGTGAGACAAGAACTAGGAGGGGAGAGACGGAGAATTCCTTTGCTAGTATGACCTACCTAAGTTTATATGTTATTTAATTGGTCGGTCAGAATATAGGGATAATATGTGGCATGTCAATTAACCTTTATTTTGAAACTATATTCTAGAATGATATCTAAAATACAGGAGATGAGCAATATGATACATAGGAAATAATCGGGAAGGTACAATCCGAAAAGAAAGCATGGTATTCTCATCTCTTCGAACTACCAGGTACATAAATTTCGAGGGTGAAATTTCACAAGGAGGGGAGATTGCGAGATCCCGAATTTTATGAAATGAAAGTATTCCATTTTCTTATAATTATTATTCTATTTAGTAAATGGTTAAATTGATAAAAGGTTAAAGTTAAGGGTGATATGTGAAATTTTTTCAAAGTAAGCAAGTTGTCATAAAATAACTGGTAGTAAAAGTATAGTAATACGCGTGGTTGCATAGTAGCACACGGTATTGATTATTGATGCTTACGTGAGAAGTCACTCAGTTATACTCAATTATTGCTACAATAATTGCTGCATAATATCTCTCATATTTTTGATTCAATTATTGTCATAGTATCATCTGTATAATATTTTATATTATTAAATCAATAATTGAGACGACAAAGTTATTCATATTATTATTTTCAATATTAACGATGTCTAGAAAGTTCTGTCGAGGAAAGGTTTGGTCACCTAATTGCGCGCCAATAGGGAGAAATCCTTATCGGAAAGCACCCTCTTTCTTGGGAATGATCTGGTTGTTAAATATTATGAGTTATAATACTAATGATGAATAAGTTCGTGTTGATTAAAGATGAAATTGATATTTTCATTGTGTTGAGATTATTAGTGTTAATGGAAATCGACATCTATTACGATAATAATTGATGTCTGGAGGTTATATTGACCAATCGGGTAATTAATCGGATAAATGAGCAATTAATTGCTATTAATTCACATGCTTATAACTATTTATTCACATGTGTGTACTATTGATTCACATGCATGTACTATTAGGGGAAGTGGTGCAAGATTGATAATACTCGCATGACTAAATTAAAAATGGAGGTATAGATGAAGGTACTATATTGTAATTATTTTTTTTCACATGATTGTACTATTGAGTCACATGATTGTACTATTGATTCACATGATGTACTATTAGGGGAGGTGGTACAAGTTTGATAATACTTGCAGGACTAAATTAAAAATGAAGGAAAAGATGAAGGTATTATACTGCAATATTTCGAGCCCCAAAACGTGCAATTATCGAAACTATATTTTCCTATAAATAGAAGCTCATTCTTCTTTCATTCTCACTAATTCACTAAGACTCACAAGAGCAATTATGGAGAGATAAGCTATAGAGAGATAGAAGAAGAGAAGTCTACTACTTCACTATTCCAGTATCCAGTCTTCTTCTGAGATAAGGGATATTATATGTTATATTCGTATGGGTTATTATTTATTTCATATCCTGAAGAGAATTATTTTTCGTATTCGTATGAATATTATTTTTGTTTAATATTCGTAAAAGGTATTATTTCTTTCGTACTCATGAAGAGAGTTATTTTCTTTCGATACTCGTAAGGGTTGTTATTCCATTCTTTATTATTCTGTTGGAATAACTTGTCTACGTGGACTACCGCATGCACGCTGAAATTCTTCTATTATTTCATTCTTTATTATTCTGTTGGAATAACCTGTCTACGCGGACTACCGCATGCATGGTGAATGACCCTTCGTATTCATTCTTTATTAAATTATGGAAATGATTTGTCTACGTGGATTACCGCATTGTGGGTGAAAATCCATTTGCAGTTTCGTATATTCTGTTATACTCGTATGAGATATTATTTCTGTTGTACTCTTCATGGAATATTGTTTTCTTTTGTATTTTCCTTTTATGAGTACTATTCACGGAGTAATATTCATGAGTTACTATTTACGGGTTACTATTCACCCGGTTACTATTCACTCGAATATTATTCACTCGGGTATTCGGGGCACTTTTTGTGCCAGAGTACTATTCACAGGTTACTATTCACCTAGTTACTATTCACTCGAATGTTATTCATTTGGGTATTTGGGTCACTTTTTATGTCGGGGTACTATTCCCGAAGTACTATTCACAGGGTACTATTCACGGAGTACTATTCACCTGAAAGATATATTTCTCTTCTGTCCAAATTATTTTTGATACATAAATATTATTCTTTAATTTTACTCCACAATGCAGTATCATGTTGACAATTTGGATATTTTTAAACTCTGAATAAATTTAAAGTCTTTAATATTTATCCTTGATTTCGTTTGATTAATGCTTATATCATTGTCATCATCCTTATGCTTATATTGTGATAAAAGTCATCTTTGGCTTAAGTGCATAGTGGATTGTTAGTTATTGGTTTTACAGTTGTATGTCTTTGGACCGTAGTGCAAAGAAAAATTGTTGACTGATATTATTGGTCGTAGTGCAAAGATGAAATGTTGATTGATAGCTTTGGCCCGTAGTGCAAAGATGAACATGTGTATGACATGATCATGACCACTGGTGATACGAACGAATATCCTTGGCCGTAGTGAATGGATAATTCGATGATGTGATTGGCAGGATCATGACCATTAGTTAAAAGTTGAATATCTTTGGCTGTAGTGCATTGACAGGCAATTGATTGATATGATCATGACCATTGGTTTTATTGTTGAATATCTTTGGCCCGTACTGCAAAGGTAGACAACTGATTGGTATGATCATTGTTATTACATTTGAATATCTTTAGCCTTTGGTGTAAGGATATTGAGTGAACGTTCGATTAAGCCTTTGTGGGAAGGAATTACTGTTGATTCACATTGTTATAAACATGAATTGTGAATTTAACTAAAATCTTTGGTGGTTCAGGTGAAGACAGGTGATGAAAGTTCTCTTTATCTTGGGTATAATAAAGAACAATTAATGGGTATTACAACGATAATATTTATGATAAATTTTTAAATAATAGAAGATAGTAGATATCATACTCTACTTGACTCTTCTAATGGATTGCTCGTTCCGCTGCAGTTATTGATCTAAAAATTGTTGTCTATTGTATTATATCAGTTGTTATACTGTTGAAGGCTAACAATAATTTATTCTGCATTATCTTAGTCATAATATTTCTTACTGGGCTAGTTGAGCTCACCCTTTTCTTTCACTGTTCACTTCAGGAAATGAGAATATAGCTGGGACTAGTCTGAGAATGGAGTGACGGTCCAAATGGTTGTTTTAGTAGTCCTCACTATTCTATGAAATAGTGTGATAATAAATGTAATGATGACTTCATTTGAGTTTGAATACTGTTTATGAGATAATATTCGTGTAAAAACTCTAAGCTACGCTTTTATCGTATTGTATAAAAGAAGTTTGTATTTGATTTCTGTACCATGTTTTTGGCGACTCAGAATGGGTGATGTATACCTATTTTGGGGGCGTCACAGAGGGAGTATCTATTTAAAAAGTACTATTCACTTCGTTTAAAATGGGTGTTTAATATATGCACCCTAAAGTTATAATTACACACCCAAATATATTAAAGTGACCATATTACCCTTAACATATATAATACCAATTAATCATTTAACCTGAGATCCATATATGAAAACTTAAACTTCATAGCAAATAAAAAAAATTATTTAGTCAACAAAATTTAGATTTTGTAAACTATTTTAAAAAATAGCCACTTATAATTAATTTAAATGAATTTATATTAAAGTTTTTAGAAATTTGCAAATTGAGGTTAATAAGCACATTTGGAACTTACTAAATAATTGAACAAAATTTGAAATATTAAGTTTTACGTAATACCTTGATTGATAAAATATAATATTATAATTTACATTTCATTAAGATAAATTATAGAGATTTGGATATTTGTTTTATTTATTTTAAGTTTTTGAGTTTGAGGTTAATAAGCTTAATGCTAAAATGTTGCAAGTGATAAATGTGTAAATTATTAGCTTCTTATTAATTAAGGTTAATATAGTCTCTTAATATATAAGGGTGTGCAACAATCAATTTAGTGTTTGCATATATCATTACCCTTTAAAATTAAAATTAGACATATTTATAAAAAATAAATGACTTTTAAGATTATTTTTTCAAATTAAAATATCAACTATATAATTAAAAATACAACCATAGTTTGACAAATTTTTGGTTCAAGCTTTTTTTGTTCATCTCCAAATTAGTATAATTACTATCTAAAATTGTAACAAATATATCTTTTCATTATCTATCTTCATTACTTAGATTTTAAAATTTTATAGTGGATTCAATACTAGCTAATTGTTACAACTAAATTAATTTTTTAAAAATTTGAATTTCATAATTTTGTTTGGATTAAAATTTCAAGTAATTTAATGATGCATGAGGATTTTTGGCCGAAGATCTTGAGTGGTCGGATAGTACAATGATGATGTTAAAGGACCAAAAGCTAAGGGATCATCGCAACGGTATCGGTTGACATCAGGGTCAAGCGTTGCTCAAATGTCTTGAGTCGAGTTCACCTTGGATAGTGTCGTGGCCGTGTCTTGAAATTCGAGTTCTACTTCGGTCAGGGTTCTTCTTCGGATGGCGTCATGACTTTGGATGTGGCGAAGCTCTTCCGAAGAGGCGTCATGACTTCGGAAGTTGATGGACCTTACTATTATTAATATTATTATTTAGTTCTTTATAATAATAGTATTTTATTAGGTAGTAAATCTTTTATAATAAGTTGTTATTTGTTAAAGATTTTATTTCCGCATCTTTAGGAAGTTTGTTAGGATATCTTTTTGTATCTCTAGGAAGTTTGTTAGAAGCTTTTTCAAATTCCTAGGAGGATTTTATTTCTATATTTTATTTTCATATCTCTAAGAAGATTCTAGACAGACTTGGAGAAAAAGTTTTGTTAGCTATATATATAACCTGACTTGTGGGTTGAATTAGATAGACTTTGAATTTTGATAAATATATTATACACATTAGAGAGATTTCTCTATGTTTTCTGGTGAATCTCTTGTTCCTGTATTTGTGAATTCAATTGTTTACTAGCATGCAGGATAATCTGTGACACCCCCAAATCTAGGTACTTCATTCCCACAAGATTTGGTGTTCACTTAATCAAAATATTCATATCTAACTACCCAATCATAATAAAATTGAATAATAAAACCTGCCCATACATGATTACATTAATAAAAATTATCTCCCAGGTTATCTAACCTTTAATTACAATCATTCAAATGCAGAAATTAAATTATTACATCACATCATTATTAAAAGTCTATCATTATAACAATAAAATAAAATTACAAGTCTTCATCACTTGTATATTTTTCTCTTTCCTTTGCTAGTTGTAGGTTCATTTACCTTCTCAACCTTAGCTGCAATAAGTGTATAAATATGCAAGAGTGAGCAAAACAATTGCTCACTAGATATAGAAATGAATCAACACAAATGAAATAACTGCCAACAAATTGGCTCATCAACACTGAATAGTACTCTATCAATAATAACCAACGACTGGAATCAAAATATGGAGTATATAAAACCGAGGGTCATAAGACCACGAACTATGTCCACAGTTGCAAGTAATCTTTCAACTTTAACAGTCATAAGACTATAAGGACTCCTCGTACTTAGGGGGATCAACCCTTCGTACAATGTATTGTGCACAAACATTTTAACGCTAAGCATAAACCCCTAATAATAGGGTTGTTCATCTCAGTATTTAGAGTACAAGTCCGCACCAAAGAAAGTTTAGTTTGGATAAGCTTTCAAGGGTAATTTGAAGTTTAACGAACATCAACTAGAGGACTAGTTGAATCAATAGTCTTTGATAACACAACAGTTGATCAATAATATCATAATTATTGAATATACATTAAGTAATAGCAAGCTGAAATTAAAGCTTGCTCATTATGAGAATGGCCTGTGTCAAGTAAATGAACTAAGATAATTCAACATTAGAAATTAGAATATAAGAAAATTACATTCATCGTACATGAAGGACAATAAATAAACTTGTCTAACAATAAACAAGTTAGAATACATCAATAAATATTAGAATTCAAAACTTGTTTGAATAAAGTTTAAGTCATAGCTAGATTGTTCAAATAATGATGAGGAATACAAGAATTCGATTAATGAAAGATTAAAGTAAGAAACTTTTTCAATGTAAATGTAGGGTTAGAAAACTTGCTCAATGTAAAAAGAGAAGTTTAGAAACTTGTTCAATCAAAAGAATGAAGTTATACAATGTAATAATAGAACTAACTCAACGAAAGTGTAGAGTTAGAAAACTTGTCTCGAGCGTAAGCTAAAATATTAAAACTCACGTTCACCTATACACAATATTAAAACCACAACATCTATTAGACATACTAATATTCACTTTTCAATATAAAACGCATTACTAGCTAAACTTGTTATTTTAGCACAAGTCTTATGCTACCATATATGTGACACCCCAAAAATAGGTATACATCACCCATTCTGAGTTGCCAAATACATGGTACAGAAACGAATACAACTTCATTAATACAATTGTCGTGTAAAATACGACAACACATATACTGTGAGTTTAAATACAAATATTGTCTAATAGAGAGTATACAAACTCAAAAGGAGTCCTCATTAAAATTATTATCACACTATTTTACAAAAATAGTGAGGACTACTAAAACCACTTTCTAGAACCATCATTCCACACCCCGACTACTTCCCGCTACATTCTCGTTTCCTGAGAAGAACAATGGAACAAAAATGGAAAAGGGTGAGCTCAACTAGCTCAGTAAAGAATATTATGACTAAGATAATATACAACAATTTATCATTAGTCTTCAACAGGTAAAAATCTGATAGAATAGAATAGACAACAAGTTTTAGATCAACAACTACAGCGGAAACAACAATCCATTAGAAGAGTCAAGTAGAGAATGAATTCTACTATCTTCTAAGATTTAAAAGTCCATCATCAATATTTTATCCATGTAATATCAATCAATATACATCTTGAATCAAATATTCATCTTTGCACTACAAGCCAAAGATATTCATTTGTATCACATGTTGATCATGTTCATCTCAACACCTGTACATCTTAGCACTACGGGCCAAAGATATTCATCAGGAAATCATTCATCTTTGCACTACAGGTCAAAGATATTCAATAATATCATCATTTAGGACTGAGGATGATGAATAATATTTAAAAAAAAAACAAATCCAGTGAGACAAAAGAACATATATTTGGAATTCGTACTTCGGTTTATCCAAGTTCAAAAATACTCCATAATAACCAATTATGAAGTAGAATTCAAAATAAAGATCAAAACATGGATACAATCAAAGATAGTAACCATAATAGACGCCTTGGATAAAAAAGAAGAAATTTTATTTTTGGTGAATAGTACCAGTATTAAATGAATAGTGTCAGTATAACGTGAATAGTAACCCCGACACAAAAAGGTAGAAATTCTATAATAATATTCATATCAATATTTTGGCATAATGATATTGAAGAAATAATATCATTTACGAAGAAAATAACATCCCTTACCTCAAAAAGCGATTACTTGACTAGAATCTTCGATATAGTCTTGAAGGAACTTGCACCAGAGTATAGCAACACTCAAAGTATCAAAATACTCACAAGAATACGCTCGATAATATAGAGAGAGAAATCTTTTGTTTCTGGTGTGATTTTCAATTCTAACCTAAGTACCCTATTTATAAGAAAATGCTTAGAACACCAAAGCAGAAAATTTAATATAATATTAATATAAATAAAAATATTTCACGCCCACCTATGACCAACTGAATTTAGCACATTTGTATCACATGTGGGGCCCACCAACATAATAAAAAAGTTTTTCTTAAAAATAATAATTAAAACTTCAAAAATCATTTATTGCGGAACTTCAATAATTCATAATAAATAGCCGTTTTATCAGAAAAATTTGAATCTTATGACCTTTCATAGGAAATTCAATTCTCTACAACTTTGTAAGTTTAAGTTTTTCCAAATTCCAAACAAAAATTGACCGAAATCCACAAACGGACGATTTTACAGGCTATAATCAAATTTCAGTCATGAAATGGGGTCCACAAACATGAAAAACATGTTTTAAATATTTTTAGTAACAAAAATACTCCTCCTCATTTATTCATATATCACACATTTATTGTAAAAATATCACCATTATTATAATATAATAATAAATTATTTTATCAGAAAAGATAAAATATTAATTTTCAACAATTGTCACTTTTCTAAAAATTCTTCCATTTGTATCCACATAAATAAATATTTTCCTTATTATATAAATAAATAATTAATTATTCACAAATAATATTACGAATCACAATACTAACAACCCGGTTCTCCTAGAAAGAGGGGCTTTCGATAAGGATTTCTCCTTCTTGGTAGCATGATTAGGTGACCAAACCTCTCCTTGAGATGTAACTTTGTAGACATTGCCAATAATGTTATCTAATAATATTATTAAAATAATATGAATTATTGATCCGATAATGAGAAATAATGCGTTGACAATTATTGAAACAACAATAATATAAAATATCAACGTAGCAATTATTGAATCAATAAAATAAAATATTGAACAATAATTACTGTAACAATTATTGAGTAGTGACTTCTTACGTAAGAATCAATAATTGGTGCAATACCGTGTGCTACTGTGCAACAACACGTATTACTGTTTTTTTAACCACCGGGTATTCCAATAGTGTTAACGGTAACAACTACGCCATTATTTATAAAAACTCATACTTATCATTTTCTTCATCCAATCGCTTTCCGTTATGGGGCCCACAAAAGGCTGCGCCATCGCACGAATATTCCCCGATAGGAAGAATATTCCACGACCAAATGAATATTCCCCGATAACAATGAATATTTTATAACCACTTGCTAATTTAAAATATTTGCGCATTTTACCCATAACTAACCACATTAATCAAATTAACCCTTACTATTTCAAAATAATAAACAAAGGAAATTCAATTTCATTTATAAAAAGTTGGGGTCTTACAACCTTCCCTTCTTATGAAATTTTGTTCTCGAAATTGACGTACGTACCTGGTGTTTCGAAAAGGTGAGGATACCTCTTTTTCATTTCTGATTCCAACTCCCAGGTCATTTCTTCAATAGCATGGTTCCTCTACAAAACCTTAACTTGTGGTATAACCTTGGTGCGTAGGACATGCTCTTTCCTATACAAGATCTTAACAGGTACCTCCTCGTACGTTAAATCTTCAGTTATCTTGTCTGGTTCTAACTCAATAATGTGGTTCGGGTCCTTCACATATTTACGAAGCCCATATATGTGAAAAATGTTATGAACACGAGACATGCTTGGAGGTAACGCGAGTCTATAGGCCACATTTTTTACTCGGTCAAGAATCTAAAATGGACCAATAAATTATGGATTGAGCTTTCCTCAATTCCCAAATTTTGTAACTCCCTTCCATGGAGCAATACGTAACAATACATGATCCCCAATGTCAAATTCCACGTCCTTTCGATGAAGATCCGCATAACTCTTTTGTCAATTCTGTGCCATTTGTATACGTTGTTGAATCGTTTGGATCTTCTCTGTAGTCATTCGTACCAACTCTGGTCCCAACAACATTGCTTCTCCCACGTCATCCCAGCATACTGGAGAGCGACACTTTCGTCCATATAATGCCTCGAATGGAGCCACACCTATACTTGCTTGATAACTGTTGTTGTAGGAGAATTCCACCAATAGTAGGTACTTATCCCAACTCCCTTTGAAATCTAGGACACAAAGTCTTAATAGATCTTCAAGAGTTTGAATAGTCCTCTCTGATTGTCCGTCCGTTTGAGGATGGTATGTCGAACTAAATCGTAAATCCGTGCCCATAGCTTTCTGCAAGCTAACCCAAAATCTTGAAGTGAATCTTGGGTCACGATCCGAAACTATGGATACTAGCATGCCATGAAATCTCACAATCTCATTTACGTACATACTAGCAAGACGTTCAAGGGAATAAGTCTCCCGTATAGGCAAGAAATGAGCAGACTTGGTTAATCTATCAACAATAACCCAAATCGCGTCTATGCCTTGAGAAACCTTGGGAAGACCTGTAACGAAATCCATAGTAATGTGTTCCCACTTCCATTTCGGAATCTCAAGTGGTTGTAATGGACCCTTTGGCACTTGATGCTCCACCTTTACACGATAACAAGTTAAACACCTCAAGATAAACTTTGCGATCTCTCTCTTCATATTGTTCCACCAAAATGTATGTCGAAGATCATGATACATTTTTGTACTCCCAGGATGGATTGCAAACGGTGTGTTGTGTGCCTTCATCATGATTCTATGCTTGAAGTCAGAATCATTAGGAACACAAAGTCTGGAGTTAACTCGAAGTATTCCTTCTTCATCAATTCTTGCTTCCAGAATAGCAGCTTCTTGCACTTTCTTCTTCATACGCATCAGCTCCATGTCCGTAGCTTGAGCAGCTTTAACTTTATCAATTAAAGTCGGTTCTACTCGTATGCTTGATATCATCACGTAGGTACTTGGATCCTTTATCTCTATCTCGATCCTTTGCAAGTCATACAAAATGGGCCTTTGTGTTAACAACATTACACTTGTACCCACATATGATCTTCTACTCAATGCGTCAGCTACCACGTTTGCTTTTCCAGGATGGTATTGGATGGTATGGTCGTAATCTTTCAATAACTCGAGCCAACGTCGTTGCCGCATGTTGAGTTCCTTTTGGGTGAAGAAATATTTGAGGCTTTTATGATCTGTATAGATCTCTACTTTCTCCCCATACAGGTAGTGTCTCCAGATCTTCAACGCGAAAACGATCACTTCCGCTGACTCTAGATCATGAGTAGGATAATTCCTCTCATATTCTTTGAGTTGTCGTGAGAGCATAAACTATGACTTTCCCATGTTGCATGAGAACACATTCTAACCCTTTGCTCAAGCATCGCTATAGATAACAAATCCATCCGAACCCGCATGCGGTATTGCCGAGCAGTCTTTGAAATGAGTCTCCTCTTGAGTTCTTGAAAACTCTTCTCGCATTCCTCGCTCCATACAAATTTTGTATCTTTACGAGTCAGCTGAGTTAACGGAGTAGCAATTCGAGAAAATCCTTCCACGAATCTTCGATAATAACCAGCTAAGCCCAGAAAACTACGTACTTTGATCACCGACTTCGGTTTCTCCCACCTTTGTATTGCTTCAATCTTCGTCGGGTCAACAGACACTCCATGTTTTGACACCATGTGCCCAAGGAATGCTACTTCCTCAAACCAGAACTCGCATTTCTTCAGCTTGACATATAGCTTGTTATCACGAAACCTTTGCAGTACCAGCTTCAAATGGCGCTCATGATCTTCACGGCTTTTAGAATAGATGAGAATGTCATGAATAAAGACAACAATGAACTAATCCAAATATTCCTTGAATACTCGGTTCATCATATCCATGAAAGCAGCAGGAGCATTAGTCAATCCAAAAGACATGACGAAGAATTCATAATGCCCGTACCGAGTTTTGAAGGTAGTCTTTGGAAGATCCTCAGTTTTAACCTTTAGCTGATGATATCCAGAACGAAGATCGATTTTTAAAAAGAATTGTGCTCCTTGCAACTGGTCAAACAGGTCATCAATGCAAGGTAGCGGATACCTATTCTTGATGGTGACATGGTTCAATTCTCGATAGTCAATACAAAGTCGCATACTCCCGTCTTTCTTCTTTACAAATAAAATAGGAGCAACCCAAGGAGATGTACTAGGACGAAAGAAACCGATGTCCAACAACTCCTGTAGTTGGACCTTTAACTCCTGAAAGTCAATAGGATCCATTCGATATGGGGTTTTAGAAATGGGCTTTGTACAAGGTTTAAGGTCAATAAAGAATTCAACTTCACGTTCTGGGGGTAGACCAGGAAGTTCTTCAGGAAATACGTCAGGAAATTCACTAACAATAGAAATATTATTCACATCTGACGTGTTTTTGTTCAAGTCTGTGACATGGGCTAAGAAAGCTTGACATCCGTTTTTCAATAAATGAATAGCTTTATGGCTTGATATGACAATGATTAACTTTAGTGGTTTGGTTGTTTTGATTCGCATAACAGGTTGGTTAGGAATATGAAAACTAACAACCTTACGAAAACAATCAATTTTAGCAGGATGAGTGGTTAACCAATCAATCCCTAAAATCACATCAAATGCAAGTATTTTCAATAAAATAAGATCGACAAGTAATGTGATGGTTCCAACTTGAATCAAACAAGATTTATAAACAGTAGATGTAACGAAAGTTTCTCCTAACGGAGTCTTAACAGATAAGTCAAGGTCTAATTTCTCCGGAGTCAAGTTCAAACGTTGAGTACAAGCAGGAGAGATAATAGAATGGGTAGAACTGGTATCTAATAAGGTATAAACTTCGTAAGAATTTATGATTAGCTTACCCGTGATCACCTCATTTTGGTTCCTCGTATTTTGACCAATCACGACAAACTCTCTTCCAGGAACTGTTGACTTTGACTTTTTTGGGACAGCCTTTTGAGTCACCATCCGCGCTGGACTTGGTTTCGCTACAGTACAATCTCGAGTGATATGTCATTCCTTTCCACAACTATAACATACCTTGAACCGTTGCGGACAGTTTGCGTTGATGTGTCCCTCTTTTCCACATTTATAGCACACGATCGGTGGTCGTTCTCCTCCCTTAGAAATAGTTGATGTTGGTACTGACATCTTCACGTTGTCATTGTTGTATCTTCTCTTCTTGAAATCCCTTCTCGACCCACTTTTCCTATTATCATGGCCATGATTACCACCAGAGTGGTTACCGCTTTTGTTCGAATATTTTCCTCCACGCTGGTTTTCGTTGCTCCGATGACTGCTGCCACCGGTATGACCCTGGTTGTGGTCCCTCGATTGAGCATACTCATTATCTCGCTCTAATAATTGAGCCATGTTTACAACATCTGAATATAAAGAAAATTTATGAGAGATAAGATATTGCCAAATCTCGGGTTTTAAACCTCTCAGAAACATCCCCGTCATTCGTTCCTCATTCTCTACCAAATGTGGTGCAAACCTGCATAACTCTGCGAACTTCGCCTCGTATTGGGACACCGTCATGTTATTTTGTTCTAGTCTAATAAACTTTACCTCCTTCATATGGCGAATACTTTCAGGAAAGTACTTGTCGTTGAAAAGTTTCTTCAAACGCTTCCCATGACATCTTTGAGTGCGGCGGGATGGGTACGCTTCACGACTCTCACCGATGATCTGCCTCGCCACGGAACATAAAGGTGGCGAATGGAACCTTCTATTCCTCCGTGCATCCCAAGACATCGAATATCTTAGTAATTTGTTTAACCCAAGTCTCTGCCTTGATCGAATCCGGCTTTCCAATAAATTCTGGTGGTCCCAACTCTTTGAACTTGGCATTATAATAAGCCAGCGCGTTATCATCACTTCCACCCGTATTTTGTACACGAGTCTCCCTCGTCTGGTTTTTCATGAACTGCAAAAAGCTTCTAAACATCCCATCATTCATTATTTGTTCGATAGTTTTGTTTACAGGAGGAATATTGCCTTCCTGTTGCATGTTCCCCTGGGTGGTGATTAAAGGTGTCTCCACGGTCTCATTCACTCCACTGTTAATATTCTCAGCTGCCATTCTCAAATACTGCCATAAAACAAGGATTAATTAAAGAAATTAATATGCCACATAATATCCTTATATTATGACCGACCAAATAAATAAGCTTAGGTATGACACACTAGCGAAGGATTACTCATCTCTCCCCTCCTAGTTCTATTCCCCGATCTCCGCCAGAGACCATATCCCTAAGCTCTGATACCAACTGTGACACCCCCAAAATAGGTATACATCACCCATTCTGAGTTGCCAAATACATGGTACAGAAACGAATACAACTTCATTAATATAATTGTCATGTAAAATACGATAACACATATACTGTGAGTTTAAATACAAATAATGTCTAATAGAGAGTATATAAACTCAAAAGGAGTCCTCATTAAAATTATTATCTCACTATTTTACAAAAATAGTGAGGACTGCTAAAATCACTTTCTAGAACCATCATTCCACACCCCGACTACTTCCCGCTACATTCTCGCTTCCTTAGAAGAACAATGGAACAAAAAGGAAAAGGGTGAGCTCAACTAGCTTAGTAAAGAATATTATGACTAAGATAATATATAACAATTTATCATTAGTCTTCAATAGGGAAAAATCTGATAGAATAGACAACAAGTTTTAGATCAACAACTGTAGCGGAAACATCAATCCATTAGAAGAGTCAAGTAGAGAATGAATTCTACTATCTTCTAGGATTTAAAAGTCCATCATCAATATTTTATCCCTGTAATATCAATCAATATACATCTTGCATCAAATATTTATCTTTGCACTACAGGCTAAAGATATTCATTTGTATCACCTGTTGGTCATGTTCATCTCAACACCTGTACATCTTAGCAGTACGGGCCAAAGATATTCATCAGGAAATCATTCATCGTTGCACTTGATAAGTGGGTTTTATACCTAATTATGGAGTTCCAATTCATGCGAACTATGCCCATCTCAAGTACATTTTAGTATGTTTTAGCTGCATTTCATGTTAGTTTGCATTGCTTATACTTAAAACTCCTTTTGGTGAATAAGTGCAGGAATCGGCCTACTTTGGTGGTGTTATAGGGCACGAGGCTAATGGATGCATGAGGCGAGGAAAAAGCTGGGATATGCATGGATGAAGATTGAGAGGAGCATGGATGGATATAGGACATGTTAGTAGCAGTAGCAACAATGCAGAACCAAACTTAGGATCAGAATCAGAAGTCATCAACTGCAAGCTGCGCGACCGCGCGTCAGGAAGAGCTTGAGGACGCGCGCCCACGCGACTGCCCTTCCAGATTATGGTACCTAATGCAAGTTGCGCGGCCGCGATCATGACAAGCCTAGGGAAAGCGCACCCGCGCGCGAGCTCGGCTGGACATCTTAACGTACTGCAAGTCTCGTGCCCGCGAGAGGAAGCTGCTGGAGGAGCGCGTGGCCGCGCGCGAGGCCTGAAGCTGCTGATTTGTTTTATTTTATTTTTCAATTAAAATGGTTGTAATTGATTTAAAACGATATCTGACTGGTGTCAAAAGTATCTTTGATATCTTTAGTCGTATTTTACACATTGAAATTAGGGTTTACTCTCTGGGAGAGATTCTAACGGAGAAGGAGGCCAAAACTCTACTTTTCTACTTCTTCTTGGGATTTTCTATCAGAGTGGATTATTATTATTATTTTGCTGGAATTTTATGAGGATTTGAATAGTAAGAGTGGATTCTATTCAGCAATTGGGTTTGATAGTTCAATCTTTCATCTTTCAATTGTTTGTTTATTGATCATGTTTAGATTTGATCCCATGATGGCTTTTGGTTCAGTCATGAACTAAACTCCATTATGGGATTCTAACGGATTTTAATATGTAGTTTGATTGCATGCTTGAATGCTGGATTGTTTTAAATATCATATGGGATGTCTATCATGATTGTTTTGCATGTATGAATGCTTGATCACCATTCGTTTCAGTATTTGTATGGAATTGACAATGAACATGCAAGTATGGATTATAATCATGATAGTATACGTATATGGGGCTGTTTTATATGGCTTGTGTATTTCGTGAACCAGATAGACATATACTGTTTCACCGTATAAGTTAGGATAAGGGTTTGAACTTAAATTCAATATAGTTGCAATTTCACATAGACATATAGTGATTTTGGTTATATTGATGATTACATAGAGTCTATCATCTGTGGATGCTGTGTAAGTAGGTCTTAGTACATTAAAAAATGGCTAAAACTCTTTTAGTGCTCTTGGCTACTTTCCTGTGATATGTGAACAAGTCATGCATGATAGTGGTGATTAAATGAAATATTAAATGAAGTTAGGAGCCCATTAATTCTAGATTTGATTTAATCCGTGTTATTTTTGTTTTAGTTGTTATTTGCAATTCGAGAACAAACCAATTTTAGTCATTAGTTGGAGCATATAAATATAGTGATTTAGTTAATGCATAGTGATTTAAATTAAACAACTTTCTCTGTGGGAATTATACTTTACTTGCTCTGTATTGCTTGTTGACACATTATGCTTGCATGAGTTAGAGCTCTTTTGTTAAGACTAAAAAAGAGGTAACAAGTTTTTGGCGCCGTTGCTGGGGAAAGGCGTTTAATTTAGTGTTATTATCATTAGTTTTAAGCTATATTGTATGACTTAGACAATTCTAGTCTTATCTCATTTCAGTTTTTGTTTTTTTTGTTTCAGGAATTTGGATAAATTTTTATGCGCACGCGATCATCCAACCCCGACTTAACACCTGTTCAGGATAACATAAACGGGAGAGGTTAGAAAACGAGTGTTCGTAGAAATTTTCAAGCACAGTTGGAAAGTCTGACGGCTAATATAGCGGTACCGAGGTACAAGGAGAAGAGCAAAGAGAGGAGCATAGGGCTCAAAGGAATATTCCATGCCCAATATTAATGGACTACACCAAAGATCGTCGCACCAAATGATAGCAGACCAACACATTTGAGATAAAAACGGGCACTATTTAGATGGTACAAAATTCAGTGCAGTTTGGGGGTGCCGCTACAGATGATCCGAAAGAACACCTGTTGAGCTTCATCGAAATCCGTGATACATTCAGATACAACGGTGTGACTGAGGTTGCTATCAGACTTAGGCTATTCCCATTCTCATTGAGGGAAAAAGCAAGAAGTTGGCTTCATTCTTTGCCAGCAGGATCTATAACTACATGGGAGGACTTAGTACAGAAGTTCTTAGCTAAGTTCTTCCCGATGGCTAAGACTGCAAAGATGTGGACAACGATCTCTCAGTTTGAGCAACAACAAGGTGAGTCCTTATATGAAGCATGAGAGAGATACAAAGGAATGCTGAGGAAGTGTCCACATCACGGTATGCCAGATTGGATGGTGATCAACACATTCTATAATGGATTGGGATGGCAGTCGAAACCGATTGTAGATGCTGCTGCAGGAGGGGCATTATAGGCAAAAAGCTATGAAGAAGCCTATAACCTTATCGAGACAATGGCATCAAATGATTTTCAAAATCCTACATCTCGAATGCTACAGCCCAAAGTTGCAAGTGTGTTGGAGGTAGATGTTATTACTCAGTTGTCAACATAGATGGAAACCATGGAAAAGAAGATAGATACTTTGGCCGAAGGTAAGACAAAGACGGTTGCATTTGTATGTGAGATTTGTGCGGGGTCACACTCGACGGATCAATGTGCTATCAGCTCAGAGTCAGTGTAGTATGTGAACAACTACAGAAAAGACCAAGGTCAGTTTCAGAACACATACCACCCCAACAACCGAAATCATCCAAACTTTAGTTGGTCAAATAACCAAGGGAATCAGCAGAATCAGTTTCAATCGAATAATCAGTTTCAGTCACAACTAGCGCAGCCGCAGTTTAATCCTAGACCACCTTTTCGGCCGGGATTTTCTCAACAACAACAACATCATACTCCAGCTGCACCTCAGCAAGAAAAGAAATCAGAAATGGAGGAGATGATGATGAAATACATGGAAAATACAGAGGTCTTAATCAAAAGCCAAGCAGTGGCTATTAAGAATCTGGAAACTCATATGGGGTAGATGGCGAACATGCTTACCAACAGGCCCCAGGGTTCATTGCCAAGTAATACAGAGAAAAATCCAAGAAGAGATCGGAAGGAACAATGTCAAGCAATCACATTGAGATCTGGGAAAGATTTGTCAGGTACTGCAAGTCGCGCGCCCGCGCGAGATTGCACTGAGGAGGACGCGCGGCCACGCGAGGTAGAGGAGCCAGCTATTGAGAATTTTTTTTTGGAAAAAGCTGAGGGTCAGCAGGAAGAGAAAGATAAAGCAGGTCCAGAGGAGATGTTTAAGAGTTCAATACCACCAATACATAGTCAAGTTCCGTATCCGCAGAGATTAAATAAGAAAAGGGAAGATAAAAAGTTCAGCAAATTCTTGGAGGTATTCAAAAAGCTGCAGATCAATATACCGTTCGCCGAGGCATTGGAACAAATGCCAAGCTATACAAAGTTTATGAAAGGTATTCTATCAAGGAAAAGGAGATTAGAGGAATTTGAGATAGTAGCCTTGATAGAAGAATGCAGTGCAGTACTCCAGCAGAAGTTACCTCCGAAGTTGAAAGATCCAGGCAGTTTCACAATCACGTGCACAATCGGGAAGATGAATTTTGAAAAATGTTTGTGTGATCTTGGTGCGAGCATAAATTTGATGCCCTTATCATTGTTCAATCAATTGGGATTGCCGGCTCCAAAGCAGACAAACATTGCATTACAGTTAGCTGACAGATCACGTATCCATGGGGACTTGTTGAAGATGTTTTGGTAAAGGTGGACAAATTTATCTTTCCGGTTGACTTCATCATTTTGGATTACGAGGAAGATAAAAGTATATCAATTATACTAGGAAACCATTCTTAGCCATAGGCAGGACTTCGATAGATGTGCAAAAAAGGGAACTCAAGATGTGTGTACATGATCAGGAGGTGACCTTTAACATATTTAAGGCAATGAAGTTCCCAACAGATGAAGAAGAATGCTTCCGGGTTGATGTGGTGAATCGGGTTCTAAATGATGAAGTGCAAAGTATAGTGGATTGTGAACCACTACGTAGCATCATTGCTGAAAATTCAGATGTGAGGGATGCAAAATTAGACAAATTCGTTCAATATCTGGATACCACTCCACAGTATGGAACCAGTGCAGTAGTTGATAAGTTTTCGGATAAGCATCTTAAGGTGAACGATACGAGATTGACGAGTGATTCTGATGGTTAGGTGGATAGAAAGATAATCACCTCGATTCTATCTGCGACATGAAACTCAGAGATAGTCAAGCTAATTGACTATAACTTAGCGCTGGATGGGAGGTAACCCATTATTTCTATCTCCATTGATTTTTTTTAGTTATTCATGTTGGATTATTTCAGTAGTTATATCGAATTCATCTTTAATAGGATATTAGATTTTCATGTTTAAGTGTGTAACAAGAATTACTTTGCGAATGTTTGCAATATGTTAGCATTATTTGGCCACTAATTCATGCCTTAACAAGGTGCATTAATGTGACCTCCCCAAAATTAGGTATACATCACCCATCTTGAGTCGCAAGATACATGGTACAGAATTCAAATACTACTTAATAATACAACTATCGTGTAAAATACGTCAAAACATAAACTATGAGTTTGAATACAAATATTGTCTACTAGAGAGTATACAAACTCAAAAGAAGTCCTCATTATAATTATTGTCACACTATTTAACAGAATAGTGAGGACTACTAATACTATCATCTGGTCCATCACTCCGCTTCCACTCGTCCCAAATCGGCTATATTCTCATTTCACTCAAGAGAACAAAGGAAAGAAAGGGAGCTCAACTAGCCCAAAGAAGAAATATATATGACTAAGATAATGAAGAATAAATTATCATTAGCCTTCAACAGTGTTAAATTGATAAAATATAACAAACATCAAGTTTAACTGTAGCAGAACAAGCAATCCATTAGAAGAGTCAAGTAGAGAATAAAATATACTATCTTCTATGGTTTAAAAGGTTTTTCATGACTTTTATCACTGAGACTCAGCTTAATAAATAATCCACATCATCAAATCACCCCTACACTACAGCCAAGGATATTCTTTAGTATCACGACCATAAATTATCCATGCACTACAACCAAGGACATTCGTGTATTTATTAATGATCATGATCATGCCAACAACTGTCCATTAATGCACTACGGGCCAATGAGGACTTTTACCACATCATTTGTAACATTACGGTCATGATTACAATCAATAATCCTCAGTCATAATCATACCAATTAAGTCCATCTATGCACCACAAAAGCCACGCATTTACTTTCAACATAATATAAACATGAGGATGATGACAATGATATAAGAATTCAATAAAACAAGTTCAAGAATTAATTTATCCAGGAACTGATAACGTCCAAATTGTTAACATGATACTGCTTTGTAGAGTAAAATTCAAGAATGCTCAGAAGAATATTTATATGAAAAGATACTAGATGAAGCGCAAATATCAAGGATATTCCACTAATTTCATGGAGTATAGAAGTCAAAACTTTAACCAACTGAGTTTAATAATGAATGGAATAACAAAAGAAATCACCATGCATGCGGTACTTCGCATAGACAGGTTATTCCAACAGATTAATAAGTAACGTAACCAGGTTAGACAAAATTTGCATCGACAGGATGTTACAACAGGATAATAAAATGGAACCGTGTCCCACGTAACGCATTGCATAAAGATATATTCCAAATGAATAATAATAAAGATGTAAACCAGTCCCATGTGAACGTCTGCATAAGAGATATTCCAATGTAATAATAATAAAGATGTAACCAGTCCCAGGCGTAAATGCACGTATACGATATTCCAAATGTAATAATAATAAAGACGGAATATTAGAAGAATGTCACCAAGTATATGGTAGTCCACGATATCTGGTTATTCCAAAGAGAATAATAAAGAATGGAATAATAGAAGTTCTCTTCATGAATACAAAATAAATAATACCCTTTACCGTAAAAAGAACCGAATATAAGAGTAGGAAGGAGCGAATACTTTTCTATAGCTTCAGATATAATTTCTCTCTCTAGTTTCAAAGAATTCGTAAGAAATAATGAAGGAATGAACTTCTATTTATAGAAAATGGATCAGATAGTAACTAACTCATGAACTATTCGAGATTGATTTACTTTAATCGACGATCGGTCCATATTTAAAGAAAAATCTTTTAAATGAAATATAATATATATATATATATATATAACATGTGTTTTTTAAAAATATCACAGGATTCATCCCATGAATCCAATATCAATTCAATCTCTCTCTCTCTCTCTCTCTATATATATATATATAACAAAGTTAACAAAAGTTAATATATATATATATATATATATATAAGTCTCAATAATACATTTTTCCAGCAGACAATCCAACTCTTTTTTTCTCTGATTTCCTATGAACCCCCCCCACCATTTCAAAACATGTGACAAAAATAATATATATATAATACATATATATATATATTTATATATAAATAAAAACTGAAACAACTTCTACCAACAGTTTTGACAATAATTGAATCAAATAACGTGAGATACTATGCAACAATTATTGTAGCAATAATTGAACATAACTGAGTGACTTCTCACGTAAGCATCAATAATCAAAACCGTGTGCTACTGTGCAACTACGCGTATTACTGTACTTTTAACACCAGGTGTTTCAACAGTTAACGGTAAAACTTCCGCAGCTATTTTTATAAAGTATTTTTGTCATTTTCACAATCCGACAATAATTCCGTTGTGGGGTCCACCAATGATTGTGTCGTTGTACGAATATTCCCTGCTAAAACTAATATTCCCCGACCAATTGAATATTATATAACAACTTGCGTACTTTGCAAAATTTATAAATATTACCCACAACTATAACATTATATCAAATTCATTCAATAATATTTAAAAATGATATTTTTTTAAAAAATTCATCTTTATTCACAAAAGTTGGGGTCTTACAACCTCCCCTTCTTATGAAATTTTGCGCTCGAAATTAGGGTACGTACCTAGTATGTCGAAGAGGTAAGGATACCTTGATTTCATTTCAGATTCTAACTCCAAGTCATTTCGTCAACATCGTGGTTTCTCCATAAAACTTTGACTTGAGGTATAACCTTGGAGCGTAGAATATGTTCCTTCTTATCCAAGATTTGAACAGGAACCTCTTCATACGTCAAATCTTCTGCTATTTCGTCTGGTTCTAACTCAATAATGTGGTTCGGGTCTTTCACATATTTACGTAACATGGATATGTGAAAATCGTTATGAACACGAGACATACTTGGCGGTAAAGCGAGTCTATAGACCATAGTTCCTACTCGATCAAGGTTTAAAAATGGGCCGATGAATCGAGAATTGAGCTTTCCTCTCTTTCCAAATCTCGTAACTCCTTTCCATGGAGCAACACGTAACAACACATGATCTCCTATATCGAATTCCACGTCCTTTCGATGAAGATTAACATAACTCTTTTGTCGATCTTGTGAGGTTTTTATACGTTGTCGGATCGTTTGAATCTTTTCCATAGTCATACGTATTCAACTCGGTCCCAACAACGT
Source organism: Panax quinquefolius (assembly GCA_020205615.1). NCBI lineage: Eukaryota > Viridiplantae > Streptophyta > Magnoliopsida > Apiales > Araliaceae > Panax > Panax quinquefolius. The sequence continues at coordinate 108,666,157 of CM035169.1, forward strand.
TGTTAACCCACCTCATCCCAAAGATCTTCGAGAACGACACTTTCTTCCATACAACGCTTCGAATGGAGCCATGCCAATACTTACTTGATAACTGTTGTTGTAAGAAAACTCCACCAATGGTAAGAACTTGTCCCAACTTCCCTTGAAGTCAAGGACACAGAGTCTTAATAGATCTTTAAGAGTTTGAATCGTCCTCTCCGACTGCTCGTCTGTTTAAGGATGATATGCTGAGCTAAATCGTAAATCCGTGCCCATAGCTTTTTGCAAACTAACCTAAAATCGTGAAGTGAATCTTGGGTCTCGATCAGAAACTATGGATACTGGCATACCATGCAGTCTTACAATCTCGTTTATGTACATACGAGCAAGACGTTCAAGTGTATAAGTTTCTCGTATCGGTAAGAAATGAGCAGACTTGGTCAATCTATCAATAATGACCAAAATCGCATCTATGCCTTGAGAAACCTTAGGAAGACCGGTAACGAAATCCATGGTAATGTGCTTCTACTTCCATTCTAGAATTTCAAGTGGTTGCAATGGACCTTTTGGTACTTGATGGTCCGCTTTAAATCATTGACAAGTTAGACACCTTGAGATAAACAACGCTATCTCTCTCTTCATATTGCTCCACCAAAATGTATGACGAAGATCATGATACATTTTGGTACTCCCAGGATGGATTACAAACGGTGTGTTGTGCGCCTCCATCATGATTTTATATTTTAAATCAGGGTCGTTAGGAACACAAAGTCTGGAGTTGACTCGAAGTATTCCTTCTTCATCGGTTCTTGCTTCCGGCATAGCACCTTCTTGCACTTTCTTCCTCATAATGCATCGCCTCCAGTGCAGTAGCTTGAAAGCGACTTTAACTTTATCAATTAAAGTCAGTTCTATTCGTATATTAGCCACCATCACATGGGTCCATGGAGTCTTTAACTCTATCTCCATCCTTTGCAAGTCACACAAAATGGGCATTTATGTTGACAATATCGCATTCGTACTTGCATATGATCTTCATCTCAATGCATCGGCTACCACGTTCGCTTTTCCAGGATGGTATTGGATGGTATGATCATAATCTTTCAACAGTTCAAGCCAACGTCGTTGTCGCATGTTGAGTTCCTTTTGAGTGAAGAAATATTTGAGGCTTTTATGATCCATAAAGAACTCCACTTTCTCCCAATACAAGTAATGCCTCCAAATTTTAAGTGCGAAGACAACAGCTGCCAACTCTAGATCATGAGTAGGATAATTCCTCTCATATTCTTTGAGTTGTCTTTAGGCATAGGCTATGACTTTCCCATGTTGCATGAGAACACAACCCAACACTTTACCCGAAGCATCACTATAGACGACAAATCCCTCCGAGCCAGATGGTATTGTTAGAACAGGTGCTGAAATGAGTCTCATCTTAAGTTCTTGAAAACTCTTTTCACTTTCTTCGCTCCAACCAAACTTTGTATCTTTCTGAGTCAGCTGAGTTAATGGAGTAGCGATTCGAGAAAATCCTTCCACGAATCTCCGATAATAACCAGCTAAACCGAGAAAGCTACGACTTCATTATCGATTTAGGTTGCTCCCGACTTTTAATAGCTTCAATCTTTCACGGTCAGTCAATGATATTCCATGACTTGATACTACGTGCCCAAGGAATGCTACTTCCTCCAAATTTAACTCAGTATCCTTCAACTTGGCATAAAGCTTGTATTCACGAAGCTTTTAGAGTGTCAGCCTCAAGTGTTGCTCATGATCTTTACGGCTTTTGGAATAAATAAGGGTGTCATCAATAAAGACGACCACAAAGTGATTCAAATATTCCTTGAATACTCGGTTCATCATATTCATGAAGGTAGCAGGAGCATTAGTTAATCTAAAGGACATGACTCGAATTCGTAATGCCCGTCACGAGTTCCGGCCGAAGCTTTTGGAATGTCATCGGTTCTAATCTTCAATTGGTGATATCCTGAACGAAGATCAATCTTTGAAAAGAATTTGGCTCCTTGTAACTGGTCAAATAGGTCATCAATACGTGGCAATGGGTACCTATTTTTGATGGTAACATGATTAAACTCCCGATAATCAATACAAAGTCGCATACTCCCATCTTTCTTTTTCATGAATAGAACAGGAGCACCCCAAGGAGAAGTACTAGGACGAATAAAGCCAATGTCTAACAATTCCCTACAATTGGGTCTTTAACTCCTCAAGTTCAATAGAGCCATTCGATATGGGCTTTGATATGGGTTTTGTCTTAAGGGTTCAAGGTCGATACAAAATTCAATTTCACGCCTCGGGGTAGGCCGTGAAGTTCTTCGTGGAATACGTCGAGAAATTTATTAACAATAGAAATATCATTCAAAACTGACGTATTTTTGTTTAGATCTGTGACGTGGGCTAAGAAAGCTTGACATCCATTTTTCAATAAACGAATAGCTTTATGGCTTGAGATGACCGTGATTGATTTTAATGGTTTGGTCGCTTGAATTCGCATAATAGGTTGATTAGGAATATGAAAGCTAACAACCTTACGAAAACAATTAATTTTTGCATGATGAGTAGTTAACCAATCAATCCCTAGAATCACGTCAAATGCAAGTATTTTCAATGAAATAAGATAGACATGTAATGTGAGGGTACCGATTTGAACCAAACAAGACTTATAAATAGTTGATGTAATGAAGGTTTCTCCCAACAGAGTTTCCACAGATATGTCAAAGTCTAATTTCTCCAGAGTCAAATTTATTCGTTGAGCGCAAGTAGGAGAAATAAAAGAATGGGTAGAACTAGTATCAAATAAAGTATAGACTTCGCTAGAGTTTATGATAAGCTTACCCGTGATGACCTCATTCGGGTTCCTTGCTTTCTGGGAGGTCACAACAAACGCTTCCTCAGACTACTGGCTTTGACTTTTCCGGGGCTACTTTGGTGCCTCCATCCTAGTTGAACTTGTCTTTGGTGAACGACAAAATCGGGCTAAGTGACCTTCTTTTCCATAATTATAACATGCTTTGGACGGCATCGCGCAGTTTGGACTGATGTGTCCCTCACCTCCGCATTTGAAGCATATGATAGGTGGTCGTTCTCCTTCCTTAACAACGGGTGCTGGTGCTAGCGTCTTTCCATCATTATTGAATATCCTCTTCTTGAAATGTCCATTCTTATTTCTTTGGCCCTGATTACCACCGAAGTGGTTACCATTTCTGGCCTGTTGATTCCATCCACGCTTGTTGTCACCGTTTTGATGACTGCTCTCGCTGGTATTATCATTTTTTCGGCTGCTCTCTTTTGGTTGCGTTGACTCGTTATCGCGCTCCACTAACTGAACCCTATTTACAACATCTGAATATAAACACAAACTGTAAACAGTGTTAAACTGATAAAATATAACAAACATCAAGTTTAACTGCAGCGGAACAAGCAATCCATTAGAAGAGTCAAGTAGAGAATAAAATCTACTATCTTCTATGGTTTAAAAGGTTTTTCATGACTTTTATCGCTGAGACTCAGCTTAATAAATAATCAACATCATCAAATCACCCCTGCACTATGGCCAAGGATATTCTTTAGTATCACGACCACAAATTATCCATGCACTACAGCCAAGGACATTCGTGTATTCATTAATGGTCATGATCATGCCAACAACTGTCCATCAATGCACTACGGGCCAATGAGGACTTTTACCACATCATTTGTAACATTACGGTCATGATTACACCGAATAATCCCTGGTCATAATCATACCAATTAAGTCCATCTATGCACTACAGGCCACAAATGACTTTCAACATAATATAAACATGAAGATGATGACAATGATATAAGAATTCAATAAAACAAGTTCAAGAATTAATTTATCCAGGAACTGATAACGTCCAAATTGTTAACATGATACTGCTTTGTAGAATAAAATTCAAGAATGCTCAGAAGAATATTTCTATGAAAAGATATTGGATGAAACGCAAATATTAAGGATATTCCACTAATTTCATGGAGTATAGAAGTCAAAACTTTAACCAACTGAGTATAATAATAACGAATGGAATAACAAAAGAAATCACCATGCATGCGGTACTTCGCATGAAAGTTATTCCAATGATTAATAAGTATCGAAACCAGTCGAGACAAAATTACATGCCGAATCATGATGTTCCAACATAATAATAAAAATGGAACCAGTGTCCGACGTAAACGCACGCATACGATATTCCAACCAAATGTAATAATAATAAAGATTTTAACCAGTCCCAAGCGTGAACGCATGAATAGGATATTCCAATGTAATAATAATAAAGATTTTAATTGTGTCCCAAGCCAGAACGCATGCATAAGATATTCCAATGTAATAATAATAAAGACGGAATATTAGAAGAATGTCACCAAGTATAGGGTAGTCCGTATCTTTGGTTATTCCAAAGAGAATAATAAAGAATGGAATAATGTAAGTTCTCTTCATGAATACAAAAGAAATAATACCCCTTATCAGTAAAAGAAACCGGAATATAAGAGTAGGGAAGGAGCGTAATACTTTTCTATAGCTTCTCTATAATTTCTCTCTGTAGTTTTAGTGAATTTGTAAGAAATAATGAAGGAATGAGCTTATTTATAGAAAAATGGATCAGATAAGAACTAACTCATGAACTAGAGATTGATTTACTTTAATCTGACGGTCCATATTTAAAGAAAAATCTTTTAAATGAAATATAATATATATATATATATATAACATGTGTTTTTTTTAAAAAATATCACAGGATTCATCCCATGAATCCAATATCAATTCAATCTCTCTCTCTCTCTATATATATATATATATATATATATATAACAAAGTTAACAAAAGTTAATATATATATATATATATATATATATATATATATAAGTCTCTAATACATTTTTCCAGCAGACAATCCAACTCTTTTTTTCTCTGATTTCCTATGAACCCCCCCCCCCCACCATTTCAAAACATGTGACAAAATAATATATATATAATACATATATATATATATATATATATTATATATATAAATAAAAAGCTGAATAACTTCTACCAAAGCTTTTTGATAATAATTGAATCAAATAACGTGAGATACTATAAAAAGAATTATTGTAGCAATAATTGAACATAACTGAGTGACTTCTCACGTAAGCATCAATAATCAAAACCGTGTGCTACTGTGAAACTACGTGTATTACTGTACTTTTAACACCGGGTGTTTCAACAGTTAACGGTAAAACTTCCGCCGTTATTTTCATAAAAGTATTTTTGTCATTTTTCAATCCGACAATAATTCCGTTGTAGGGTCCACCAATGATTGTGTTGCATGTATTTAATATTCCTCGCTAAAACGAATATTCCCCACCAATCGAATATTATATAACAACTTGCATACTTTACAAAATTTATAAATATTACCCACAACTATAACATTATATCAAATTCATTCCATAATATTCAAAAATGATATTTTTTAAAAAATTCATCTTTATTCACAAAAGTTGGGGTCTTACAATTAATGTCTAAGCAGGAACCATCATTGGACAACATCACTGATAGGCAAAATGGAAGTGAACTTTAACATTACAGATATAAGGATCGCGCGCACAGTAGCCTTTATATAAGTATAAACTCATTCACCGCACAAGATCAAGTCAATCAGACAACAAGACATTCTCAGAAGTCTTGCATGCAGCGCTACCAACCAAATAAACGCATGGCGGCCACATGACTTCCCGACCTAAGACAGACTCAAATGTTTTAAAAACGTGTTGGAGCTAAGTGGGACTCTCATTTGAAATTAAAACAGACGCACGATCCTCTCAATCTCCACAACTCACGTCTCTATCTCTCTATCAGTTACAAATTCAAGCCGTACATCTCTCAATTACTTAGCCATGATTCTCTCCACGTTCAAAGTCCATATCTCCTCAACTTCTCCAAGTGCAATATAAAGCTAGGGTTCCTAATTTTGGGTTGTAGAAACAAGTATTGGGGGTTATCAATTCTTTAGCTTTTCTTCATTCTCCATCATATAATCTGCGCAATCTCTATCAACTACAAATGGGGCCTAAGCGAGCATGTTCTATTGCGTCGTCTTCTTCATCCTCTTCGGGCAGCCAAGGGGCGGATATTGTTGACCACACCAAGTTTCTCAACTTGGAAGCTCAGCAGGTGTATTACCGAATCGTGGCAAAGACCTTCGTTAAAGAGCATGAGTTCAAGTCGAAAGGGCAGGACGGTCAGTTGTGCGCAATGATTCGAGAGAGAGGCTGGGGTGGATTGACTACTACTCCGGCGCCCATTCCAATGGGCATAGTCCGGGAGTTTTATGCCAATGCTAAGGTCACCATAAGTGGTATATCTTTGGTTCACAGTGTCGAGATAGATAACAGACCCCGTCCAATCCGCACCATTTTTGGCATTACCGATACACCGCCAACGGGGGCTGCTAATTAGGTCACCGGTGCACATTCGGAGACAAACACGGAATTGGTTATTGCTGAATTATGCGTGCCTGACACGAAATGGACTTATAAAGTTGGCATGAATCAACTTTGTATATTCCAAGCCGTTGCCCTGAACCGATATGCAAAGGCATGGAATCTGTTCATATGTGCCAAGCTAGTGCCTTCCTCCCATCAGCACGAAATAACAGCGGAGAGGGCACTTATTCTGTGGGGCATAATCACCGGGAAGTACATTGACATTGGTCATCTCATTCATAAGAATATGTTGCGCTATCTGCGGGGAGGCACCACTGGGAGAATTCCACATGCATCAGTGGTTGCTATGCTATGTGCTGATCAAGGATGCAACTGGGGGAACGAACAAATGCAATACCCAAGCCAGGACATAACCCATGTCACAATCGAAAATTTGAAGATTGGGCAGGAGGTGTACCACACCCACGCGGATTAGGATTCATCCTTCAGCCCACTTTTCCAGAGCCACCACAGTAGCCTCCGCAAACAGATGAGGGGACGTCCTCGCCCACGCACGACACATCGCCACCATTCCATCGCGATCGCCAGCTCCGAAGGTTGGAGCAAAAAGTCGATGCCATGTACGATAATTTGGGCACATTTGCGACGGGACTCACAAGGGCCTTGGCCGAAGCTTTTGTACAACAAGGAACAACACTAGAATGGCCTCAGTTCAGAACTGTAGCACCATATCCACCACCAGATTCACCACCCGAGGAGGGTGGCACCACCGATAATTAGGGTAGTTTTTCGTACCCTTTACCTTCATTCAATGGGGCATTGAATATTATAAGTTTGGGGGTATTTGGGGAGTAGTTTAGTTGCATGTAGTTTAGCATGATTAGTTAATTTTTTTAGTTCTTTCATATTTAGTTTAAATTGTTGAATCATATAGTTTATTTTTGAATATATATTTGCACGTCATGTTTAGTTTGCATATCTCACAGTTCTTGCCATATAGAAATTTTTGTCTAGCCAATGATGATAGTGAATTTTGTTAATTGACTCTTGAGTATTTTGGATAATATGAGCTGAGATATAATGTTTACACAATGCAATTCATAATACTGTTTAAATGTTTTTGGTTTGCACAAATGTGTTCACATCACTTGTAGGTATAAGAAGCATGTGTTGCAGTGCTCGATAGAAAAATGTAGTTTTAAAAAGGAAAATATGTGAAAAGTGAGTATAGACGGTATAAAACATTGATTTATAAACTTTGGGAAAATATGTGTATCTGTGTATTTAAAAAAAGAAAAAGAAAAATAAAAGTAGAAATAACGTGGCTAGTCTTATTTCGGGGCCCTGGCTACTTGAATAAGTACGCCCGAGGGGATTGTCTCTACACCTAACACCCTAAGGTCTTTCATGGTCTGGGAGTTGTTGGTCGAAAGCTCACTAAGGGGTAGCAGTGTGCCTAATGGAGTAAGACATTGCACAGTTATGTGAAAAAAAAGAGAAAAGAAAAAGAAAAAGAAAAGAAAAATAGCAATAAACACTGCGGGAAAGTGCGAAAGTCGCCCTCGTGAGTAGAAATAAAGCAGTTAAGCCCATTATTGAACTTTAGTTTATTTTAAGGTGTTGGAATAGTCTTGGTTGCATATATATACATAAGGCTTGATTTTAGCTATATTTTTTTGTTTTGAGCAATATAGCATGAGTATTCTGTGCCTAAATCAAGTTTTGGCGAATACAACACACACACACAGCATCTCTATAGCATTTGTGAATTATCTGAGTGTATGACATTATGCCTGCAGTTTGGTTTGAATCTGTATTCTTGAGTCTAGAAAAATTTGCTAAGGCATTTTGGACTGAGTTTCTATGATAATTGGGACAATGTGAGATTAGTTCCATCATAATTTAGTTGCATAGTACTATAGCTGCATTTTCATTGTTCATTAGTATGCATTGCTTGAGGGCAAGCAACAGTTCAATTTGAGGGTATTTGATAAGTGGGTTTTATACCTACTTATGGAGTACCAATTCATGAGAACTATGCCCATCTCAAGTACATTTTAGTATGTTTTAGCTGCATTTCATGTTAGTTTGCATTGCTTATACTTAAAACTCCTTTTGGTGAATAAGTGCAGGAATCAGCCGAATTTGGTGGTATTATAGGGCACGAGGCTAATGGACGAATGAGGCGAGGCAAAAGCTGGGATATGCATGGATGAAGATTGAGAGGAGCATGGATGGACATAGGACATGTCAAGAGTGCGCGATAGCAACAATGCGTAACTAAACTCGTGAATGTAATCAAGTCATCAAATGCAAGCCGCGCGACAGGAAGAGCTTGGGGACGCTACCAGCGCGTAAGTACCCAAATGCATAATGGTACCTAATGTAAGTCATATTGTCATGAGCATGACAAGCCTAGGAACGCGCGCACATGGCCAAGCACGATCGACATCTTAACGTCATCGCAAGTCTCACACTCATGAGAAGAAGTCATTGAGGAGCGCGCACAAGCGCGCGACCAAGTCATTGATTTGTTTTATTTTATTTTTCAATTAAAATGGTTGTAATTGATTTAAAACGATATCTGATTGGTGTCAGACGTATCTTTGATATCTTTAGTCGTATTTTACACATTAAAATTAGGGTTTACTCTCTAGGAGAGATTCCAACGGAGAAGGAGGCCAAAACTCTACTTTTCTACTTCTTCTTGGGATTTTCTATCAGAGTGGATTATTATTATTATTTTGCTGGAATTTTTTGAGGATTTGAATAGTAATAGTTGATTCTATTCAACAATTGGGTTTGATAGTTCTATCTTTCATCTTTCAGTTGCTTGTTTATTGATCATGTTTAGATTTGATCCCATGATGGCTTTTGGTTCAGTCATGAACTAAACTCCATTATGGGATTCTAACGGATTTTAATATGTAGTTTGATTGCATGCTTGAATGCTGGATTGTTTTAAATATCATATGGGATGTCTATCATAATTGTTTTGCATGTATGAATGCTTGATCACCATTCTTTCAGTATTTGTATGGAATTGACAATGAACATTCAAGTATGGATTGTAATCATGATAGTATAGGTATATGGGGCTGTTTTATATGGCTTGTGTATTTCGTGAACCAGATAGATATATACTGTTTCACCGTATAAGTTAGGATAAGGGCTTGAACTTAAATTCAATATAGTTGCAATTTCACATAGACATATAGTGATTTTGGTTATATTGATGATTACAAAGAGTCTATCATTTGTGGATGCTGTGTAAGTAGGTCATAGTGTATTAAAAAATGGCTAAAACTCTTTTAGTGCTCTTGGCTACTTTCCTGTGATATGTGAACAAGTCATGCATGATAGTGGTGATTAAATGAAATATTAAATTAAGTTAGGATCCCATTAATTTTAGATTTGATTTAATCCGTGTTATTTTTGTTTTAGTTGTTATTTGCAATTCGAGAACAAACCAATTTTAGTCATTAGTTTGAGCATATAAATATAGTGATTTAGTTAATGCATGATGATTTAAATTAAACAACTTTCTATGTGGGATCGATACTTTACTTGCTCTGTATTGCTTGTTGACACATGTATGCTTGCATGAGTTAGAGCTATTTTGTTAAGACTAAAAAAGAGGCAACAACACTACAGGTCAAAGATATTCAGTAATATCATCATTTAGGACTGAGGATGATGAAAAATATTTTAAAGAAATCAAATCCAGTGAGACAAAAGAACAAATATTTGGGATTCGTACTTTGGTTTATCCAAGTTCAAAAATACTCCATAATAACCAATTATGAAGTAGAGTTCAAAATAAAGATCAAAACATGGATACAATCAAAGATAGTAACCATAATAGACGCCTTTTATAAAAAGAAGAAAATTTCATTTTTCGATGAATAGTGTCGTATTCGTGAATAGTGCCGTATTCGTGAATAGTGTCGTATACGTGAATAGTAACCCTGACACAAAAAGGTAGAAATTCAACAATAATATTCATATCAATATTTCGGCATAATGATATTGAAGAAATAATATCATTTACGAAGAAAATAACATCCTTTACCTCAAAAAGAAAGATTTCCGATCGGAATAATCGGATATAGTAATCAAGGAACTTGCAATCCGATAGCAACACTCAAAGTATCAAAATACTCACAAGAATACGCTCAATAATATAGAGAGAGAAATCTTTAGTTTCTGGTGTGATTTTCAATTCTAACCTAAGCACCCTATTTATAGAAAAATGCTTAGAACACCAAAACAGAAAATTTAATATAAATAAAAAAATTTCACGCCCACCTAAGACCAACTGAATTCAGCACATTTATATCACATGTGGGGCCCACCAACATAATAAAAACATTTTTCTTAAAAATAATAATTAAAACTTCAAAAATCAATTTTTCCAGAACTTAAATAATTCATAATAAATAGCCCTTTCATTAGAAAAATTCGAATCTTATGTCCTTCCATAGGAAATTCAATTCTCTACAACTTTGTAAGTTTAAGTTTTTCCAAATTCCAAACAGAAATTGACCGAAATCCACATACGGATGATTTTACAGGCTATAATCAAATTTCAGTCAAGAAATGGGGTCCACAAACATGAAAAACATGTTTTAAATATTTTTAGTAACAAAAATACTCCTCCTCCTCATTTACTCATATATCACACATTCATTATAAAAATATCACCATTATTATATTATTATAATATAATAATAAATTATTTTATGAGAAAAGATAAAATATCAATTTTCAACAATTGTCACTTTTCTAAAAATTCCTCCATTTATATCCACATAAATAAATATTTTCCTTATCATATAAATCAATAATTAATTATTCACAAATAATATTACAAAATCACAATAATGACAACCAAGCCGTTCCCAGGAAAGAGGGGGCTTTCCAATAAGGATTTCTCCTTACTGACGCGCAATTAGGTGACCAAACCTCTCCTTAGACAGAATTTTCTAGACATTGCCAATAATGTTATCTACTAATATTATTAAAATAATATGAATCATTGATCTGATAATGGGAAATACTGTGTAGTGACAATTATTAAAACAACAATAATATAAAATATCAACGTAGCAATTATTGATTCAATAAAATAAAATATTGAACAGTAATTACTATAACAATTATTGAATAGTGCCTTCTTACGTAAGAATCAATAATTGGTGCAATACCGTGTGCTACTGTGTAACAACGCCAGACATCGCTTTTTTTTTTTAACCAAATGAGTATTTCAACAATTATCTGAATAACTACTACCGTTATTTATAAAAATTCATACTTGTCATTTTTTTCATCCAATCGATTTCCATTATGGGGCCCACAAAAGGTTGCGCCGTTGTATGAATATTCCCCGACAGGAAGAATATTCCACGACCAAACGAATATTCGTCGACAACAATGAATATTTTATAACCACTTGTGTATTTAAAATATTTACGCATTTTACCCATAACTAACCACATTAATCAAATCAACCCTTACTATTTCAAACTAATAAATAGAGGAAATTCAATTTCATTTATAAAAAGTTGGGGTCTTACAATATATATTTCAGAATTCCCAAGTGTTAACATCACAACACTTATCTAACATTCATTGTATAAACTAAGTAACACATAACACGTTCGTAACTTACTAATCACTTTTACAACTTTGAATTTACAATCCACCTAACATGACTCTATTTAACCTTATTGTTACATGATTCTCACATTAACCTAACATTAAGCTAAGTTAAATTGAACGTTCAAAGTCTGCAGAATTAGCAGACTTCATTGTCTCAAATCGGGCATCGGCGCTAGCCACGCAAGTTTTATATCGGATTGCAAGGCGCTTGCATGAGGTCACAGCGCCCACGCCACGAGACAACGCTAACAAGGCTTACGCACGACTCCAGTCTTCCGAGAATATGGCTACGCCGCTTTTCTTAAGCCAACTAACACGAATTTCACCCACTAAACAGTAATAATAACATGTAAAAATGGTATAAAACTATCACAAACATATTTGTGAACATATTCCACCAATTAAAACCATTTAACAACAATTTAAGCTAGGTTAATTTCTCAAATTCCACGTTTTTCATATAAAACTCAATTTTTTGATATTCATCCCAAAAATCATCATTGTGATTTCAATACTTGGCCAAATCACTTCATTCAAATTACGTTATGCTCGTTTCTTAACGAACTATCATATACAAGCTTTAATTTACAATTAAGCATACAAATTAACCACTAATTTTGGTACTTACATAAGCCATATGAGAAAATATGCATAAAACATACACTGTCGTTAATTTTTCCTAATGTTTAACAGAAATTAGAATGCAATTCTTGTTTAAACATAAACTCTAGCATTATATTACATATAACCACAATTAACAGTTATACATATCAACAATTTCGCAAATTCAATTCACAAACTTAGAAGGTTTATGCCGTAAAAACTCATATGTGCATATTCATATATAATTAGGGAAAATACCTTCAATTAGCGTGATAATTCCTTGCAAACACCACTGAATTAGCTTTGAAAACCTTAAGCTTCCTCTCAATCTCCCTCAAATTTCACTTTGTCAAGCTCTATCAATTCTCAGACTCTTCTCTTCTCTCTTCTCAGTGTAGCCAATATAGACTAACTTAAGCGTAAACTAAAAAAAACTGATAACCTTAATAATCCTAATAACTAATATCAGTTACTAAAAGAAACGTATATAATATAAATATATTAAATATATTATTTTAATTATATTTTATTTATATAATTCAAAATTAAAAGAATTTCAAAAGTCATAGGGCCTTGTTTGGCAAAAACCATTTAAAAATTAAACACTTAATATCCTTGAACCTTGTTTGGATAAAACTAAATTAAAACTACTTTAATTTATTTTAATAACTCCTTATAATATAGTTATTTGTCTAGCTTTATTTAATCAAGCTTTCATATTTAATTTCATTAATTCAAATAACAATTAATTAAATAAATCATTTAATCACATAACTCAATATAAATAATTAACCATCATTTTGAAATATCAACATAATAATAATTTCCTTAACTCATTAATTATTTATTTAACAAATAATTAACCAAATAAAATTAAATCAATTAAACAAATATTTATTCAATGATAAACACATCCATTAAAAATTTATATAACTCAATAAATATTTAATATTATAATTAAAATTCTAGAATGATACATCATTCCCTCCTTACAAGGATTCTCGTCCTCGTAATCACAATTCAAACAATCAAATCGCCACATTCTTCCCTACTTACAAAGATTCTCATCCCCGTAATCAAGACATAGATTAAACAAATAGCTCAGGGTAATTCTTCATCATTTCAGCTTCGAGTTCCCACGTAGCCTCTTCGACATTGTGGTTCCTCCATATAACCTTCACAGAAGGTATCACTTTATTTATGAGCACTTGTTCTTTTTTGTCGACTATCTGGATAGGAATCTCTTCATAAGACAAATCTTTCATCGAATCGCAAACGGCTCATATTCGATCACATGTTTGTAATCGGGTTTACTACTGGCCGTAATAATCAAAATGTGAAAAACATTATGAATGTTTTCTAACTCTAGAGATAGAGCTACCTCATAAGCCACTTCCCCCACTCTTCGTAGTATCTCGAACAGTCCAATAAATCTTGGGCTGAGCTTTCCTTTCTTGCCAAAATGAATTTTTCCCTTCCAAGGAGAAACTTGTAGGAAAACAAAAGTTCCTACTTCAAATTCGCGATTCTGCCTGTGTTGATTGTCATACTTTTTCTGTCTGTCTTGGGCTGCTACCAATCTTGTCCTGATGAGTTTGACAACCTCATCAGTTTGTTGTACCAGTTCTGGCCCTAACATTTGGCGTTCACCTACTTCATCCCAGCATAGTGGAGTTCTGCACTTTCTGCCGTATAATGCCTCGTAAGGTGGCATGTCGATGATCGCGTGGTAACTATTGTTGTAGGAAAATTCCACCAATGGTAAATGTTCATCCCAACTTCCTTTGAAATCCATGATGTATGCTCTTATCATATCTTCCAACGTTTGGATTGTTCGTTCACTTTGCCCGTCTGTTTGTGGATGGTATGCTGTACTCATTCGCAATTGTGTTCCTATACATTTATGTATACTCTTCCAAAAGTTTGACGTAAATTGCGGATCTCTATCTGATACAATTGACACTGGCACTCCATGCCTCGAAATGATCTCTTTAACGTAAAACCTTGTCAATTGATCAAGATTAAATCTAATCTTTATTGGAAAAAAGTGTCCTGATTTTTCCAGTCTGTCCAGTATCACCCAAATCGCATCGCATCCTTTCTGAGTAGTTGGAAGACCCACCACAAAATTCATTATGACGTGTTCCCACTTCCATTCCGGTATTTCTAACGGTTGAAGTAATCCGCTTGGCCTTTGATGATCGACCTTGACTCTTTGACATGTCAAGCATTTTGCCACACATTCGGCAACGTCTCTTTTCATGTTCGGCCACCAAAAATGTCGTCGCAAATCTTGATACATCTTCGTACTTCTTGGATGAATCGAATATCTTGTGTTGTGTGCTTCGGTCAAGATTTTGTCTTTAAGCTCTGGTACTACTGGAACCCAAATTCTTTCCTCGAACCGTAGTAGTCCTTCGGTATCGATCTTGTATTTTACATCACTACCCTCAACCACTTTCTCTTTGATCGTTTCATATTCTTTATCTTGTAGTTGAGCACTCTTCACTTTGTCCACCAAAGTACTAGCATTTATCTGGAATAGTCATTCATCGGATTCCTTTGGAAATTTGATTTCCAACTCTAGCTTTGTCATTGCTGAAATAAGCTCCTCCTGATTGGTTATCAACATCAACTTCTCCCGACCTTTCCTGCTCAAAGCATCTGCAACCACATTCGCTTTGTCCGGTTGATAAAAGATCTCACAATCGTAATCTTTTATCAATTCCATCCATCTTCTTTGACGCATATTCAGGTCCTTCTGTGTGAAAATATACTTTAGACTTATTTGGTATGTGTAGATTTCACATTTCTCTCCATAGAGATAGTGTCTCCATATCTTCAAAGTAAATACTACTGCAGCCAATTCCAAATCATGAGTCGGATAACCTTTCTCATAATCCTTCAGTTGTCTTGATGCATACATAATTACTTTGCCCTTCTGCATAAGAGCAAAACCAAACCCTTTATATGAGGCATCACTATACACCACAAAGTTACCTGTACTATCTGGTAATGACAACACAGGTGCCACACTTAGCTTCTTCTTCAAATCCTGGAAACTTCCTTCACATTTCTCCGTCCAAACAAATTTCACAGTTTTCCTTGTCAAATTTGTTAATGGAGTGGCTATCTTGGAAAAATCGTGAATGAATCGTCTATAATAACCGGCCAGTCCCAAGAAACTCCTCACTTCTGACGGAGTTCTTGGTTGTCCCCAATTGATTACAGCTTTCACTTCTGATGGATCCATTGAAATCCCACCCTTGTCAATCACATGCCCAAGAAATTGTACACGATCTAGCCAAAATTCGCACTTAGAGAATTTCGCGTACAACTTTTCCTTTCTTAGTGTTTCCAATATCAAACGTAAGTGTTCCACGTGTTCTTCTTGAGTTTTGGAATACACCAGAATGTCGTCGATGAATACCACTATAAACTTGTCTAAGAATGGTTTAAACACCATATTCATCAAATCCATGAATGCAGCAGGTGCATTGGTTAAACCAAAAGACATCACCAGAAACTCATAATGTCCATACCGAGTTCTGAATGTCATTCTAGGTATATCCTCATTCTTTACCTTCAATTGGTGATACCCACTTCTCAAATCTATTTTCGAGAAGTATTTAGCACCCTTCAACTGATCAAACAAGTCATTTATTCTTGGTAATGGATATTTGTTTTTAATAGTGACTTTGTTCAATTCTCTATAATCAATGCAAAGACGCATCAACCCATCCTTCTTCTTCATGAATAACACCGGCGCTCTCCACGATGATACGCTTGGTTGAATATACTTCTTGTCTAACAATTCTTGTAATTGTACCATCAGCTCCTTTATTTCTACCATAGCCATTTTGTACGGGGCCTTCGATATCGGTGTTCTTCCCGGTGCTAAGTCGATCACGAACTCAATCTCTCTGTCAGGCAAAAGTCCTTACAAATCCTCTGGAAACACATCCTCAAATTCCCTCACCACTGGTATCTCTTCCAGTTTCACACTCTTCTTTTGAGTATCGACTATGTAAGCTAAATAGCCCACACAACCTTGACTCAACAATTTCTTGGCCTGCATAATCGTCAGACATTTCACTTGTCTAGGCGGCTTACTACCATAAAATACTACCTTTGACGGGGTCATAAGGTTTACACACTTCTTTTGACAATCAATTACCGCTCCATATCTGAACAACCAATCCATTCCCAAAATAACATCAAACTCTCCAAGTCTAATCAGAATCAAATCTACCATCAAGATTTTCTTCTTAATGTTCACCCTACAGTTCTTTTATACGAACCTAACAGGGATTACTTCCTTATTCGCAATTTCTATGCTCAAAGGGAAATTCAGTTCCTCACTAGGAAATCCTAACCTCTTAGCAAATTCATCAAATATAAACGAGCAAGTAGTACCCGAATTGAATAATACGTAAGCATTTATATCATTGATTGGGATAATACCTGACACCACATCCTTTGATTGCACAACATCTTGCACAGTCATGTTGAAGGTTCTGGCTGTGGGTTTGTTTGATGATGTAGGTCCCGCAATGGCCCATGTACCTCAACTGTTACCTCCATTGCTTTTGGTTGTCTCTCCAGCCTTCTTCTTAAGGAATTCATGAGCAAAGTGATCCTTGGATCCGCACGTGAAGCACACGTTCTTCTTAGGTTGAGTGCAATTTGGGGAGATGTGACCCTCCTGACCACAATTGAAGCATACTCATTTCCCCGTCAAGCACACACCCTTATGAAACTTCCCGCATGTAGCACATGCTTTAAACTTCTTATTTTACTGGTTACCCTGCTGGTTTCCAGTACCCACGCTTCCATTCCACTTCCTCTTCAAATTGTTGTTGTTGTTGTTTCCACCACTACCACTTCCATTCTTAATCTCCACCTCATTCTTCTTCATCTTCTGTTCCTGATTGAACTTTGTCACTACCTCGCCTCCACCTTCATCGAGTATTCCTTTCTCCATCACTTCTGCGAAAGTCTTCAATTGGAACAGGGAGACCCTACTGTACAACCAGGGCTTCAGTCCTTGTTCAAATCTCTTCGCCTTGCGTTCGTCCATGCTGACTTGATATGGCGCAAACCTCTCCAACTCGTTGAATTTAGCGGCATACTCAGATACCGTCATCGTTCCCTACTTCAGTTCCAAAAATTTCACTTCTAGCTGACTCTTCGAACTCTCTGGGAAATAGGTCTTGAAGAATATCTCCTTAAACCTATCCCAGGTCATCACCCCCGGCCCTTCATGTGTTTTATTGGCCTGCCACCAATAACTAGCCTCTGCTTTCAACATGAATGTTACGAAAGCAGTCTTTTGATCATCCCCTACCCTAGCAACATCGAACACCTTTTCTATCTCCATAATCCAGGTTTTTGCCTCGATTGGATTCATGGACCCACGGAATTCAGGTGGTCCAAATGCCTTGAAATCCTTAAACGTTGTTCCCTTGTTCTGTGGTTGATTCTGCAACGCTCCTGTTAGTAGAGTCACTAGTTGTTGAATGGGGTTAACATCAACATTGTCGTTATTGGTTCCTTCAGTGGTTCTCTGTCGTGGTGATTGACGTCTGGGAGGCATTTTCTGATAAAAGTACACTCATTAGATTATTATTCAACTCTTTTAAGTAATTTCTACTTAACTTGCCTCCACAAAAGAAATAGCCACATAATCACATAACACTTTGAATAAAATAACAACTTTTATTTATTCATAATTTCTTTGAAAATATAAAACAATAGCATCATTGCTAATTACATTACTTTCCTGAACTACAAAAGTTTCAGGAACATCATCATCATATCCCATAGGTTACATAACACTTGGGATTTTCAATTTATTTAACATTTATTAATCGCATAACAACTACGATGTTCTACTAAGATACTGCTTAACCTTACTACGTTCTTCCTCCATGATCCGGAACATTGTTCTGTGATCTAATACGTATGATAGCAGCGTCTCGAACTAAATCAGATAACCCACGATCCAATCCTGAGCTCGATTAACCACGGTGTTGAATACTCTATTCATTTCTTCCATCTTCATTCTCTTTTCTTGTGCATCTTTCACTGCTATCCCGGCTCGTTGAAACGCTTCCTCGTATGCGTCTTCGGCTCTTGCCCTCTTAGTAGCCTCTTCCTTCAGTTTGTTCCTCGCTTCATGACCTCCTCAATCGATTGTTCTTTCTCTCCTTCATGCATTTAGCTTCTCCTCGACATTAGTCAGCCGTTCCTCACGATCCTGGATCTCGTCGTCTTTCTGTGTCATTACAGTCTGTTGTTTAGCTACTATCTCTTGCAATTCCTCAATTGTATCCTGAAGTTCAACGTTATGGTCGTAGACTTCATCGTACATACGAGCGGCTATCAAGGTTAGTGGAGTCTCTTCCTCCTCGTCCTCGTCATCCTCATTCTCTTGTGGCAACTCAACGGGATCCTCCTCATCCGTCTCCACATCATCCTCCTCATCTTCAACCACTGTGACCAACGGGGCTGACTCCCGTGGCAGTAGTCATTCCTAAGCAACCTGAATATCAAGAGGCTCCTCCTCTATAGGCATCTGAGGTCCCTCCTCCCTAGCCTGACTGGATCCTCCAACATTAGTCATCCTGACAACAAAATTTTAAGTTTTAATTATTAATCATTACAACTCGACACTCACGAGCACATAAGTTATAAACACATAAGCACATAAGTGTTTTATTACTTCTTCCTTAAAACTCGATAAGAGTTTATCATCACTATCTTTTCAAAGGTTACTTCCTAAGGCTTTTCCCCACCCAAGGTTCATAACCTAAAGCTTTGATACCAACTTGTGACACCCCCAAATCTAGGTACTTCATTCCCACAAGATTTGGTGTTCACTTAATTAAAACATTCATATCTAACTCCCAATCATAATAAAATTGAATAATAAAACCTGCCCATACAAGATTACATTAATAAAAATTATCTCCCAGGTTATCTAATCTTTAATTATAATCATTCAATTGCGAAAATTAAATTATTACATCACATCATTATTAAAAGTCTATCATTGTAACAGTAAAATAAAATTACAAGTCTTCATAACTTGTACATTTTTCCCTTTCCTTTGCTAGTTGTAGGTTCATTTACCTTCTCAACCTTAGTCGCAATAAGTGTATAATATGCAAGAGTGAGCAAAACAATTGCTCACTAGATATAGAAATGAATCAACACAAATGAAATAATCGCCAACAAATAGCTCATCAACACCTGAATAAGACTTTCTATCAATAATAACCAACGACTGGTATCAAAATATGGAGTATATAAAACTGAGGGTCATAAGACCACGAACTATGTCCCCACCTAAGGTTCATAACCTAAAGCCTTGATACCAACTTGTGATACCCCCAAATCTAGGTACTTCATTCCCACAAGATTTGGTGTTCACTTAATCAAAACATTCATATCTAACTACCCAATCATAATAAAATTGAATAATAAAACCAGCCCATACAAGATTATGTTAATAAAAATTATCTCCCAGGTTATCTAACCTTTAATTACAATCATTCAAATGCGGAAATTAAATTATTACATCACATCATTATTAAAAGTCTATCATTATAACAATAAAATAAAATTACAAGTCTTCATAACTTGTACATTTTTCCCTTTCCTTTGCTAGTTGTAGGTTCATTTACCTTCTCAACCTTAGCTGCAATAAGTGTATAAATATGCAAGAGTGAGCAAAACAATTGCTCATTAGATATAGAAATGAGTCAACACAAATGAAATAACTGCCAACAAATAGGATCATCAACACTGAATAGTACTCTATCAATAATAACCAACGACTGGAATCAAAATATGGAGTATATAAAACTGAGGGTCATAAGACCACGAACTATGTCCACAGTTGCAAGTAATCTTTCAACTTCAACTTTAACAGTCAGAAGACTATAAGGACTCCTCGTACTTAGGAGGATCAGCCCTTCGTACAATGTATTGTGCACAAACTTTTCAACGCTAAGCATAAACCCCTATTAATAGAGATGTTCATCTTAGTATTTAGAGTAGAAGTCCGCACCAAAGAAAGTTTGGTTTGGATAAGCTTTCAAGGGTAATTTGAAGTTTAACGAACATCAACTAGAGGACTAGTTGAATCAATAGTGTGTGATAACACAACAGTTGATCAATAATAACATAATTATTGAATATACATTAAGTAATAGCATGCTGAAATTAAAGCTTGCTCGTTATGAGAATGGCTTGTGTCAAGTAAATGAACTAAGATAATTCAACATTAGAAATTAGAATTCAAGAAAATTGCATTCATCATACATGAAGGACAATAAATAAACTTATCTAACAATAAACAAGTTAGAATACATCAATAAATATTGGAATTCAAAACTTGTTTGAATAAAGTTTAAGTCATAGCTAGGTTGTTCAAATAATGATGAGGAATACAAGAATTCGATTAATGAAAGATTAAAGTAAGAAACTTGCTCAATGTAAATGTAGGGTTAGAAAACTTGCTCAATTTAAAAAGAGAAGTTTAGAAACTTACTCAATCAAAAGAATGAAGTTACACAATGTAATAATAGAACTAACTCAACGAAAGTGTAGAGTTAGAAAACTTGTCTCGAGCGTAAGCTAAAATTTTAAAACTCACGTTCACCTATACACAGTATTAAATCCACAACATCTATTAGACATACTAATATTCACTTTTTAATATAAAACACATTACTAGCTAAACTTGTTATTTTAGCACAAGTCTTATGCTACCATATATATTTTAGAATTCCAAAGTGTTAACATCACAAAACTTATCTAACATTCATTATATAAACAAAGTTACGCATAACATGTTCGTAACTTACTAATCACTTTTACAACTTTGAATTTACAATCCACCTAACATGACTTTGTTTAACCTTGTTGTTACATGATTCTCACATTAACCTAACATTAAGCTAAGTTACATTAAACGTTCAAAGTCTCATGCAATTAGCAGACTTCACCGTTCGAATCGACACCGGCGCCACCGCGCCAGTTTTATAACGGATTGCAAAGATTGGCATGGGTCGCACTCCTACTAAGAGAAAACGCAGCTGCGCTATATTTATTGCACTCCGCTTCACTGCGAACATGGTTACGTCAATTTTCTTATGCCAACTAACACGAAATTCACCCACTAAACAGTAATACTAACATGTTAAAATGGTATATAACTATCACAAACATATTTGTGAACATATTCCACCAATTAAAACCATTTAACAACAATTTAAGCTAGGTTAATTTCTCAAATTCCATGTTTTTAATATAAAACTCAATTTTTTGATATTCATCCCAAACATCATCACTATGATTTCAATACTTGGCCAAATCACTTCATTCAAATTACGTTATGCTCGTTTCTTAACGAACTAGCATATACAAGCTTCAATTTACAATTTAGCATACAAATTAACCACTAATTTTGGTACTTACATAAGCCATATGAGAAAATATGCATAAAACATACACTGTCGTTAATTTTTCTTACTGTTTAACCGAAATTAGCATGCAATTCTTGTTTAAACATAAACTCTAGCATTATATCACATATAACCACAATTAATAGTTATACATATCAACAATTCCGCAAATTGAATTCACAGACTTAGAAGGTTTATGCCGTAAAAACTCATATGTGCATATTCATATATAATTAGGGAAAATACCTTCAATTAGCGTGATAATTCCTTGCAAACACCACTGAATTAGCTTTGAAATCCTTAAGCTTCCTCTCAATCCCCTCAAGTTTCACTTTGTCAAGCTCTATCAATTCTCAGACTCTTCTCTTCTCTCTTCTCAGTGTAGCCAATATAGACTAACTTAAGCGTAAACTAAAAAAAACTGATAATCTTAATAATCCTAATAACTAATATCAGTTACTAAAAGAAACGTATATAATATAAATATATTATATTTATTATTTTAATTATATTTTATTTATATAATTCAAAATTAAAAGAATTTCAAGAGCCATAGGGCCTTGTTTGGCAAAAACCATTTAAAAATTAAACACTTCATATCCTTGAACCTTGTTTCGATAAAACTAAATTAAAACTACTTTAATTTATTTTAATAACTCCTTATAATATAGTTATTTGTCTAGCTTTATTTAATCAAGCTTTCATATTTAATTTCATTAATTCAAATAACAATTAATTAAATAAATCATTTAATCACATAACTCAATATAAATAATTAACCATCATTTTGAAATATCAACATAATAATAATTTCCTTAACTCATTAATTATTTATTTAACAAATAATTTACCAAATAAAATCAAATCAATTAAACAAATATTTATTCAATAATAAACACATCCATTAAATATTTATATAACTCAATAAATATTTAATATTATAATTAAAATTCTGGAATGTTACATAATCGCTATCCCGCCCAGTGTTAGTTGGTATCAAAACACAAGTATCTTTCTGGGAGTAGACTCATCGGTTCTAATGGCTGGTGGTCGTAGTCGTAGAGGGCAGGTTCCGGCTGAGGAAGCCCCGCACCGTGATCGTAGCATCCAGGATGTGATGATTGAGGATTTACAGAGACATGTTGCAGAGTTAACCAGGCGTCTTAAGGATCTGACTCGAGGTCGTCGTGGACAGGTTCTGAAGGAGGAAGTCCCACACCTTGATTATGACGAGGAAGGGTAATATTCTCGTGGATAGTATCCGACCGAGAAAATCCCGAAATATTTCTCGCACCTTGATTATGATTAGGAATTTTATAATTTTAATTTCGATTCTGATGTAGAACAGTTGGTTGAGGAAGAAGTAGATGAGTATGAAGAAGAAATATATGATGAATATGCAAATGAAGAAGAAATATATGATGAATATGAAGATGAAAAAGAAATTTATGACGAATATGAAAATGAAGGAGAGCCTTATGGAGAACTTGAGTATGACGAATATGATGATGGCAACAAAGAGAAGAATATATCGTATAAAGATAGCCAGGAGTCCCTGATCGTTCGAAAGAGTCTACCAAATCATAAAGGTGATTCCGAATAGGATTGGTTAAGAACTAATATCTCTCAAACTACTTGCACCATAGCAAATAATGTCTACAAGTTAATCATTGACAATGACAGTTGTGTGAACATAGTGTTCGAAGAGGTCGTCAAGAAATTGCAGTTGAAAATGGATCGAAATCCTAAACCATATAAGTTGTCGTGGTTATATAAAGGCAATGAAGTAAGAGTGGATAAAAAGTGCTTAGTGTCTTTTTTCCATCGGCAATAATTATTTTGATAAAGTTTTTTGTGATGTGGTGGTAATGGATGCATGTCATGTGTTGTTGGTCTGACCTTGGCAATATGACCGAAGAGACATTCATGATGGTCGGAAGAATACATATTCCCTTCGTTTTAAAGAAAATAAGATTGTACTAGGGCCTCGGCGAGAAGTGGCCAGTTCGGCTCGAGCAGTCGGGAGTCCGAACATATTATCCATGACTAGATTCCTAACAGAAGCCGATTGTGAAGGTGTGTTGTATGTTCTACTTATTTGTGGGAGCGATTCGACAGCTGAAAGTGTTAGTTCCCAGTAGGCACAATAGATCTAGAAGGGGGGGGTTGAATAGATCCTTTTTATTTCAAATACTTTTCTCTTTTATTTTAAATTTCTATTATATTAGCAGATGACAAACATAAGAATCTTTTCAAGCACATCAGAATAAGTAAAAGATCCCCTTCATTGATATATTCATATTCAAACATACATTGTTTGTAGAGTTAGTTTGGTTGTAAGCAGTTAAAACATACATAGCAGTTATAACAGTTATAGTACATAATATAAATGACATAATGTAAAAGACACAAGGGGTTTTAAGTGGTTCAGAGGCTCAAGCTCCTAATTCACTCTTCTACTTTCAACTAGCACGATTTCCACTAAGGAAGGGAAGCACCCTGAATCACTAAGATTCCTTCAAGGCCAGTAGCCTTGGGACTTCAGTTCACTAAGAACTCTTCAAGGTCAGCAGCCTTGAAACTCCTCTAGTTCCCTAGTAACTCTTCAAGCCCAAAGAAGCTTGGAACTTCGCTTAGTCCTCCGCGATAAGGACCCCTCAGCCCTCGGCTTCGCTGAGTTATTTGTTCGTTGGAGTTGGTGCTGAGCTGCTAAGATGTCTTCATGCTCTGAACATTTTCTGTACTTAGTAGCTTGGCATGATCATCCTTGAAGTTCAGTTGAGTATTGCATGATGCTCAGCTTCTTCAGTTACTCAACCACTACAGATGATCCCTTGATGACTGCCTTGAAGATCTTTCCTCTTGATACATGATGGTTGTACATGATAGGTTTCCAAGATAACTGTAAGTTCTTCTGCTAGGTACTTAGAAACTTTCTCATGCTTTCCACCATGATGACGTTTGCGATCTCCCTTTTTGATACTGGATGTCTTCTCATGATGGACTTGCTAAGATGACTGTTAGCTCTTCTCTATGGTACTTAGAGTCTTCTCATAATGGACACCAAGATGACATGATGCTCTTCTTTCTCTCGGCAGTTTAGAACACTCTTCTTATAGTAGAACTCTCACTTCTATATAGTAGAACTCTCACTTCTACTTCTTCCTTTGCATGTATCTAAGTGTTCTTGGTGGATCATAGAGTGAGCCTTCAGACTCACTATTTCACATGGTTTAGAACAGTCCACCGTTACTCCAAACTCGGCAACTCTAGAAACTCTCGATCTTTGAAGCTCTTCCTAATTTATACTCCTTCCTAATCCTTCCGTTGGAAAGTAGCCGTTGAAGGCTATTCAAATATCTTCAAAGATCTCGAGTTGACAGAGGTAGATTGCTGATGTGATATGTCATACTTTATTTGACATTGCAGTCTACTGTTTCACCTACCCCATCAGAGTTGTCACTTTAATATCTTGGATAGGTCGAAGACTTTATTTCCTCCTTCTTATTTCTCGATCAGAGGTTGTCCTTTTGCATCGATGCTCTCAATAAGCTCTTGTCCGAATATTACCCTTCAGCTTGAACTGTTGCCAATTCTTCAGTCTTTATCTATTCAAACTCTACGATTCTGCTGCATGTCTTCGAGGACCTGATCGTAGTGTCTTGTTGAGTGTTGCTCATTGACTGGTAGAGTTAACACTACGATCTTGAAGGGTGTTGATTGGATCTCCAATTTAGAACACGTCTTCCTTCTATTGTGCAGTGCTTCAACACTTCTGTTTACTTCGACTGTTCTCAGAGACTGATGGCCTAACTCCTTGCTCTGGTCCCCTCTGAATAGCATGACACTTCAGATTTACGCGCGCCCAAATTTCACTTTTTTCCTTGTGATCTCCCATTCACTTATCATCAATAGACCGAATTCTACGACCCTACTTTACGCTTTAATCACTTTAGCCTTATTCTTCGTAGACTAACCATTATCTTGGTTCATTCAAGATCGCTGTTTACTACACTCACTGGCGACTTTCCTTAGTCGATTCTTCAAGTCTTCTTCTAATCTCCTTATGGAAGACTTCATCTCGAGTGGCTTCACAACTCAATCTTGATGTTGATTGGGTTGGTGCTTATATATTCTATTTAGCTTATATGCCACTCGTCAAGTGCTCTCTGGTTCCCTTCAGGTGGGATGTATCTTTGCAGTGGCAACTAGAGGCTTTCTTCCTTTGGATATTCTGGGAGTGCTCATTAGTTGAGAATCGCATTTGCTCTACGATTCTGCCTTGGCATTGTGAGCACATTCTGTTGAGGTCGTAGTTCTGCACTCTATAATTCAGCTTCGGCTGTGCAGACACTATAACTTTGGGATCAGATCTTGACACTCTACAATTTCTATCTTTGTGCTCAATGTCTTCATCTGATATAGCTCGACTATAATCTCTGCATGTAATCAATAGACTCTACGAACTCAGAGTGTAGTCTATAATCCTTGACTTGGCTCTGTCATCAGTAGACTCTATGATTCTGAGTGTAGTGTACGATCCTTGACTTGGCTTAGGCATCGGTAGACTCTACGACTCCGAGTGTAGTCTACGTTTCTGACTTGACTTCGACAAATGTTTGGTCGGCTCGTAGGCAGGCTGTCTCTACAATTCTGAACATGATTTCCTCAGTAGACTTCGGTCCTGAGGAAGTTCTACTTGACACACTACGATCCTTCCTCGTCTCTCCTGGAAGTCTACGAACTCTGAGATCTACTATCTTGCAAACTACCATTCTGCCTCGACAGCTCTCGAGTTCTCCTCGACTCTCAGCGCATCTACGATTTACAGTGCAAAGGTTCGACGATCGATGTTTCTATCTATTACATCATAAGATCATCCTAACATGCTTGATCTTTCTATATTTATAGTCCTTGTACATCATTTATTTATAAGGACTTTACAAAGCTATTTTGCTTATGTAGGATCAACCTAACATACTTGATCAATTCATTCTAAGTCCTTGTACACATGTTTCTATTATCTATCAAGGACTTTACAGCTTTTCTTAATGCAAGCATACTTGCATATTCATTCATATATATATCATAATCAAATCATATGTAAATAGGAATATCATTTATATGTTTATTCCTGACAATCTCCCCCTATTTGATTATGACAAAAACAATAATTGCATATGTATGTTATGAATGAATCTTATATACAGTGAGCAACTGTATTTCTAAAACAGATAATCATGAATGTTATTTATAAAGATATGACAAATTATACGTTAAGACACTTTATATCCTGGATCCAGAACATACCTAACTAGTTAGAGATGTACCTCTTTGGTTCCATGTATGTTTCCGTGATGTCCATTGCTGATCGCCTATTCATCCGCTTGTTCTTCTTGCTCTTTCTCCCCCAGGAGGATGACCTTCTGCTTTTGCTTAGCTCCCCTTGACATCTTTCCAACATGCTCCCCTCGCACTCATGCGATCATGTGATCATCATCTTTTGGCTCCCCCTCATATGATGACTCTTCTTCTCTCTCAGCTGTCAGCTTCTTTGACTTCTTCTCTACTATCCTTCTGCTCTTCTTGCTCTTCTTTGAGTGCCTCTTGCTCTGCCTCTTTCTATACCTCTTTTTCTCCCCCTTTTTGTCATTAATCATTTGGGAGAGCTGCTCCATGTTGGACATAAGCTGATCCATCATGTAGGAGGACTTTGCAACTTCAAACTTGAGTTCTTGTTGGCCTAGCTCAAGTTACACTGAGAAAGACTGCTTTAGGTCATCAATCTTGTCAAAGAGGGCTTGGATCTTCTCTTCATTGGCCTTCTGAACTCGTAGAGCTTCTACCTTTTTATCTTGTATGGCCTTCTGATAGATGTTATCTCTCTCTTGGAGTTGGAGAGATACATCAGCCATAGTAGCTTGAAGTTTGTTCTGAAATGAATTATCTCCTGCTGTTGTCAGCTTCGGTGACTCTTCAGTGAGTAGAGATATTTTCTCACTTAGTTCATCGGAACTCTTCAGTAGTTTTTGCTCCAAAATAGTTTGATCCTCTTGTTGGGCAGCTTCAGGTTGAGCATCAGATTGAACTCTACGATTTTCATTCTTGGACAGATTTTCGAAAGCTTGGAGAATCTGAACAATCGTTGAGTACCAATTGCTGGTTGAGGATGAAGGAATGTCAGATAGCAGTGTTTGGGCTGTTGGAAGCTTCTGACTTTGAATTTGAACAGTCTCAGCAGTAGAGTGACCAGACTCTACGATCACCTCCTTTGACATGTTCTTTCTTCCTTGAGAGTCCACTCTACGATCGTAGGGGATGTAGTGATTTCCATCATGCCGGTAGACTTTGAAGTGGGGCTGGTTTGTGATCATCTTTGTAGAAAAACTTTTTACCCTTGGGAAGTTTTGTGCTACCAGCTCCATGCTTGGAAAGTGAGAGTAGCACCAGCTGAGGTAGCTTCCATCTCCTTCAGTATAGGCCTTTAGCAATGGCATCCACTAGAAGAACCATCTCATTAGCAAGTCGTCAGCATTGTAGAGAATGGTCAAGCAGTCTAGCTCCGTGTTGTTCTAGTTTTTAGCTATCTCAAAGGTAGTCATTCTTACTACCTTGAGTTGCTCATTTCCATAGTTCACCCATCTTTCTGGTGGAGCTTCTGGTAGTTCATTTGAGACTTCCACCACTATTCTTCTGTTAAATCTTGCTGGTGAGAGGACATGATAGAGTTCTAGCAACTCTGATTCCTGATTTTCAGAATTGGAATCATTCTCTATTTCTTCTTTCTCGGAGCCTGAACCATCTTGATCACTTCTAGCAGTAAATTCTTCTTGCTGCATTTCATTCCCAGAACCTTCTTTAGCAAGATCTTCCTCTGATTCATCTTCTTCATTGTTGGTCCTATCCTCAACACTTTCTTTCTGTGATACAGACTCATCATCACTTAATTCAATGATGGCATTTGATTAATCACTCCTCCTTTTGGAGGCAAACTTGGCTTGCAGTCTGTAGCTCTTCCTTCTTCTTGGAGGTTCAGTTTTGGGAGAGTTGGACTCTTCTTCTTCTTCAGACTCTGACTCCTCTAGTTCAACAAACAACCTTCCTTGGGATTCAGCACTAGTAGGGGCAGTCCCTTTTTCTGTAAACTCATCACCCTTTGAGTCATTTTGAGGGCTTTCAGGATTGGAAGGGGCTTGTTCTTCTTCTTTAGAATCAGCATCATTTGACCCATTATCTGGGCTTGTTGGGGCAGTTGCAATTGGGGATGTAGTTGGGTCATCTTGAATTTCTTCTTTATCATCAGAGTGAATGCTCTGAGTATTAGTCATAGGGCTTGAGCATTCCTCTTCATCAGCAGATGCTGAATTTTCATTCATTAATCCAACTTCACCTTCACTGCTGGATTTGGTCTGTGAGGACTCAGCCTTGACAACTGTATCCTTTTCTTCTGCTGACTCTACGTCCTTCTCTTCATCAGATGTAGTATTTTGGGAAGCTGAGGCTGGTTTATTTTCTACCTTAGCTATCTTGTTGAATGGGCCTTGAAGTAATCTGTTACTTCTCCTCTTTGTTGTTTCAACAGTTAGGCCCTTCTCTTCTTCATCTTTATCTTTGGTGGAGACTCTTCTTGATGGGGTCTGGGCTTTCTTCACATCACCAGCTTTCTTCACACCTCTGAATTTCATTTTGGCTGGTGTGATTTCTGCTGGTACAGAGTCATCAGACTAAGAGCTTTCTACCTTCACTGTCTTCCTCTTCTTTGTAGAGGCCCTGCTGCTGCTCCTAGTTCTCAGCCTTCGGTTCTCTTTGGTGTTTTTCTTCCAATTCACAAATAATTGTCGAGACATCACTTTGTGAACATTCAGAGGTTCTTCCTCATCATCCTTGATCTTCCCTCCAAGCTTCTTCTTCATCACAATACTCAGCAGTCTTCCATGAAACATCTTAGTCAAGGGTTTTTCTGTAGACTTCTTTAGCTCAGCCTTTTTCTACCCACTTCGAGATTTGGTCAAACAGGATAACTCCAAAGTTATTCTTTTTCTTCAGAACTATTGCTGACATTATCTTTAATCACCGATCAAGATCGTGTCATGTATGCGGTCCTCAGCACAAGATGCATTTCCCTACTATTTCAGCAAGGAACTCGTATTCTTTTGGAAACTCCTTCTTCTTCATGTCTTTCAAACTAGGGTTTCTTTGGTACCCCATGATCTCCTTTGCTTGTTCTGTATCAACATCATCAAGGCTCTTCAGTCCTTGGTTAGGAAAACCTAGGCATTGATTGAGGTCAGTCCTCTCTAAACCTAGGCTCTTCAGTCAGAAGATTTCATCTTTAGAGACCGACCTTTGACCTTGGTAGAAAGGGTTCCGGAGTTTATGGAAGCATTTGAGTAGAATTCTTTCACCAGGTCACCATACACTCGAGTGCCAGCCTCAAGGCATTCTGAGAATCCAGCTTTCTTCACAAGTTCGAGAATGTCTCTGAACTTCTTTTCGAATTTCTCAAACGACTTGGTTCCGAGCTGAATGCCAGTGATAACTCGCTAGTTTTCCATTTGAGCAGTTCGAAGAATGTGGGTATTTGATTTAAAGAGGTTTGTGAGAGACGGCTGATTGTGATTTGATAAAGCTCTAGAGTGTTAATCTGTTCTAGCTCTTGAGAGGATTTTAGGGTTTGAAAAGAGGAGGGAGAAAGGTTCGATAGCTTTTGATAACTGTCTGCAGATTTGAAATTGTCTTTATGGCAGTTCCTTCTAACTCTGCATAACCAGTGATGTGTCAACTGACCATTGGTTGCACGATGCCCAGTAATAAGCTGTAACTCACCATAACTTTTCAGTTAGATATTTCCTTTTAGAAGAGTAGACGTTTAATCGACGTGGCTTTGACCGTTGACCTTTTGATTCATATAGTAGCATGGTAAGGCAGCTATGGACTCTACGTTTTCCTTTGTTGACTCAACGATCAACTTTTAAGAGATGTTGCAATGGATGGCTTTGACTTTTATCCTCATTTTGATGCAGCATAGTTTGATCACTGATATTTTTGAACTTATCTCCTCATTTTGAATGGTTGAGCAATTGTCTCATTTTCCAGGCTCCTTGTGAACTGGAGTACCCTTTGGTAGGACTACGATTGTCGAGTTGTCTTCTACGATCGCTGAGGTTGCACTGCGATCATGGAGTTCTCTTCAACCTCGACTCTATGATCGTTGTCTAACTTGGTCCTTGAGATGAATTTGATCAAGCAATTCTTCTGGGTTAAGGTAGCTTAGGAAGGGCCAACCTCTTAGATTGAGCTAAGGGTCAGGTTTGTCCCTGAGGCGCTTTCCAGATGAAATACTTTGGACGTGATTTGTAATGATATCTCATTTGACCTTTTCTGGTGGGGAGGTTCTCTACCAACTTTGGACAATTGCATTTGATGTAATCGTGGTGTCCTTTTGCTTCTACACTGCGATCAGATGTTTGATCGTAGGCACTCCATGATTTTTAGTTGGGTGGCTAAAAGGTTATCCGTAGTACGTTTTGAGACGTTCCTACTGACTATGGATCTTCATTTAGTTCATCAGCCACAAAGTTTTGGGACTCTATAGCTGGTACATTTCTTCATAGTAAAACTCAGTGCTGTTGTTTCTCAACAGATCACTGCTCCCCATGGTTAATGCTATTTTCTCAGCTGTGATTCCCTTTTCCACATATGTATTAGAAGGAAGCCTTGCAAATCTCCTTCTGACTGGAATCACCATTATCACTTAGATCTCCCTGTTTGTAGGTATGGATATTTTTCAGGACTGATGACTCTACGATCATTAGTCAGCACTACGAACGTAGTCTACTTTGATAGTCTTGTGTTTGTGAGGTTTTGCTTTCATAATGAATTCCTCTTGACTGATGCTCAGTGATCCTTTGTTGTGAGCTCCCTTGAGGATTCTTCTCATATATCAAGCCTTTCCTAATTTGAGCATATAGAACCTTTTTCATCTTTGGTTGCATGGCCTGCTCCCATATACAGATTTGCAGCCATGTGAGCTTCACTCAGGTTAGCTCAATGAGTCTTCAAGGACAGTTCTTAGCCTTTTTTATCGTAATCATCTCCGAATGCCTCCTTAGTCTTCTTGATCAAGTCTTCTTCGATCAAGTCTTCCGCCAAAGATTCCTTAGTGTGGTCAGATGTGAATCGAGTACTGCAGTTTTTAAATATATTTCTATTTTTGGTACCTATAATTAAATGGGTCCTGCTAGGTTAGTTTTCTAAACCCATGTTCCTCTTGTATTTGGATAATCATCACATTTATCACCAACATCATATTCATGCATAAAACTAGTTTTAGATAATACATTTTGATATGCATGAAGGTGAGTGTGTGTAAGATTTGACATTTAATAACACACTCTATCTTTGATGGTTTCATCATTTGCTGGGTCATGTTCACAGAGTGAGAATCAACTCTATGATTTAGGAGTATCTACTTGATTCATGGAGGTGATCAGTTTCTACACATCATCAAGATACTCTTGTAGAACTGATCATACTCTGTGTGTTATCAAACACTTAGAACAGGGATTTGTACATACATACTAACCCACCAGCAAAGATTACTTCACATAGAATTAATTTAACTTGTGATGCTCTTATGACCCATTTCAGATTTCCTTCAAGATGTCATCTTCATCCTAAAACTTGGATGGATAGAAAGTTTATAGACATTTGAGTTTCCATCCTCAGAGTACTTTCTCTCTTCACCTTTTTAGGTAGATTATGACTTCTCGATGTATCACTACTATATGGTTCATAAGAAGGTGCTTTTATGATGAACACATGTAATGGTGAGGAGCCGTACCTTTTTACTGTCAGTCTCTTAACAGTCATTTATCTTAGATATATTGAGTTTAGGAATTGATATGCATAGCTTTACATTTTCTCCTGACAGCTTGTTGGTCTCGTTGACCTTCAATCAATCAGTCGTGATCTTGAAGATGTAGGCCAAGAGAATCTCAGCATTAAAATCTTTGACATCCTTTAGTTTACAAAGTTTGCACCCAGCTGCTGGTTGACCAGACATAAGTTTGAGACGATCTTCTTTCTTCTCTTGATAAGCATTTCTTAGCATGTATGGCCTCTTCATTTTTAGGCTGGTGGATGCTTGACTCTTTGTCTTTGATGTCTCTTGAGCTCTCTCGTCAAGTCTTCAGACTACAAGATTGACTACAGGTAAGGATTGGTCTTGTTGATGTAAAGATTCGAGAACATGTAACCAACTGAAAGCAAACTTTGTGTATATACACATTTCACCTATACATAATATTTCCAACGTGTGAGCTCATCTGCATATAACAAGATACTTACTATTAAACTAAGTTTAGAACAATGTTTGTGCCTGGGATCAGACTCAAAGCGATTAGCTTTTGAATAAAGCATGAGAACCCGCTCCTCGATACCAATTGTTAGTTCCTCAAAGGCACAATAGATCTAGAAGGGGGGGTTGAATAGATCCTTTTTATTTCAAATACTTTTCTCTTTTATTTTGTATTGCTATTACATTAGCAGATGACAAACATAAGAATCTTTTCAAGCACATCGGAATAAGTAAAAGATCCCCTTCATTGACGTATTCATAATCAAACATATATTGTTCGTAGAGTTAGTTTGGTTGTAAGCAGTTAAAACATACATAGCAGTTATAACAATTATAGTACATAATATAAATGACATAATGTAAAAGACACAAGGGGTTTTAAGTGGTTCAGAGGCTCAAGCTCCTAATTCACTCTTCTACTTTCAACTAGCATGATTTCCACTAAGGAAGGGAAGCACCCTGAATCACTAAGATTCCTTCAAGGCCAGCAGCCTTGGGACTTCAGTTCACTAAGAACTCTTCAAGGTCAGCAACCTTGAAACTCCTCTAGTTCCCTAGGAACTCTTTAAGCCCAGCAGGCTTAAAACTTCGTTTAGTCCTTCCAGACAAGGACCCCTCAGGCCCTGGCTTCTGTTGAGTTGTTTGTTCGTTGGAGTTGGTGCTGAGCTGCTAAGATGCCTTCATGCTCTGAACATGTTCTGTACTTAGCAGCTTGGCGTGATCATCCTTGAAGTGCAGTTGAGCGTTGCATGATGCTCAGCTTCTTTAGTTACTTAACAACTACGTATGATCCCTTGATGACAGCCTTGAAGATATTTCCTCTTGATACATGATGGCTGCACATGATAGGTTTCCAAGATGACTGTAAGTTCTTCTACTAGGTACTTAGAAACTTTCTCATACTTGCCACCATGATGACGTTTGCGATCTCCCTTCTTGATACTTGATGTCTTCTCATGATGGACTTGCTAAGATGACTGTTAGCTCTTCTCTATGGTACTTAGAGTCTTCCCATGATGGACACCAAGATGACATGATGCTCTTCTTTCTCTTGGCAGTTCAGAACACTCTTCTTGTAGTAGAACTCTCATTTATACATAGTAGAACTCTCACTTCTACTTCTTCCTTTACATGTATCTGAGTGTTCTTGGTTGCTCGTAGAGTGAGCCTTTGAACTCACTATTTCATATGGTTTAGAAGTCCACCGTTACGCCAAACTCGGCAACTCCAGCAACCCTCGATCTCTGAAGCTCTTCTTGAATTATACTCCTTCCCAATCCTTCTGTTGGAAAGTAGCCGTTAAAGGCTATTTAAATATCTTCATAGATCTCGAGTTGACAGAGGTAGATTGCTGATGTGATACGTCATACTTTATTTGACATTGCAGTATACTAATTCACCTACCCCATTAGAGTTGTCACTTTAATGTCTTGGGCAGGTCGAAGACTTTATTTCCTCCTTCTGATTTCTCGATCAGAGGTTGTCCTTTTGCATCGATGTTCTCAATAAGCTCTTATCGGAATATTACCCTTCAAATTGAACCGTTGCCAATGCTTCAGTCTTCAGGTATTCGAACTCTACGATTCTGATGCATGTCTTCGAGGACCTGATCGTAGTGTCTTGTTGAGTGTTGCTCATTGACTGGTAGAGTTAACACTACGATCTTGAAGAGTGTTGATTGGATCTCCAATGTAGAACACCTCTTCCTTCTATTATGTAGTGCTTCAACACTTCTGTTTGCTTCGACTATTCTTAGAGACTGATGGCCTAACTCCTTGCTCTGGTCCCCTCTGAATAGCAAGACACTTCAGATTTGTCGCGCGTTCAGCTCACTTTCTCCTTGTGATTTCCTGTTCAATTATCATCAATGAACTGACCCTATGCTTAATCACTTTAGCCTTGTTCTTCAGAGACTAACCAGTATCTTGGTTCACTTTCCATCAGTTCTTTCTTTGTTTGGCAAACACTACGATCTCGGTTGCTTCCAAGATCGTTGTCTTCTGTTCACTTGACAACTATTGCACTTGCTGACTTTCCTTAGTCAGTTACTGAAGTCTTCTTCTGATCTCCTTGTGGAAGACTTCATCTCGAGTGGCTTCACAACTCAATCTTGATGCTGATTGGGTTGGTGCTTAGATCTTCTGTTTAGCTTGTATGCCACTCGTCGAGTGCTCTCTGGTTCCCTTCAGGTGGGATGTATCTTTGAAGTTCCAACCAGAGGCTTTCTTCCTTTGCATATTCTGGGAGTGCTCATTAGTTGAGAATCGCATTTACTCTATGATTCTGCCTTGGCATTGTGAGCACATTCTATTGAGGTCAGTAGTTCAAGACTCTACGATTCAAATTTCTACCGCAAGTACACTACGACTTCGGGATCAGATCTTGACATTCTACGATTTCTGTCTTTGTGCTCGATGTCTTCATCTGATATAGCTCGACTACGATCTCTATATGTAATCAATAGACTCTATGAACTTAAAGTGTATTCTACGATCCTTGACTTGGCTTCGGCATCGGTAGACTCTACGACTCCGAGTGTAGTCTACGTTTCTAACTTGACTTCGGCAGATGTTCTACTTACTCAGTAGCGTGCCGCTATCTCACGATTCTCGAACATGATTTCCTCAAAGAGACTTTCGGTTACGAGGAAGTTCTACTCGACACACTCACGATCCTTCCTCGCCTCTCCGGCGCCTCTATGAACTCCGAGATCTACTATCTTGCAGACTACGATTTTGCCTCGATGACTCTCGAGTTCTCCTCGACTCTCCGGCGGACTACGATTTACAGTGCGGTGCTCGACGATCGATGTGCCTATCTATTACATCATAAGATCAACCTAACATGCTTGATCTTTCTATATTTATAGTCCTTGTACATCATTTCTTTATAAGGACTTTACAAAGTTGTTTTACTTATGTAGGATCAACCTAACATACTTGATCAATTCATTCTAAGTCCTTGTACACATGTTTCTATTATCTATCAAGGATTTTACAGCTTTTCTTAATGCAATCATACTTGCATATTCATTCATATATATATCATAATCAAATCATATGTAAATAAGAATATCATTCATATGTTTATTCTTGACAGAAAGCACTGAAGTGTCAGCCGATGTATAGAAATTGCCCGAAGAGCTTCCATCAGGACTATCAGCGATGAAGGACATTCAACAACAGATATATCTTATCCCAGGATCGAATTGAAAGGAAACTATTTCAGTTGCCGAAGTATTTTCTCGTACAGTTTCTATTCTATCTGTGTCAAACTCAAGGACGAGTTCTTTCTAACATGGAGAGACTGATGAAGGAGGATTTATGGCCGAAGATCTTGAATGGTCGGATAGTACGATGATGATGTTAAAGGACCAAAAGCTAAGGGATCAGCGCAACGGTGTCAGTTGACATCGTGGTTAAGCGTTCGGTCCGTGTCTTCGGAGTCAGAGTTCAGCTTCAGATAGTGTCATGACCGTGTCTTTGGGGTTAGAGTTCGGCTTCGGTCAGGGTTCTGCTTCGGATGGCGTCAAGACTTCAGATGTGGCGAAGCTCTTCCGAAGAGGCGTCTTGACTTCGGAAGTTGATGGACCTTATTATTATTATTATTATTATTATTTAGTTCTTTATAGTAATTGTAACACCCCATATTTTATGAATAAAGATGAACTTTCGATAAATATCATTTTTGAAAAATATGGAATGAATTTGATATAATGTTATAGTTGTGGGTATTATTTATAAATTTTGCAAAGTACGCAAGTTATATAATATTCACAGGGAATATTCGTACACCGACACAATCATTGGTGGACCCCACAACAAAATTATTGTTGGATTGAGAAAACGACAAAAATACTTTATGAAAATAACGGCGGAAGTTTTAGCGTTAACTGTTGAAACACTCGGTGTTAAAAGTATAGTAATATGCGTGGTTGCATAGTAGCACACGGTATTGATTATTGATGCTTACGTGAGAAGTCACTCAGTTTTATTCAATTATTGCTACAGTAATTGCTGCATAGTATCTCACGTTATTTGATTAAATTATTGTCAATATTTTATATATTATTAAATCAATAATTGAGATGACAAAGTTACTAACATTATTATTTGCAATATTAACGATGTGTAGAAGTTCTGTCAATGAGAGGTTTGGTCACCTAATTGCTCGCCAATAGGGAGAAATCCTTATTGGAAATCCCCTCTTTCACGAGGAGCGACACAGTCGATTAATATTGTGAATTATAATAATGATGATAAAGTTTGTTTTATTATTATTATAAATGTAATAAAATAGAAAACTTTTTATATAAAATATAATACATTTATAAAGTTATTTATTTTATTAGATTTTAAATATAATATATTATATTTTATTATGTATAGTGTTTGCATAAAGGCTGCATAGTATTTGCATAGTAAAATCTTTTTATATAAAACATAATACTTTTATAAAGTTATTTCTTTTATTAGATTTTAAATAGAATATATTATATTTTATTATGCATAGTGTTTGCATAGTGCTCAGATAGTGTTTGTATAGTAAAAACTTTTTATATAAAATGTAATATTTTTTATAAAGTTTTGTTTTATTTGATTATAAATAGAATATATTATATTTTATTGCATAGTGCATCATAGTATCCTTTCCATTCTTCTATAAATAGGATGTTTAGTTAGAATTGAAAATCACACTAGAAATTCAGAGAATTCTTCTTCTATAATCTTGAACGTATTTCTTTAGAATTTTAAGAAGCTTTGAGCGTAGAAAACAGTATAAGTTTTCTTTAAAAATATCCTCGCCCTACCAGTCGGAATACTCTTCTTTTTAAGGTAAGGGTATTATTCTTTCATATTCATGAAGAGAGTTATTTTCTTTCAATACTCGTAAGTGTTATTATTCCATTCTTTATTATTATGTTGAATAACTTTTACTATGCCAATATCGCATACATGGTGAAATTCTTCTGTTATTTCATTCTTTATTATTCTGTTGGAATAACCTGTCTGTGCGGTGTATCGCATGTCTGGTGAATTCTATTGTTATTCCAATCTTTATTATTCTATTGGAACATCCTGTCTGTGCGGATTATGCATGATCTGGTTCCATTCTTTATTATTATGTTGGAATATCCTGTCTGTGCGGGTTACGCATGACCTGGTTCCATTCTTTATTATTCTGTTGGAATATCCTGTCTGTGCGGGTTACACAAAACCTAGTTCCATTCTTTATTATTCTGTTGGAATAACCTGTCTATGCGGATTACGCACGCCTGGTGAATTCTTCTGTTATTCCATTATTTATTATTCTGTTGGAATAATCTGTCTACGTGGATTACTGCATGGCGGCAAAAATCTATTTGCGGTTTCATATATTCTATTATACTCAGTTGGTTAAAGTTTTGGCTTCTATACTCTATGAAATTAGTGGAATATCATTGATATTTGCGCTTCATCCAGTATCTTTTTATGGAAATATTTTTCTGAGCATTCTTGAATTTTTCTCCACAAAGCAGTAACATGTTGACAATTTGGACGTTATTGAGTTCAGGATAAATTAACTTATAAATCTTTAAAATTTATTCTTGAACTTGTTTTATTGAAGTTTCATCATTCTCATGTTTATAATATGTTGAAAGTCATTTGTGGCCTGTAGTGCATAGATGAACTTGGTATGATTATGACCAGGAATTATTCGGTATAATCATTATTGTAATGTTACAAATGATGTGGTAAAAATCCTCATTGGCCGTAGTGCATTGATGGACAGTTGTTGGCATGATCATGACCATTGATGAATACACGAATATCCTTGGCCCGTAGTGCATGGATAATTTGTGGTCGTGATACTAATGAATATCCTTGGCCGTAGTGCAGGGATGATGTGGATTATTTATTAAGCTGAGTCTCAACAATAAAAGTATTGAAAAACCTTTTTAAATCGTAGACGATAGTAGATTTTATTCTCTACTTGACTCTTCTAATGGATTCCTTGTTCCGCTGCAGTTAAACTTGATGTTTGTTATATTTTATCAGTTTAACACTGTTGAAGGCTAATGATAATTTATTCTGCATTATCTTAGTCATAATATTTCTTACTGGGCTAGTTGAGCTCACCCTTTTGCTTTCATTGTTCTCTTCAGGAAATGAGAACGTAGCAGGGACTAGTCGGGGAACGGAGTGACGGTCCAGATGATAGCATTAGTAGTCCTCACTATTCTATGAAATAGTGTGATAACAAATGTATTGAGAACTTATTTTGAGTTTGAAAACTGTCTAGAAGACAATATTTGTATTAAAACTCATAGCTCATGTTGTATATTTAAGGTTATATTTGTATTCTGTACCATGTATTTGGCGAGTAAGAATAGGTGAGGTATACCTATTTTGGGGGCGTCATAGTTGGTATCAAAGCTTAGGGATATGATCCCTGGCTGAGATGTGAGACAAGAACTAGGAGGGGAGAGACGGGGGATTCCTTCGCTAGTATGACCTACCTAAGTTTATTTGGTATTTAATTGGTCGGTCAGAGTATAAGGATAATATGTGATATGATAACTAACCCTTGTTTTGTGGCAGTATCTGAAAATGACATCCGAGAATGTTGAGAATAACAATGGAGCACAGGAAACCGTTGAGTGTCCACATATCAATAATTAGGATAATGTGCATCAGGAAGGCGAAAATCCTCATGGAAACAACAACACTTACCAAATGATGAATGATGGAATGTTCAGAGGCTTTATGCAATTCATGCAACATCAGGCGAGAGCGGCTCCTGTCCAAAATATAGGTGGAAACACTGGAAACTCTCGGACGGTCACCGCTAAACAGTTCAAGGAGCTGGGACCACCGGAGTTTATTGGAGAGCCAAAACCACTTAAGGCGGAGACGTGGATAAAGTAGATCTCTAAGATATTTGATGTCTTGGGATGCTCCGAGGAGCAAAAGGTTCCCTTTGCCACCTTTATGTTGCGGGGAGAGGCGATTCTTGGTGGGAATCGATAAAAGCGTTCTCAACTTTTGCAGACCGAAGATGTCTTGGGAGAAGTTCCACAAACTATTCAACGACAGGTACTTTCCCGAAAGTATTCGTCACATGAAAGAGGTAGAGTTGATCAAGTTGGAGCAGAACAATATGACCGTGTCGCAGTACGAAGCTAAGTTTGCTGAGTTGTCCCAGTTTGCGTCTCACTTGGTTGATAATGGGGAAAGAATGACACAGATGTTTCTAAGAGGTTTGAAACCCGAGATACATCGAGATCTAATTTCTCATAAACTGTGTTTGTATTCAGATGTTGTAAATAGGGCTCAGTTATTGGAGCGCGATAACGAGTCAACTCAACCAAGAGAAAGCAACCGGCAAAATGATAATACCAGTGGTAGCAGTCATCGAAGCGGTGACAACAAACGTGGATGGAATCAACATGCCAGAAATGGTAACCACTTCGGTGGTAATCATGGCCAAGACAATAAGAATGGACATTTCAAGAAGAGGAGATTCAACAATGATAGAAAGACGTCAGCATCAGCACCCGTGATTGAGGAAGGAGAACGACCACCTATCATATGCTTCAAATGCGGAGGGGAGGGACATATCAGTCCAAACTGCGCGATGCCATCCAAAGCTTGTTATAATTATGGAAGAGAAGGTCACCTAGCCCGATTTTGTCGTGCATCGAAGACATATCAAGTTGGAACGGTGACACAAAATACCGTCCCAGACAAGTCAAAACCAGTAGTTCAAGGGAGAGCTTTTGTTGTGACCTCCCAGAAAGCAAGGAACCCGAACGAGGTCATCACGGGTAAGCTTATCATAAACTCTAGCGAAGTCTATACCTTATTTGATACTGGTTCTACCCATTCTTTTATTTCTCCTACTTGCGCTCAACGATTAAATTTGACTCCGGAGAAATTAGACTTTAACTTATCTGTGGAAACTCCGTTAGGAGAAACCTT
The DNA here is from genome assembly GCA_020205615.1 of Panax quinquefolius. Classification (NCBI taxonomy): domain Eukaryota; kingdom Viridiplantae; phylum Streptophyta; class Magnoliopsida; order Apiales; family Araliaceae; genus Panax; species Panax quinquefolius. Next base: position 108,707,658 of record CM035169.1, read on the forward strand.
CATTACATTCACTGTTTATAATTCTTGTTTGGTTCAAATCGGTACCCTCACATTACCTGTCGATCTTATTTCATTGAAAATACTTGCATTTGATGTGATTCTAGGGATTGATTGGTTAACTACTCATCATGCAAAAATTGATTCTTTTCGTAAGGTTGTTAGCTTTCATATTCCTAACCAACATATTATACAAATTCAAGCAACCAAACCATTAAAATCAATCACTATCATCTCAAGCCATAAAGCTATTCATTTATTGAAAAATGGATGTCAAGCTTTCTTAGCTCTTGTCACAGATTTAAACAAAAATACGTCAGATTTGAATGATATTTCTATTGTTAATAAATTTCCTGACGTATTCCCTGAAGAACTTCTTGGCCTACCCCCAGAGCGTGAAATTGAATTTTGTATCGACCTGGAACCCGGTACAAAACCCATTTCCAAAGACCCATATCGAATGGCTCCTATTGAACTTCAGAAATTAAAGACCCAATTATAGGAATTGTTAGACATTGGTTTCATTCGTCCTAGTACGTCTCCTTGGGGTGCTCCTATTCTATTCATGAAGAAGAAAGATGGGAGTATGCGACTTTGTATTGACTACCGATAATTGAACCATGTCACCATCAAGAATAGGTATCCGTTACCTCACATTGATGACCTATTTGACCAGTTGCAAGGAGCACAATTCTTTTCAAAGATTGATCTTCGTTCTGGATATCATCAGCTGAAGGTTAAAACTGAGGATATTCCAAAGACTGCCTTCAGAACTCGGTAAGGGTAGTATGAATTTTTAGTCATGTCTTTTGGATTGACTAATGCTCCTACTGCCTCCATGGATATGATGAACCGAGTATTAAAGGAATATTTGGATCACTTTGTGGTTGTCTTTATTGATGACATCCTCATATATTCCAAAAGCCGTGAAGATCATGAGCAACACTTGAGGCTGATACTCCAAAAGCTTTGTGAAAACAAGCTTTATGCCAAGTTGAAGAAATATGAGTTCTGGCTTGAGGAAGTAGCATTCCTTGGGCACGTAGTATCAAGTCATGGAATATATGTTAACCCGACAAAGATTGAAGCTATTCAAAGCTGGGAGCAACCTAAATCAGTGACCGAAGTACGTAGCTTTCTTGGATTAGCTGGTTATTATCGGAGATTCGTGGAAGGGTTTTCTCGAATCGCTACTCCATTAACTCAGCTGACTCGGAAAGATATAAAATTCAGTTGTAGCGTGGAATGTGTGAAGAGTTTTCAAGAACTCAAGAGGAGACTCATTTTAGCACCTGTTCTGACAATACCATCTGGCTCGGAGGGATTTGTCATCTACAGTGATGCATCGGGCAAAGGGTTAGGATGTGATCTCATATAACATGGAAAAATCATAACCTATGCCTCTCGGCAACTCAAAGAATATGAGAGGAATTATTCTACTCATGATCTAGAGTTGGCAGCTGTTGTCTTCGCACTTAAAATTTGGAGGCATTACTTGTATGGGGAAAAAGTGGAGATCTTTACGGATCATAAAAGCCTCAAATATTTCTTCACCCAAAAGGAACTCAACATGCGGCAACGCCGTTGGCTTGAACTATTGAAAGATTATGATCATACCATCCAATACCATCCTGAAAAAGTGAACGTGGTAGCTGACGCATTGAGTAGAAGATCATATGCGGGTACGAGTGCGATATTGTCAACGCAAAGGCCAATTTTGTGTGACATGCAAAGGATGGAGATAGAGTTAAAGACTCAAGGGACCCATGTGATGATGGGGAATATACGAGTAGAAGCAACTTTAATCAATAATGTTAAAGCTGCTCAAGCTACAGACCTGGAACTGATGCGTATGAGGAAGAAAGTGCAACAAGGTGCTATACCGAAAGCAAGAATCTATGAAGAAGGAATACTTTGAGTCAAGTCCAGACTTTGTGTTCCTAAGGACCTTAATTTAAAGTATAAAATCATGATGGAGGAGCACAACACACCGTTGCAATCCATCCTGGGAGTACTAAAATGTATCGTGATCTTTGTCATACATTTTGGTGGAGTAATATGAAGAGAGAGATAGCGCTATTTAACATAAGGTGTCTAACTTGTCAACGAGTTAAGGCAGAGCATCAAGTACCAAAAGGTCCATTGCAACCACTTGAAATTCTAGAATGGAAGTGGGAGCACATTACCATGGATTTCATTACCGGTCTTCCTAAGGTTTCTCAAGGCATAGATGCAATTTTGGTCATTGTTGATAGATTGACCAAGTCTGCTCATTTCTTACCGATACGAGAAATTTATAAACTTGAACGTCTTGCTCGTATGTACATAAATGAGATTGTAAGACTGCATGGTATACTAGTATCCATAGTTTCTGATCGAGACCCAAGATTCACTTCATGATTTTGGGTTAGTTTGCAGAAAGCTATGGGCACAGATTTATGATTTAGCTCGGCATATCATCCTTAGCCGGATGGGCAGTCAGAGAGGACTATTCAAACTCTTGAAGATTTATTAAGACTCTGTGTCCTTGACTTCAAGGGAAGTTGGGATAAGTTCTTACCATTGGTGGAGTTTTCCTACAACAACAGTTATCAAGCAAGTATTGGCATGGCTCCATTTGAGGCGTTGTATGGAAGAAAGTGTCGTTCTCCAGTATGCTGGGATGAGGTGGGTGAAGCAACGTTGTTGGGACCGAAGTTGGTACGTATGACTACGAAAAAAGATTCAAACGATCCGACAACGTATAAAAACCTCACATGCAGGATCGACAAAAGAGTTATGCTGATCTTCATAGAAAGGACGTAGAATTCGATATTGGAGATAATGTGTTGTTACGTGTTACTCCATGGAAAGGGGTTATGAGATTTGGAAAGAGAGGAAAGCTCAATCCTCGATTCATTGGCCTATTTTTAATCCTTGATCGAGTAGGAACTGTGGCCTATAGACTCGCTTTACCACCAAGTATGTCTCGTGTTCATAACATTTTTCACATATCTATGTTACGTATGTGAAAGACCCGCACCACATTATTGAGTTAGAACCGGACGAAATAGCGGAAGATTTAACTTATGAAGAGGTTCCTATTAAAATCTTGGATAAGAAGGAACATTTTCTACGCTCCAAGGTTATACCTCAAGTTAAAGTTTTGTGGAGGAACCACGATGTTGAGGAAATGACCTGGGAGTTAGAATCTGAAATGAAATCAAGGTATCCTTACCTCTTCGACATACCAGGTACGTAACCTAATTTCGAGGGCGATATTTCATAAGAAGGGGAGGTTGTAAGACCCCAACTTTTATGAATAAAGATGAATTTTCTATAAATATCATTTTTAAATATTATGAAATGGATTTGATATAATATTATAGTTGTGGGTAATATTTATAAATTTTGCAAAGTACGTAAGTTGTTATATAATATTCGATTAGTCGGGGAATATTCGTTTTAACAGGGAATATTCGTACAATGGCACAATCATTGGTGGACCCCACAACGGCATTATTGCCGGATTGAGAAAACGACAAAAATACTTTATGAAAATAACGGCGGAAGTTTTAGCGTTAACTATTGAAACACCCGATGTTAAAAGTACAGTAATATACGTGGTTGAATAGTAGCATACGGTATTGATTATTGATGCTTAAGTGAGAAGTCACTCAGTTTTGTTCAATTATTGCTACAGTAATTGTTGCATAGTATCTCACGTTATTTGATTGAATTATTGTCAATATTTTATATATTATTAAATCAATAATTGAGATGACAAAGTTATTAACATTATTATTTGCAATATTAACGATGTCTAGAAGTTTTGTCAATGAGAGGTTTGGTCACCTAATTGCGTGTCAATAGGGAGAAATCCTTATTGGAAAGCCCCCTCTTTCCTGGGAACGACCTGGTCGATTAATATTGTAAATTATAATAATGATGATAAAGTTTGTTTTATTATTATTATAAATGTAATACAACAGAAAACTTTTTATATAAAATATAATACTTTTATAAAGTTATTTGTTTTATTAGATTTTAAATAGAATATATTATATTTTTTTAGTGTATGCATAGTGTTTTGCATAGTAAAATCTTTTTATATAAAATGTAATACTTTTATAAAGTTATTTGTTTTATTAGATTTTAAATAGAATATATTATATTTTATTATGCATAGTGTTTGCATAGTGTCTGCATAGTGTTTGCATAGTAAAAACGTTTTATATAAAACATAATACTTTTTATAAAGTTTTGTTTTATTTGATTATAAATAGAATATATTATATTTTATTGCATAGTGAAGCATAGTATCCTTTCCATTCTTTTATAAATAGGATGCTTAGTTAGAATTGAAAATCACACCAGAAATTCAGAGAATTCTTCTTCTATAATCTTGAACATATTTCTTTAGAGTTTTAAAAAGCTTTGAGCGTAGAAAACACTATAAGTTTTCTTCAAGAATATCATCGCCCTACCAGTCGGAATACTCTTCTTTTTAAGATAAGGGGTATTATTCTTTCGTATTCATGAAGAGAGTTATTTTCTTTCAATACTAAATAGAGGTTGTTATTCCATTCTTTATTATTATGTTGGAATAACTTTGTCTATCTAAAGTACCGCATACATGGTGAAATTCTTACATTATTCCATTCTTTATTATTACATTGGAAAAACACATGCATGCGGGTTACATCGCGCCTCACGATGAATTTTGTTGTTATTCCATTCTTTATTATTTTGTTGGAACATCACATGCATGCGGATTCACGCGTGACACAGTTCCATTCTTTATTATTACATTTGGAACATCCTATCTGCATGCGGATTCTGCGCACACATGTTTCCATACTTTTTATTATTCTGGAATATCCCATACATCTTTTATTCTGCGTGACTTCGGTTCCATTCTTTATTATTACATTTGGAATATCCTCACATATGCGGGTTACACATGACTGGTTCCATTCTTTATTATTCATTGGAATATCACGTGCATGCGGGTTACACAAAACCTAGTTCCATTCTTTATTATTACATTGGAATAACACATGCATCGTGGGATTACGCACGCTGGTGAATTCTACATTATTCCATTCTTTATTATGATGTTGGAATAATTTGTCTACGTGGATTACTGCATGGCGGCAAAAATCCATTTGCAGTTTCATATATTCTATTATACTCAGTTGGTTAAAGTTTTGGCTTCTATACTCCATGAAATTAGTGGAATATCATTGATATTTGCGCTTCATGCAGTATCTTTTCATGGAAATATTCTTTTGAGCATTCTTGAATTTTACTCAACAAAACAGTATCATGTTGACAATTTGGACGTTATTGAGTTCATGATAAATTAACTTATAAATCATTAAAATTTATTCTTGAACTTGTTTTAATGAATTATCATCATCCTCATGTTTATAATATGTTGAAAGTCATCTGTGGCCTGTAGTGCATAAATGGACTTGGTATGATTATGACCAAGGATTATTCGGTATAATCATGACTGTAATGTTACAAATAATGTGGTAAAAATTGTCATTGGCCGTAGTGAATTGATGGACAGTTGTTGGCATGATCATGACCATTGATGAATACACGAATATCATTGGCCCGTAGTGCATGGATAATTTGTGGTCGTGATACTAATGAATATCCTTGGTCGTAGTGCAAGGATGATGTGGATTATTTATTAAGCTGAGTCTCAGCGATAAAAGTAATGAAAAACCTTTTTAATTCATAGACGATAGTTGATTTTATTCTCTACTTGACTCTTCTAATGGATTGCTTGTTCATTGCGCTTAAACTTGATGTTTGTTATATTTTATCGGTTTAACATTTGTTGAAGGCTAATGATAATTTATTCTGCATTATCTTAGTCATAATATTTCTTACTGGGCTTGTTGAGCTCACCCTTTTACTTTCATTGTTCTCTTCAGGAAATGAGAACGTAGCAGGGACTAGTCGGGGAACGGAGTGACGGTCTAGATGACAGCATTAGTAGTCCTCACTATTCTATGAAATAGTGTGATAATAAATGTATTGAGGACTTGTTTTGAGTTTGAATACTGTCTAGAAGATAATATTTGTATTAAAGCCTTCAGCTCATGTTGTATATTTAAGTTTGTATTTGTATTCTGTACCATGTATTTGGCCACTCCGAATAGGTGATGTATACCTATTTTGGGGGCGTCACAATAATAGTATTTTATTAGGTAGTAAATATTTTATAATAATTTTTTATTTGTTAAAGATTTTATTTTCGTATCTTTAGGAAGTTTGTTAGGATATCTTTTCGTATCTCTAGGAAGTTTGTTAAAATCATTTTCAAATCCCTAGGAGGATTTTATTCCTATATTTTATTTTCATATCTCTAAGAAGATTCTAGACTGACTTGAAGATAAATTTTTGTTAGCTATATATATAACCCGACTTGTGGGTTGAATTATATATACTTTGAATTTTGATAAATATTATTAGTTCCCAAAGGCACAATAGTTATCTAGAAGGGGGTTGAATAGATATTTTAAATTCTTTTCAAAATACTTGTTAGTTTTGCTAATGACTTAAACACAACGGAATTATGAATTGTTTGTTTCCCCTTTAAGATATAACGAGTTAATGAGTGGTAAACAGTTATAATAGTTATAGAAAAAACATAGTGATTTTAAGTGGTTCAGAGCACTTAAAGCTCCTAGTCCACTCTTCTACTCCTCAAGTAGAAAATCCACTAAGGATATCTTTACACTTTCTGAATCTCACAGATTCCTTCAAGACTAGCAGTCTTGGAACTTCTTAGTTCACTTTTGAACTCTTCAAGTCCAGCAGACTTGGTACTTCACAGTTCACTTAGAACTCTTCAAGTCCTTCTGACTTGGAACTTCTCACTTCACTTGATAGTAGTTGAGTTCTTGTGTGGTTCTACTCAGTTTTCGTTAAGCTTATGTTCGAAAGAACTGAGTAGATGAGCAAGCTTTCTCTTTCAGATCGTAGAGTTGAGCGTTGAGTGTTTTTCAACGTTTTTGTTTAATGCTTGCTTTTTTCTATCATCTTTTGATGTTTTGTATATATGAGGTCTTCAAAATGTATCCGTTGAAGACATCCGTTAAAGCATTAAATACGTTTTACATTTCTGAGCTTTGATGGAGACTTTTTACATGACTTCTGATTTACAGTCTGGCCCACTTACACAGCAGACTGTTATCTCATCTAGCACCTGAAAAGATGTTTTCTGTTTACCCATAGTACTTTTCGTAGCTTCTTCAATACGTTTCTTTGTATCATACTAAGGATAACTATTGTGTCATTGGGACTCCAGAGGACTTCAACGTTTATAACCCATTCCATATTTGTTGCAACTTATTCTTTAAACAAATGGACAGGGCTCGATGCTTCTGACACAGATAGATGAAGCTCTACATTCTGATCGTGGTGTCTTGCCACCTCGGTACTTGATCTGATACTAGTAAACTAGAACACTACGATTTCTCTTAAGTACTGGCACACTATGATCTTAACTTGCTTGGATTGCAGACTCTACGCTTCCGAGAGCACACTACGATCTCTGAGTTGGCTCGGTAGGCGTTTGGACCACTCTACAAATCTGGGAGAGGCACTTCAAAGCAGACACACTATGATTCTCGATGCTATACGATTTTGCCCTGGCATCTGTAATCTCTTGACCAGATTGATAGACTACGATTCTGTTGAAGCCTATCTATTACATCTCAAGATATAGATCAACCTAACAGCTTTGATCTTTTCATCTATACATTCATTTACAGAATGATAAACATTGATAGCTCAGATCAACCTAATAATTTTGATCTATCACTAAGTCCTTGTACATATATTCCTTGAAGGACTTTACATATAATCATGAATATTTACTTTAAACATCAAATTTAAATATGCAATCTCCCAACAAATATATTATACACAGTAGAGAGATTTCTCTGCATTTTCTGGAGAATCTCTTGTTCATTTATTTGTGAATTCAATTGTTTACTAGTTCGCAGGATAATCGTTATCCCGCCCATCGTCAGTTGGTATCAAAACACAAGTATCTTTCTGGGAGTAGACTCATCGGTTTTAATGGTTGGTGGTCATGGTCGTAGAGGGCAGGTTCCGGCTGAGGAAATCGCACACCATGATCGTAGCATCCAGGACGTGATGATTGAGGATTTGCAGAGACAGGTTGCAGAGTTAACCAGACATCTTAAGGCGCTGACTCGAGGTCATCGTGGACAGGTTCTGATGGAGGAAGTCCCGCACCTTGATCACTATCGTGGACAATTTTTGGTTAAGGAAGTACCACAACTTGATCATGATGAGGAAGGGTATTATTCTCGTGGACAGTATCCGACCGAGAAAGTCCCGAAATATTTCTCACACCTTGATTATGATGAGGAATTTTATAATTTTAATTCTGATTCTGATGCAGAACAGTTGGTTGAGGAAGAAGTAGATGAGTATGAAGAAGAAATATATGATGAATATGCAGATGAAAAAGAAATATATGATGAATATGAAGATGAAGAAGAAATTTATGACGAATATGAAGATGAAGGAGAGCCTTATGGAGAACCTTTGTATGACGAATATGATGATGGCGACGAAGAGAAGAATAAATCGTATGAAGATAGCCAAGAGACTCTGATCGTTTGCAAGAGTCTACCAAATCATAATGGTAATTCTGAAGAGGATTGGTTGAGAACCAATATCTTTCAAACTACTTCCTCTATTGCAAATAAAGTCTACAAGTTAATCATTGACAATGACAGTTGTGTGAACATAGTGTTCGAAGAGGCTGTCAAGAAATTGTAGTTGAAAACAGATCGACATCCTAAACCATATAAGTTGTTGTGGTTAAAAAAAGGCAATGAAGTAAGAGTGGATAAAAAGTGCTTAGTGTCTTTTTTCCATCGGCAATAAAATATTTTGATAAAGTTTTGTGTGATGTGGTGGTAATGGACACATGTCATGTGTTGTTGGGCTGACCTTGGCAATATGACCGAAGAGTCATTTATGATGGTCGGAAGAATACGTATTCCCTTCGTTTAAACGAAAATAAGGTTGTACTAGCGCCTCGGCGAGAAGTGGCCAGTTAGGCTCGAGCAGTCGGGAGTCCGAACCTATTATCCATGACTAGATTCCTAACGGAGGCCGATTGTGAAGGTGTGTTGTATGTTCTACTTCTTTGTGGGAGCGGTTCGACAGCTGAAAGCACTGAAGTGTCAGCCGATGTATAGAAATTTCCCGAAGAGCTTCCATCAGGAGTATCGGCGATGAAGGACATTCAACAACGGATATATCTGTTCCCAGGATCGAATTGAAAGGAAAATATTTCAGTTGTCGAAGTATCTTCTTGTACAGTTTCCATTCTATCTTTGTCGAACTCAAGGACGAGTTCTTTCCATCACGGAGAGACTGATGTAGGTAGATTTCTGGCCGAAGATCTTGAATGGTCGGATAATACGATGATGATGTTAAAGGACCAAAAGCTAAGGGATCAACACAATGGTATCGGTTGGCATCGGGGTCAAGCGTTGATCCGTGTCTTGAGTCGAGTTCTGGCTTGATAGTGTCGTGGCCGTGTCTTGAAATTCGAGTTCAACTTCGATTGGTCGTGGTTACTTTGGATGGCGTCATGACTTCGGATGTGGTGAAGCTCTTCCAAAGAGGCGTCATGACTTTAGAAGTTGATGAACCTTATTATATTATTATTATTTAGTTCTTTATAGTAATATTATTTTATTAGGTAGTAAATATTTTATAATATGTTGTTATTTGTTAAAGATTTTATTTATGTATCTTTAGGAAGTTTGTTAGGATATCTTTTCGTATCTCTAGGAAGTTTGTTAGAATCTTTTTCACATCCCTAGGAGGATTTTATTTCTATATTTTATTTTCATATCTCTAAGAAAAATCTAGACTGACTTGGAGATAAAGTTTTGTTAGCTATATATATAATCCGGCTTATGGGTTGAATTAGATAGACTTTGAATTTTGATAAATATATTATACACATTAGAGAGAGTTCTCTGTGTTTTCTGGTGAATCTCTTGTTCCTTTATTTGTGAATTCAATTATTTACCAGCCCGCAGAATAATCGCTATCGCGTTCGGCGTCATTTAATATAAAATTTTGTTATAAACTTAAATAAAATTAAAATAAATATTTTCTCATAATAGTAACAAATACATTCCATTTTGGTGTATGGATATGTACCATGAACACCAGAGTCAGATGATAAAGGAATGAAATCCTTATCATTTGGGTTTTCATCGAGAATAAAACCATAATGTTCAAGAAACTCCAAATTTGTGTATGTTGCATAGCTTAACAGAACCTGCAGGCAAGATTATTGTTTTAAAATCCAACTTTGAAAATCATCAAAACGGAAAGGGGAAAAAACACACAACTTGACAAGTTGGAAATTAAAAAAATCACACAACTTGACAATTTGGATAGTTTAAGAAAATTTTTCTTTATGCAGACTGATGGATACAACTGCAAAGGGGCTGCTGCTGGTTCATCGCTATCCATTTGTTTAGCTTCTTGAATTCCGCTCATGATTCGTCATGAACTCATGATCTAATTTGTCCAATTGTGAACAACAAAACATTTTTACATTTCTATAGTACTCTTTTAAGTTTCCAGCCTGTGTATGCAGGACAAGTTTCAGGTTATAACTTATTATTATGCCAAAGTACGATAGCAGCCAGATGTTTAAACTATTAAATCTTTAAAGGGATATATGACATATGCTGACAACATTGCTTTCTTGACATGCTTAGCTGAGGTATTGAAATGAATAATAAAGCTAACCATAGGGGGCATTGAAATCAAAATTAAAGTTAGACTCACCAAGACCTAATTATTATCAATATCATGAATCACGTACAAAAAAAGCATGACATTTTTATACATAAAAGCAGTGGCCAACACACCCAACATTTCACCGCCTTTTTTAATTAAAAAACTGAGATCAGCTGATCTCAAGCTATTGATTTTGAACATATAAATGAATATAGCACTAGCGATATGATGAATCCGAACATGATGAATTGATATTTTTTCATCATTCTAAAAATGAACCCAAATAATAATTCCTCTTATTTAACGCCTCTCTTTTTAATATAACTAAAAACTCCTTCTATACACCACTATTTATCCATGTGTATCTATTAGAAAACATAGGCAAATAAGTTCAGTTAAAATGAGATATATTATTAACATTAATGAAATGAATTGGCTTTAAATAGCCACTGAAAATACAAAACCACGTCTCAACAACCTTGAGATTGTGGCTGTGAACCAGCTGAGGACTTGGTCTAACTAAAAAACAAACTCAACAAACTTGACTGACTCTTTAACTCTCCTAAAACATGAGTTTATTTGAGTGAACAAAACTAACTTTGACTAACAAGAACTTCTAACTAATTCAAACATATCTCAATAATCCTTCCCCTAAACTGAAGCTGCTAAGAACGGTTCAATTTACTTCATTTTTGGCCACGATTCCAAACATTTTCCGAAGCCTTTCAAATGCTTCTAACTTCAGGGGTTTTGTGAATATATCCGCGAACTGCTCACTACTCCCACAAAATTCAAGTTTCACAACACCATCCTTTATAAGATCTCGAATGAAATGAAATCTCACATGGCATCTCTGTGTTGTTTTCCAACCATGAAACTTGTACGTACTTTATTTGTAGGCTTAAGTGAAGGCAGTCCCTTCACTAAATTCTTGTGTTGTAAAGTACAGAGATTTTTATGACTCAAGTAGCCGTACCTTTGATGCCATAGCTCAGTGATGTCCTTTGTGGTAGTGTTGAGATAATTTGATTGTTGGGAAGCTACATGTGCAAGCACCACAAATATACGATTTGTTGTCATCTCTATCTGTAGAGCAGATAATTTTTCAATTTAGGAATATAATAGACGTCAGACACTACCTGCTTGACATCTCCAACTTGTAGCTTGACACAACCCTTGCCCATCACAGTCATTCTCATATTGTTTCCAAGCTTCACATAGTGCCTATAATCTTCATCGAATTCAGTGAACCACTGTTTGTTCCCTATCATATGGTTGCTGCAGCATGAATCAAGAAACCACACCCCTTCTCTACTTGATTTGTTCTCTTCCACAAAATCCATTAGAAGCAGTTCTTCCTCCTCATCTATCTCGGCATAATTGGTAGCCTTTTCCCACTTTGGACACTCATACCAAAAGTGCCCCAATTGATGACACTTAAAACACTCAATAGTTACTCTATTCATACCTCTACCTCTGCCTTTGCCTCTCATAACTCCACTGCCTCTAAAGCCTCCTTGTGCTCTCCCTCGTCCTCCTGTTCTGTCTTCATATGATACCATCAGTGCTTGCTCATCTCCTCCAGCCTTTCTGAATTTTTGTTCATGTACAAGCAATGAACTTTGCAATTGATCAATAGTGAGGCGATCAATATCCTTCGATTCTTCAATTGAGCACACGATGTAGTTGAATCTTTCTGTGAGTGTTCGCAGAATCTTCTCAACAATCTTTACATTTGGCATGTCGTCTCCACAGTTTCTCATATCATTAGCTACAACCATCACTTTTCCAAAGTAGTCGGTTACTGATACTCCAAGCTTCATCTCCAGTAATTCAAAATTTCTACGAAGAATTTGGAGTTGAGCCCTTTGAACCCTTTCATTGCCTTGATATTTGATCTTCATCGAGTCCCACAGTTGCTTAGTAGTTTCTTTTTGAGTAATTATCTTCAGAATGGACTGTGGAAGATAGTTATTAGCCTTCAAGTCTTTCACTAGTTGTTCTTCTAGAGTTTTGGTCTGGCTGGCTGTCAACACGGCTGTGGAGAAAGGCTCTGTGTATCCCAAATCTATGATGCTCCAATACTCTTTCGATTGGAGGAGGTTCTCTATGAGCATACTCTAGTAATCATAGTCACCGTCAAACTTGGGGATGCTTAGTGTAGACACTCAAAATTTTACATTCTTGTTGCTAACCTTGTAGGAGGGCAGAATCATCTTCCGGAGATAACCCTGGAAGTTAAATCAGCACAGTCTCGAAGACAACCCAAGGATACTCAGTTTTCCATCTCGGAGACAACCCCGAGATATTCAGTTCCAATATCAAAGACAACCCCGAGGGATGCAGTTGCAGTTCCGGAGATAATCCCGGAAAAGCTCGTTTCAAACCCCAAAATTCAGCTTCAACCTCGGAGATAACCCTGAGGCGCTCAGTTCCAACCTTAGAGATAACCCCGAGAGGTCAGGTGCACCTCAGAGACAACCCTGAGGACATTCAGTACTTACAGCAGCCCAATCTCAGAGATAACCCTGAGCAACGACTGCTAAATCAACCCAGAACCAGAGATAACCCCGGTGAGGGACAAAATCATCATTTCGCCAACTCGATCCCACATTCACGCCATCTTAACAACATTTCAACCCACATTCTACACAGAAGTGTCCTACAAGAACCATAGCTCCAATCTCGAGTGACTACTGCACAAGACAACACACCAGATAGAATTTGAAGACTTGAATATTTGGGCATAGACTCCATCTTCTCGGCTTCGTACAACCTCTTATCCCATGTCATTGTGTAGCTCTCGACAACAACATTCCGAAAAGGTATTATACGCCTCAATCGGATGCCCGGATTAAAAGTTATGAAGGTTCGAGCGGACAATGTGTTGCACGAGTGCACGTACTTTGAGACGCTGGGGCCCACAGAGTCCGTGGCACCCCGGGTAGCCGCAGGTACACCTGTGGCTACCCCCTCTATAAATAGAGGGCTTGGGGTGGCCATTTTGAGAAGAGAAAAGGCGAGGAAGCCCTGTCAATTTTGCTCTGTACACACTATAAATTGAGTGCTTTCTCATTTCAAACACTTGTGAGCTTGTGCTTTGCTATATTTTACTGGTGGAAACTGAGTATTCATTCCTTCAAAGCTATTTGAAGTCTTCTTGGCAGCCCACTGTAAGACATCTCACATTACTTAAAGCCTTTCTCCACTTTCATTCACACACATTTATTCACGTTGAGAGTCGTGTTGTGTGCGTATGCCCGAACCGTCGGTCCATGGCTTTTATTACTTATATATATATATATATATATATATATATATATATATATATATATATTATCGAGTTATGCCTGGATTTATATCTGGTACGTTTACTGCTTTTATATATATATATATTCTCGAATTATCGACTTAGCCCGGATCGATATATCCAATCGCTTTACTACTTTTATATATATATATATATATATATATATATATATATATATATATATATATATCTCCTAATTCAAATTATCGATTGAGACCGGATCGATATATATACAGTGCGTTTACCTTATATATATATATATATATATATATATATATATATATATATATATAGAGAGAGAGAGAGTCCAAATCTTAAGCTCACCCTTATCCAACTTACCCAAGCTCACCCCTCTTCGAAATATCCGGTACGTTTACATTTTCGTCCTGCCTGGAGTTTACTTTGTGGCGGTTGATTGTCCATATATATATATTTACATTTCTGTCTCGCCTGGAGTTTACTTCTTGGCGGTTGATCGCACACACACACATATATATATATATATTTACATTTTCTGTCCCGCCTAGAGTTTACTTCATGGCGGTTGATCGTTTATATATATATATATTTACATCTTATATATATATATATATATATATATAACTGTTTACAGCTTTCATACATCCTACATCATCATGCGAGCCTAGGAATCTTATGATCACAGATTCAGTTCCTGAATCTAGATTCGGTTCCCGTGATAGACATTTTCAGTTGTAACCAGCTTCAAAATTATTCACGGTGTTTGAATTTCCTTAGACGACTCTCATGCCCACAAAGGAGTTCGGCACAACTATATATCTTATTTTCTCGAAGATGCTTTGCATCTCAAAAATAAAAGCAATCAAGCCGAATACATAATAAAATGGATGTATCAAAGGCCTCAATTACTATTGAGTACAAGGGTTTGAAAAACATGTTTTACAAAACAACACTGCCATATCTCGTTAAAACTAAACTTTTATACAAAATTCAAACCCTTTGTATATAGATGCAAACGAGGTATAACACTACTTCCAGACAACTGCACATAGACCTACACACACTGTCAGATAAATGTTTAAAATGAAAAGTAGCGATCATTGTGTTACCACGGATATCGGGGGGGTGCCTTAAACCTTCCCCTCGCATAATTAAGCCCCCGGACCATAACGAATCTTAGTTTCACAGACCAGTTAAGCAATATCACATCACTCGATCTATGTGCAAACCTTTTCTCAATTGAGTTGGTGCAACCATTTAAAAATACCAACTGGCGACTCTTACAGTCCAATCGTCGACATGTACATGTCGGACCTTTTCTTAACTTGTTTTTCAAACAAATCTCATCTAACATGAGAACACCAAAAGACAAGAACAGAAAAGGGACATATAATAATCCCGACGTCGACAGGTGGTAACTCTGTTGGGGACATCCATTAAGAGGGCTTAAGTCGCTATCAAAGCTTTTCAAAACATTTATATGCTTATGTGTGGATGTTGCATTTACATTTGAATGAATGTTTACTAATGCATTTACTTACTGCACTTAGTGCTTCGCACTATATCTGCCTGTGATATTAGTGTTTCGCACACACATCATTTCCATAGAGTGAGATGCGTTGTATGTGAATGTATGTTGAGTGGTCCCTCCACCAGGAGGCTATCCTGTCGGTGTTTGATTACTAGATTCGTAGGGAGACTAATTCTAACAAGGCTCAGGAAAGGCACCACCCAAATTCGCTCTAGCTGAAAGATCGAATTAACTCCCCATCGAGTAAATTGCGATGATTTGGGAACCTTCATGCCAAAAAATCGTGAGAGTAGCCTAAGATAGTTTAGCCTCTGATAAACCAAATGCGGAGGGAAGTCTCTTCATACCTTTTCATTTAAATTACTCATAAATTCAATTTCTCGTAATTTCATTTCCATGTCAATCTCAATGTAATGGAAAATATAAAGGAATATGTGCACATGCATTCCCTTTCGTATCAAAACGTGTCATGCTATATTGTCATTAAAACAACTGACATCGGTTTTGCAGGATAATACTCCTAAACGGACACATTATATAGCATGTAACATTTCTACATTCCCTAAGACTAAACTAAATAAGTCTTTTTGTAGGAAAATAATTGGTCCATTACAGTTCAAAGTCCAAAATGCAATGACTTCATGACCCAACCATGGCTACATCTGGCCAGTCTAATCCTACTCCTGTCTCTCACGAGGAGTTCGAAGGATTAAGCAACCAAATTACAGAGTTGGATGTTCTGCTTAAAGAACTACACAAGTCCACTTAGGGTCCACAAATACCCATACATACAGAATCCTCTGCACACGGAGGAACCCATGGTCCAGATAAAGAAATTCACGTACCTGAGTTGGACAAAGCCAACAAAGCCCCTGAAATCACCCATCTCCACGAAGATCTAGACACCGGTGATATCAGGAAGAAAGTCCTAAAAATGGAAGAGACCATTCAGTCTATCAAAGGGATTGGAGGACATAGAAGTGTTTCATATTCAGACATTTGCATCTTCCCTGGGGTTCATTATCCAAAAATGTTTAAGACTCCCAATTTTGAAAAGTATGATGGATTGGGAGATCCTTACACACATTTAAAAGTATTCATTGGAGAACTCGGATCTTATGTCGGGGATGAAAAGCTCAGAATGCAGTTGTTTCAAAAAAGTCTAACTGGAGAAGCCAGAGCATGATAAACCAGATTAGACAACTCTAAGATTCATAGTTGGGAGGAGCTAGCTCATGATTTCCTCAGTCAGTATAGTTTCCAAACTCAGATGGCTCCAGACCGGTACCAAATTTCCAATGTCAAGAAACAAGCCAATGAGTATGCTCAAAGATGGAGGCGCCTGGCTGCTCAAGTTTTTCCATCTATGACTGAGTCTGAAATGGTGATGACCTTCATTGACATTCAAGAAGCTCCCTTCTATGAGAGGGTCTTAGCTTGCATTGTCAAACCATTCTCTGAAATGATCAAACACGGAGAAATGGCTGAGATGGGATTGAAGTCAGGAAAGATTCAAGACCTTGCCGCTCTAAAAACTATAGCTAAGCACATCCAGTCTGGAAGTTATGGAAACAACCCCTGGATGGTCCATAAAAAGAAAGATGAAGATGTTTCCTTGATACTACAAGGACAAAAAGGCAACCAGAACATGCCTATTCAGAGGAGAAACTACTCCCCTTTTCAAGCTCAGTTTTCAAACCCTCCATTGCCAAAAAGTGAAGAAGTCAAACGTACCCGAGTGTTCACACCCTTAAGGGACTCACTCGACAACATTCTCAAACTTCTGACAGCTTAGAAGAAAATTACCCATCTTCTTCCACCAGCCAACCCGAGTGGAAAAGGGTTTAATGCAAGCAAAATATGTGCTTATCATGCTGGAGCTCTAGGATATGATACTCAAGATTTTTGGGCCCTGAAGCATAAAATCCAGGACTTAATTGACAATGGTGAGATTGTGGTGACCAAACCCGACCAACCTCACGTTCAAGACAACCCTCTTCCTCAACACTAGGAAGAGAAAGCTAACATGATTAACTAGTGTAGTGGACAGAGCTCCAACTATATGGGTGGTTCATCCCAAACCAGCAAGGATAGTGCTGACAGATGGGATTTTGCACAGTTCTAGTTTGTGATTGAACGGAAAATGAAGGCTCTTAGTGAACAAGTCAACCAATTGGCAGAACTGGTGGTTCACCAACACCAAGTGACACGTTAATTATTCAGCCAAGAGCATTCTAGCCTCTTTCCTCCTATTCCAAGTACTCCACCACGTACTCCAGAAAGTGAAACACTAGAGGATAAAATTGAAAAAAGAGCAAAAGCCAAAACCCGTCGGGATTTAGCCAACAAAAGGGAATTCACCTATTTAGGCCAACCAATGGAAGAGATATTGCAGATGCTAATCAAGGAGGGAAGAATCACAACTCTACTACCTCCAATCAATCCATGCTCAAGACGATTTGATTTTATTGGAGTATGTCAATACAACTCCCACTCTCGCGGTCACAACATTGAAGAATGTTGGGCACTCAACCATCTTATTTAGAACCTGATTGAAAGCGATGTCCTGTAGATGACAGACAATGACGTTGTATTACTGGAGAGTGGGGACACAGTTCCTACAAAATGGAAGGAAATCGTAGCAGTTATATCCTCTGAGGGGGATTTGGCTACCATATCACATGCAATTCAACCTATTCAACTCAAAGGTGTTGAAAATCCTTTGAAAGTGGATGCGCTAAAGCCAATTGTATTTCCATCAGGCAACAGTGTCTTATTGTCAGCCTACAAAAGGTGCCATGGAATTATGGAGAGGCTAAAGGATCCACATCCAATATAACTGCTGCAGTGATGAAAGAAAATCCACTGTATCTTCCCCAACGGGTGATGAAGCCTACCATCAGGTCAAAGGGGAAAGTTTCCATGGAGAAGATTGAAGAATTCCTCCGTAGTATGGAACACAATGAAGCCAAAGTGGTTTTAAGCTTGAAAGAAGCTCCACAGTAGATTTCTATACTGGATTTGGTTTTTTCCTCAGAGGATCACCGAAAGGTCTTATTGAGTGTCTTAGAAGAATGCCACTTGCCAAAATCAGTGGATGTTGAAAATTTCCATCATCTGGTTGATCACATCTTCAACAGTAATGTGATATCCTTCATTGATGATGACATACCTCCCGAAGGGACGGATCATTGTAAATCGTTGCACATAGCAGTTTTGTCCTCCAGATATATGGTGGGAAGAGTTCTGATAGATGGAGGATCATCCTTAAATATCTGCCCTTATGCCACCTTTGAGAAGATGAACATCAATCTCAACAGGATTCAAAGCAGCCATACAATTATCAAAGTTTCTGATGGATCTCGAAGAAATGTCATTGTCGAGAGATTAAACTACTGTGGAGATTGGTCCACACACATTACGTATCCTTTCATGTTCTCAAGATAGATACAGATACAATCTACTCTTGGGAAGACCGTGGATTCATATGGCTGGAGCTGTCCCTTCCACCCTTCATCAACAGCTCAAATACATCATTAATGATAGCTTAGTAATCGTTAATCTTTGAGCCGTAATGTCCCGAACAGGTGACATACCAATCATCGCTTTTAATGCGAAGTTGATCCCGCTGACTTCCAGGCCCTTGAGGTGAGAAACACTCACTGTCAACCCATTGGGGCGCCACCTCTGATACCTAGAGTTTCTACCGAGGTAATGTCGGCAAGTCAAGAGATGGTATCCTTGGGTTTTCAAACTAGACAAGGGTTAGGCAAGGATCATCATGGCATTAAGTGCCCAATCCAAGTTCTCAGTCAAATAGGGACATCCGAACTAGGCTATTCAGTTGGGTCCAGTCACATGAACCTTCATAAGCACAAACAGGTTCCTTCATCTTCAGATATACGACGATTGCCTCAACCTACAGAATCTAAATTTATAGACTTTGGTAAAGGTTCCTGCCCATGTAGTAGCTATGATATTTCCTAAGTCGAATATCGGTCAAAAGAAATGATGTAACGCCCCCAAATTAAGGTACTTGAAACCCGAACTCTGTGCTTTACGATACCATTTCTATAAGCGAAAATAATACTAATAATAATAACAATAATATAAATACCAAACTTAATTTACATATATCATAGTCTAATCCCAAGTACGCAACCTTTACTACATTCATTACAATACATGATAATAATAAATATCACGGTCTTAATAAAGTCATACTATTACATAGAATACCATATCACTTATTTTGTTTGCT
This sequence comes from Panax quinquefolius, assembly GCA_020205615.1. NCBI lineage: Eukaryota > Viridiplantae > Streptophyta > Magnoliopsida > Apiales > Araliaceae > Panax > Panax quinquefolius. The sequence goes on from CM035169.1 coordinate 108,727,548, forward strand.
TTCCTTTTCCCTTATTCTTGGTCAAACCTTCTGGTTGTTCGCACTTAGCTAAAAACATTTAAATTAAGCAAGGATGAGCATTTGAGTGCCCAGCAAGTAATAGCAATAATAAATATTAGCTGAAAGAATTAAATATTTTCTTTGAATGACACTTTTACAACTAATCAACAGTTGTGAAGTAAGCTAAACCAATAATAACAACATATCAATTCTATACCAAATTTTTGAAACTACGTACTGACTATAAATAAAGATCAGTTGACATACTATGAACATTGTTTTTAATTTTTGCTAAGGCTTAGCAGAACTTCATCCACAAACCGTCATAACTTACAGGCACGAGGGTGATCTATCCAATGTGCCCTGTATTGATCAATGCTACATAGAAGAACGAGATTATCGTTCATCTTATCCGCCTTTACGCAAAAAGTTTTCCCCGATGCGTGGTGTTCATACTAAATCGAATCAAACCAAAAAATTTGATTAGATAATAATAAAGTTCTATCTTATTCTACAATATTGTTAAGTTTTTGTTCTAGTCAATCAAATAGCTTAGACGACTTTTTAAGTCAACGATATACATACTAGAAATCAATAAGTATGTATCAACATGTGATTAAATATAATGATTATCCAAGTGAGGACACTTTGTCTAACCATATTTATAAATTAACGAACATAATAAATATCTAGATTGTACAATAGTATTGTATTGATAAACAATGATCGGATAATTTAAGAACTTGTATTAATACAAAAGATTGGTACATAATTGATAATAATAAAATTAATAATTTGACACAATAATAGTATAATTGGTTTCTATACTGGATTTGGTTTTTTCCTCAGAGGATCACCGGAAGGTCTTATTGAGTGTCTTAGAAGAATGCCACTTGCCAAAATCAGTGGATGTTGAAAATTTCCATCATCTGGTTGATCACATCTTCAACAGTAATGTGATATCCTTCATTGATGATGACATACCTCCCGAAGGGACGGATCATTGTAAATCGTTGCACATAGCAGTTTTGTCCTCCAGATATATGGTGGGAAGAGTTCTGATAGATGGAGGATCATCCTTAAATATCTGCCCTTATGCCACCTTTGAGAAGATGAACATCAATCTCAACAGGATTCAAAGCAGCCATACAATTATCAAAGTTTCTGATGGATCTCGAAGAAATGCTGTCGGAGAGATTAAACTACCTGTGGAGATTGGTCCACACACATTCTGTGTATCCTTTCATGTTCTCAAGATAGATACAGGATACAATCTACTCTTGGGAAGACCGTGGATTCATATGGCTGGAGCTGTCCCTTCCACCCTTCATCAACAGCTCAAATACATCATTAATGTAGCTTTAGTAATCTAATGCCGAGCGAAATGTCTGAGCAGGGTGACATACCAATCATCAGTTTTAATGCAGAAGTTGATCCTGTCAGCTTCCAGGCCCTTGAGGTGAGAAACACTCACTGTCAACCCATTGGGGCGCCACCTCTGATACCTAGAGTTTCTACCGAGGTAATGTCGGCAAGTCAAGAGATGGTATCCTTGGGTTTTCAAACTAGACAAGGGTTAGGCAAGGATCATCATGGCATTAAGTGCCCAATCCAAGTTCTCAGTCAAATAGGGACATCCGAACTAGGCTATTCAGTTGGGTCCAGTCACATGAACCTTCATAAGCACAAACAGGTTCCTTCATCTTCAGATATACGACGATTGCCTCAACCTACAGAATCTAAATTTATAGACTTTGGTAAAGGTTCACCTTACATGTAGTAGTAGCTATGATATTTCCTAAGTCGATATCGGTCAAAAGAAATGATGTAACGCCCCCAAATTAAGGTACTTGAAACCCGAACTCTGTGCTTTACGATACCATTTCTATAAGCGAAAATAATACTAATAATAATAACAATAATATAAATACCAAACTTAATTTACATATATCATAGTCTAATCCCAAGTACGCAACCTTTACTACATTCATTACAATACATGATAATAATAAATATCACGGTCTTAATAAAGTCATACTATTACATAGAATACCATATCACTTATTTTGTTTGCTTTCCTTTTCCCTTATTCTTGGTCAAACCTTCTGGTTGTTCGCACTTAGCTAAAAACATTTAAATTAAGCAAGGATGAGCATTTGAGTGCCCAGCAAGTAATAGCAATAATAAATATTAGCTGAAAGAATTAAATATTTTCTTTGAATGACACTTTTACAACTAATCAACAGTTGTGAAGTAAGCTAAACCAATAATAACAACATATCAATTCTATACCAAATTTTTGAAACTACGTACTGACTATAAATAAAGATCAGTTGACATACTATGAACATTGTTTTTAATTTTTGCTAAGGCTTAGCAGAACTTCATCCGCAAACCGTCATAACTTACAGGCACGAGGGTGATCTATCCAATGTGCCCTGTATTGATCAATGCTACATAGAAGAACGAGATTATCGTTCATCTTATCCGCCTTTGGCGCACAAAAGTTTTCCCCGGTACGTGGTGTTCATACTAAATCGGGAATCCGAACCAAAAAAATTTGATTAGATAATAATAAAGTTCTATCTTATTCTACAATATTGTTAAGTTTTTGTCTAGCCGAATCAAATAGCTTAGACGACTTTTAAGTCAACGTATACATACTAGAAATCAATAAGTATGTATCAACATGTGATTAAATACAATGATTATCCAAGTGAGGACACTTGTCTAACCATATTTATAAATTAACGAACATAATAAATATCTAGATTGTACAATAGTATTGTATTGATAAACAATGATCGGATAATTTAAGAACTTGTATTAATACAAAAGATTGGTACATAATTGATAATAATAAAATTAATAATTTGACACAATAATAGTATAATTCTGAAACTTTCTTACTCGTGTCCATTGCATAAAGGAAATGCAAAGTTAGGATACTTGCCTGGTCTGCTGCTTACAGTTACGCAACTTAGTTTTATCTTTTATACCGAGACCTATCATTATTAAGATCATTCTATCGATTAGAATAACATATCATAACGTATAAGATCGCTATTTGCGATCGACATAACCTAATCACATCATTACATACGCTTAATGATCGTCGGATCATAAACAAACACGTATCTAATCCAGTTATCTAAGTCCAGGTCAATTTCTGAAACATTTCGGTGTACCAACAGCTTTATCAGATAGTTATCGAGTTTAAAACTCTATTCTGTAGTTTAAATAATTTAAATATCAGTCATATTAATTTTCATAGCCGTATAATAATTTTTAAATAATTATTATAATTTATAATGATTTTTCAAACACCAGAATCATTATAAAATAATTTAAATATCAAATAATTCCATTATCATTTATATTTAATTAATATTAAATTATTAATGAAACCATTGCCAAAATATTAAAGTTATTTATAATAACTTAAAGTATTTTAAAACATTAATATTACCCTTAAATGATTTTTAAAACATTTAAAATTATTTTTAAATAATCACCAATAATATTAGAATATTAATTTAATATTTATCAAAATAATAAAAGTCATTTATTATAACTTCAAATATTTCTAATTCATTTATTTCCTTTTAAATTAATAAATCCATTTTAAACATACCTTTAAATATTGAAAGTTATATTTTATAACTTAAATTTTTTAAAATCTTTTTTTTTCATTAAAAATCATTTTATAATATTAAAATCATTTTTAATTAATTAACTTAATATAATTACTAAATAAATCTAATATCATTAATATTGAATAATTAATTAAATTTATCTTAAAATATTAAAAGTTATGTTTTATAACTTATAATATTATTAAATATCTTATTATCATTTAAAATGATTTTTAATATAATAAATACCACGAATATCTTACAATATATGATACATCTGACCCTGATTCAAGTTCTAGATCATAGACCACATAACATACTACAAATATCAACCTTCAAAACACAAAAACCATAAACAGAAAGAGATCTACATGACCTGACATTTGGTTCTCACACAACAAAAAAAAATTCCCAGATTTTTAAAAACATCAATTTAGAGTATCTAGATGTTATGGATCCACTATGTACCAACCCAGATCATTTATTAACACTACATAGAACATATTACAATACATAAACACCAGATCTAACATATCATTAAGGGTCAGATTTTAGGTTTAGGGTTATACCTTTCTTTGAACAATTTCTTGATCTAGGGTTCTTGATCTGTTTGTGATGATCTAGGGGCTTAATATAGGACTGAAATATTTGTGAATTTCGGAGGTTAGGAGAATGAGAGAGAGTTGGTTGAGAGATAGATAACAAATATGCAAAATACATGAACTTTCTCTCTCTTAATCTTTAAATATGACTTGTATGCAATGTATTTGGCCAATGAATTTGCTGAATTGTAGAGTTTGTAGCACATGGCTATACTTAGGGTTGGCCAACAACTACTTATCTTGGCTAGATTTACAAGCAAGCTAATAAAGAATGTGCTTAAGGGTATTTTGGTCAATTGCATTAAAATTTTAATGGCAAGCTTGTAATCTTGACAAACCCTTAGGGTTTAACACATTGAATTTGTAGGATTTCCATTTAGGGTTTGTAAAAATAAAATTTTAGTTTCAAAAATTATAAATTAGGGTTTTCTAAAATAGTTTAGGTTTCTAATTACTTAGACTTGAAACTTAGGTTTAAGTATTCACTAATTAACATTAAGCTTGCTTCATTAGTGATTAGGGTTCATATTTAGAAAATTAGGATTTTTTTAATTAGCTAATTAGGGTTTCTAATCAATTAGGGTCCACAAATATTAATTAGGGTTTATAATAATTAGGGTTTTCCCTTATTAAAATTAAATTTTACAATACATGTCATTATTCATATAACACAGTGACTCATCAAATTTTAAAGTCTTATTTGACTTCGAAACTAGGGTTTATCAGGTTATAATAAAACTGCTCCCCAGATTAACCTTACACACATAACATACATATTTATAGCACTGAAATATAATTAATATTATATTATTATTCTCATTCCTTGTTCCAAATCCAAAATTAGGATTTGGATTCCATATCGATTTATCTTTTATATACATATCATTATTAATTGAGATATAATAATTAACTTAATTAATCTGAAATAAATTCATATAATAAAATAAAATAATTATGATAATAATTCTATAATCATTTCATATATTATTTAAATAATATAATAATCATATTTTCATAGAAAATAATTAATAAAAACATTTCTACTATAAAATTAATTATTATAAGAATATAATTAATAATGATCAATAATTCTAAAATAAAATTATTTGCAATAATTAATGTAACAAATAAATTTTATTTATCACACACACACACACACACACAGAGAGATATATACATATATATATATATACACACACACACACATATTACCTGGCACATATTTCCACCTTTATAAATAAAAAAAATATACACAAAATTTCTGATTTAATTATATAGAAAATATCGGGTTATTACATTCACCCTCCCTTATAAAGATTCCGTCCCCGGAATCACCGTTTCAAAATCTATACATACAAGGGTAAATAACATACACAGTCATTGCAAGTAAATCTCGATCATATTTGATCGAACTGATCTTTAACTATTCAACATTAAGCTTATCTATCTGATCAAATGGAAATTTGATTTCTAATGGAACTCAAATTCCTCCTTCAAAATTTCTTTATAAAAATAATTTACTACGTATATAATAAAATCATATATAAGAAAATAAAATGAATAATACCTGGAGTTGCATCCCCGGCTGCTACCGATTCCTGAACAGTCATGCTAAAGACTCTTGCGGTTGATTCTGTTGGTTTGTTTGTTGAAGTTGGTCCCGTTGTCTCTAGCGTCCCGCTACTTTTCCCCGTACTTACGCTTCCTGCCTCCATTCTCCTTTTTGGACAGTCCTTCACCTTATGTCTCGTTGATCCACACATAAAACTCCCACTATACATTCTTGGATTGGGGCAGTTAGGAGAGATATGTCCCTTCTGCCCACACTTATAACACACAAACTTACCTTTAAGACACTCTACCGAGTGATTCTTTTCACAATTTCCACATTGCACAACCTATTTCTTTCCACCTCCTGGCCTAATTTTGGTATTCCCGAAATTATATCCTTTCCTTTTTTCCAGTCCTACTACCACTACTCCCTTCTCCGGCTCTAGCTTGATTTTCCTTCCACCAAAATTTCGCTTCCTCTTTTATCATATAGGTGGAAAAAGCTGTCTTTTACTCCTCCGTTATCCTAGCTATCACATACGCTTCTATAAGGTCAGTTGATCCTCTAAATCCTGGCAGTACAACAGCCTTGAAGTCTTTGAAGTCTGTAGATCGATTATTTGGCTGATTTCTTGCGGCTGGTATTGCATTCTGCATAGCTTGAGCGAGCAACTTCGCAAAATTCTGTATCGGGTCTGGTTGTCCTCTAGCTTTGTTGACAGGTTCTTCTATCCTTTGGTTTCGTTTTTGTGACGGCCCCAAAATTAGGTATACATCACCCATCTTGGGTCGCCAAATACATAGTACAGAATTCAAATTCAACTTACTAATACAACTGTCGCGTACAATACGACAAAACATAAACTGTGAGTTTGAATACAATTATTGTCTACTAGAGATTATACAAACTCAAAAGGAATCCTCATTACAATTATTATCACACTATTTCACAAAATAGTGAGGACTATTAATGCTATCCTCTGGACCATCACTCCATTCCCCGACTCGTCCCAACTATATTCTCATTTCCTGAAGAGAACAGTGAAAGAAAGGGTGAGCTCAACTAGCCCAGTAAGAAATATTATGACTAAAATAATGCAGAATAAATTATCATTAGCCTCCAACAACGTTAAACTGATAAAATACAATAGACATCAAGTTTAACTGCAGCGGAACAAGCAATCCATTAAAAGAGTCAAGTAGAGAATAGAATCTACTATTTTTATGATTTAAAAAGTTTTTCATCACTTTTATCGCTGAGACTCAGCTCAATAAATAATCCACATCATTAAATGATCCCTGCACTACAGTCCAAGGATATTCTTTAGTATCACGACCATGAATTATCCATGCACTACGGGCCAAAGATAATCGTGTTTCCATCAACGGTCCTGATCATGCCATAAAACAATTCATCTTTGCTCCCTTGGCCGAAGAGAATCCATAGCCATAATCATAAAAAAAACTGTCCATCAATGCACTACGGGCCAATGAGGACTTTTCATTTTCACATCATTTGTAACATTACGGTTATGATTATACTGAATAATCCCTGGTCATAATCATACCAAGTCCATCTATGCACTACAGGCCACAGATGATTTTCAATATAACATATACATGAGGATGATGACAATGATATAAGAATTCAATTAAACAAGTTCAAGAATTAATTTGTCCAGGAACCAATAACGTCCAAATGGTCAACATTGTAATGACTGAGTGGTTTGAATTGTGATTCTGGGGACAGAAGTCTGAGTCGGACAGTTTTGGCCTCCTGTAGTAAAATGGCCATAACTTTCTTATACGAACTCCGATTGAGTTGATTCAAGATGATCCAGAACGAGGACGAGTAGACCTAAAACTTTCGTTCCAAAAGTTTTTCAATTTGAGGTATGAAACAGTAGTCAAAATGGTCATCTTTAGGATTGTTGTGTTTTTAGGGGCAATCGAAGGGCGTCGGGCATGCACATATGCATGTGTAGTGCTCCTGACGATAAAAGATGATGTTTTAAGTTATAAAAATTGAATGTTAGTAAATATAATGATGCTTAACATTAATAAATAATGTATTAGATAAGTTATAGATTCAAAGTAAGCAAACACAAGAGAGGCAAATCGTGCGTGTGACGAATGAACGTCGAAACGCCGTGCCAATTGTTAACGAACTTAAAAAGTGTTTCAATTCAATTCAAATGAATATTATAGGATATGAAATGGGTTTAATATAATACCAATAAGTAGTCCTAGTAAGACTTAAGCACTTGAATGAACTTCGATTATGAAATATAGTGAGTCATAAGTCAAAAAGTTAACACAATCTAATTGAACATTGTGTGCTAATTAATAAGAATGATTATGAGATGTGGAGTAGAGTTTACATTACAATTACTATGTGTTGATATGTGACTAATAGTTGATGTGTATGATTATATAATTGTGTAGGGCACGTGAAGTGCAGATAACTGTAAGCTGTTCAACTATTATTGGTAAACAACGATCAAGGCAAGTCTTTCGGTTCCTATTTTCTACGTGGACTTGATGAACTATTTTAAATTGCATGATATGTTATGCATGTTGAAATCATGAAATGTTAAAGTCAATATATGACTACATTGTTTTGGCTAAGTAATGATGATTGAGTAAGGAACTCAATCTTTATATTTGCTATGTGAATTAAAAGCATGTATGCCATTTTACTTTAATGAGATGTATATCGAGCATGTTATTATGTGCTATGTGATGCATGAAAACTGTTAGACTTTGATGGGCTGTCGAGCTCACTCTTACAAATAACCACTGTTGCAGGTCAAGATTTTAAGGTAAAGATATGTGCTAAGTGAGTTATAGAGATTTATATTCACGAAGATTACTTATGTTTTATGAGAAATGTATTTCATATTTTGAACATAACATGTTGTTGAATTGTAAGTTGAGTTATCCAATGTATATGGATATTTAGTTGTGATGTAAGACTTTGTATAGTCATTTTGTTGTAACGATTCATGATATAAGATTGAATCAAAGAGATGTAATGTAAAGGTTGCGATTCAGGGAAAGAAAGAAGGAAATGTATAAAAGTTTTAAATATTCTGCAATTTTATTAAGTTTAACATCGAATAATGATGTAAAATTAGAGATTTAATGTATGGTTAACGACCGAAGTCGAGATTAAAATTGTATAGATTTTGGGGTCGTTACAAGTTGGTATCAATGATGTAGGTTATAAACCTTAGGTAGGAGTACCTTAGGCTATAACATTAGAGAAGAGAGGTGAAGATAATGAACGAATAAGCTCAAATAGAGTTTGAATAATAAGAAGAAATTTATAAAGAAGGGATTTAAACTTGCGTAAAAGGATTCAAAGAAGAATCTCGCAGAGTTATAATGAATATGAATGTGGGGTTACCCAACTCCAATAATAAGAATGTAAGGTGATAATAAATAGACAATGTCTATAAAAAGAGAATGATAAAGAATTTAGGAATAGAGAGTATGGTGCAATTTTACTCTTTAGTAGTTGATGTATGGTATCTGGGCTAAACGATTCCTTCATAGAGCGGAGGTATATACGAACTAGTAACTCGGAGCCTAGTTTGTTGGTTGTTTGTGGGAAACCACTCAGCGTACCATATTGAAACTGTTAGAGACTCAATGTGTACCAAGTGTAGAAATGGATACGTATGATGAAAGTGTAGAACTTGAATGAAATTTTGAGCGATGTAACTGAAGTTAGAAATTCTTAAAGGAAGAATTTTTTTTTTAAACAAGAAGATTCAAAGAAGAATCTAAGAGATATAAAGATAAGAAATGGGAGTTTCCTAACTCTAAAAGCCAAGATAACGAATAATGTCGTAAATGATGAAAAAGGGAAAGAAAGAGGATCATAAAACAAAACGATCACGAGTTAAGAAAATAATTTTAAGGGAGATGATTATAGAATAAGATCACGACGTGATATGTTTAAGTTATAAAAGGAAGATGGTTTGTAATGGTTGAATGATTATACCTTGATGCTATGAAGATAATGTGCTATGATAGTTTAATGAGGAGTTATAGATAATGTGATACGAGGAATTTGTATCGAGCAAAGAGCAAATTATAAGCAAGATAGAGTTTGGAGGTATTTCAATTGAGGACTCAGGTGGTGGCTGAGTTGTACAAACCTTTGTATGGGCGAGGGTTTTGTGCTTGCACTCAGTTTATCACATTGATAATCATTGGAATGTTTGTGTTGCGCTATTTGTTATATGCCTGTTGAGAAGGTGATTCTTTTCTCATGTGTATAACAGATATGTAGAGTATAGTTAGAGAATATTATAAGGTTAAGTGCGAGTTCTTAAAACTCATACTTATGGTAGGTTCGTGACTTATAATTATATGGTATGTTTTTGAACCCCTCAGCGAATGGACACCTATAGTCTGACTAGGATAAGTTCTTAAACTCATATGATTGTGGCAAGTTCCTGAACTCATAACGTGTGGTAAGTTTGACGAACTGGGTGTAATTAAGTGTGAATGGAGTATTGAGGATGATAAGAATAGATAGACTTATTAAGCAATGGATCATTATAGAAAGTGGAGTTGATGGTGGAAGCATAGGTATTCTAAATCTACTAGCTATGCTAGACTTTCGAAATTTATTGACTTCGTGCTGATGTTTACACTTTTATTTTCTTGAAAAACATTAGATCAAATGATGGAACCAATGAGTTTTAACAACAATACAATTATTCGTATGTCTATGCTAATTGCTTCGGCTAGACAAAAATGATTTGTAATATATCAAAATGTATTTTATATCATTAATGCATCATGTAACTTGGTGCAAAGATGATTAAAACGATGGAGTCATAAATGCAGTATTACCTAGTGTTGGATGTGATCTAAGGATCATCAGCCCACTATGGTATGATGTAGTATGATAAAGTCACCAAATGATGTAGAATCCTCAACCTGATTTAAAATAAAGGTGCGGTATCATGACGTCATAAAAAGATTTTTGAGATTTCTTTAAGATATTAGAATACATATGTATGTATGTATATGTATATTTTGGTTGATGTACGAATTGTTGTAGGGGTCTATGCAATTTGATTCAGCTAGACAAATATTCAAAGATGTTCATGAAATTCAAGAGTTTCTTGAGAAGTTATGCCAAACCAAATTGTTTTGGTGCGGATTCAGATGTTGAAAAGCTGAGATGAACAACCCTATTATTTAGGGGTTGCGTTTAGTTTATACTTTGCGCTGAAATGTTTGTGCACAATACATGTACGAAGGATTGATCCCCTAAATACCTTGAAATCGTTATAGTCGTATGACTATAAAAGTTAAAGTTGAAAGATTACTTATAACTGTGGACAAGGTTCGTGGTCATTAGACCCTCAGTTGAATGCTTGCACTCTAAATTCTGAGATGAACAACTCTTTTATTAGAGGTTACGCTTAGTTATACTTTGCGCTGAAATGTTTATGCACAATACATGTACAATAGGTTGATAACCTAGAGTACTTGCGGAGGGTGTTTTCAGTCTTTGTGATTGATAAACATTCTGCCAAAGAGGGTTTGAAGTGTGAAGAACCGGGGGTGAAGCACTATTAAACCTAGAGAATAGAGTTCATGGTCTTGTGACCCTCAACATGATTTGGAATCTTTTAAATTCCTGAGTTATTCATACTACTTCCTAATTATTGAACAATTGTGGAAGGTTCTTGTTATTCTGCAAGATGGATGGAGGGTGTTTCCAATCTTTGTGATTGATAAACATTCTGCCAAAGAGGGTTTAAAGTGTGAAGAGCCGGGGGTGAAGCACTATTAAACCTAGAGAAGAGTTCACGGTCTTATGACCCCTCAGCGTGATTTGGAATCTTTTAAATTCCTGAGTTATTCATACTACTTCCCAATTATTGAACAATTGTGGAAGGTTCTTGTTATTCTGCAAGATGAAGTGAAAAAGGAAAGTATTCCTTAGAAAGAAGTGAGTCGTAGAATAAGACACTGAATGATGAGCATGTTGAATAAGTGAGAAAATAGATTTTTAGGTGAGAAAGATATGAGTTATCAAAGAATAATGTGAAACTTTAAATAGAAAAGTTAAAAATTATAGAATGATCTTTATGGAAAGAAAGTGAGTATAGAAACCAAGGAACGAATGAAGTATTAACGTAAAATCTATTTTGATAGATTGATGAATAAAATTTCGAGGACGAAATTCTTATAAGAAAGGGTGAATGTAATATCCCGAGTGTTGATGATAACGATCCTTAGAAAAGGAATTGAGTTCAAGTGAAAGTTATGAAATGAAACCTAGAATTTGTTAAAGTAATGAATGTAGTAGAAAATAAAAAATCTATATTTAGATAAAATAATGAAAGATTACTCTGAGTTATTTGTTTAATTTGTGTCTTCGATTCTGGGGACAGAATCTTTGTAAGTAGGGAAGATTGTAACGAATGAGTGGTTTGAATTGTGATTCTGGGGACAAAAGTCTGAGTTTGACAGTTTTAGCCTACAGTAGTAAAATGGCCATAACTTTCTCATACGAACTCCGATTGAGTTGACTCAAGATGATCCGGAACGAGGACGAGTAGACCTACAACTTTAGTTCCAAAAGTTTTTCAATTTGAGGTCTGTAACAGTAGTCAAAATGGTCATCTTTAGGACTATTGTGTGTTTAGGGGCAAACGAAGGGCGTCGGGCATGCACATATGCATGTGTAGTGCTCCTGACAATAAAAGATGATGTTCTAAGTTATAAAATTTGAATGTTAGTAAATATAATGATGCTTAACATTAATAAATAATGTATTAGATAAGTTATAGAAGCATAGTAAGCATACACAAGAGAGGCAAATCGGGCGTGTGACGAATGAACGTCGAAACGCCGTGCCAAGTGTTAACAAACTTAAAAAGTGTTTCAATTCAATTGAAATGAATATTATAGGATATGAAATGGGTTTAATATAAAACAAATAAGTAGTCCTAGTAAGACTTAAGCACTTGAATGAACTTCAATTATGAAATATAGTGAGTCATAAATCAAAAAGTTAACACAATTTAATTGAACATTCTGTGCTAATTAATAGGAATGATTATGAGATGTGGAGTAGAGTTTACATTAAAATTAATATGTGTTGTAATGTGACTAATAGTTGATGTGTATGATTATATAATTGTGTAGGTCACGTGAAGAGCAGATAACTGTAAGCTGTTAAACTATTATTGGTAAACAATGATCAAGGCAAGTCTTTCGGTTCCTATTTTCTACGTGGACTTGATGAACTGTTTTAAATTGCATGATATGTTATGCATGTTGAAATCATGAAATGTTAAAGTCAATATATGACTGAATTGTTTTGGCTAAGTAATGATGATTGAGTAAGGAACTCAATCTTTATATTTGATATGTGAATTAAAAGCATGTATGCCATGTTACTTTAATGAGATGTATATCGAGCATGTTATTATGTGCTATGTGATGCATGAAAACTGTTAGACTTTCTTTGGTCATCGAGCTCACTCTTGCAAATAACCACTTTTGCAGGTGAAGATTTTAAGGTAAAGATATGTGCTAAGTGAATTATAGAGATCTATATTCATGAAGATTACTTATGTTTTATGAGAAATGTATTTCATATTTTGAACGTAACATGTTGTTGAATTGTAAGTTGAGCTATCCAATGTATATGGATATTTAGTTATGATATAAGACTTTGTATAGTCATTTTGTTGTAACGATTCATGATATAAGATTGAATATTCATCTTGCGATTCAGAGCAAGAAAGAAAGAAATGTATAAAAATTTTAAATATTCTGCAATTTTATTAAGTTTAACATTGAATAATGATGTAAAATTAGAGATTTAATGTATGGTTAACGACCGAAGTCGAGATTTAAATTGTATAGATTTTGGGGTCGTTACAAACATGATACTGCTTTGTAGAGTAAAATTCAAGAATGCTCAGAAGAATATTTCCACGAAAAGAAATTGGATGAAGCGCAAATATGAAGGATATTCCACTAATTTCATGGAGTATAGAAGTCAAAATTTTAATCAACTGAGTATAATACCGAATGGAATAACAAAAGATATCACCATACATGCGGTACTTCGCATAGACGGTTATTTCAACAGAATAATAATAATAGAACCAGTTCAGGTAAAATTCACACTGATAGGATGTTCCAACAGAATAATAAATGCGGAATAATAAATGATGGAACTAGGTCCCACAGATAGCAGATGCATGATGATATTCGCGAGTAATAATAAAGACGAAATAATAAAAATGGAACCGTGTCCGTATAAAGCATGCATGCGAATATTCTCGACGAGAATAATAGAGACGGAATAATAAAAAATGGAACCAGTCCGACGCGTATAGCATGAGCGGGATATTTCGATGTAATAATGAAGAATGTCACCAAGTATAGGGTAGCTCATGATCTGAGTTATTCCAACAGAACAATAAATAAATGGAATAACAGAAGTTCTCTTCTTGAATACAAAAGAATAATATCTCTTACCTTTAAATAATACTTGTTATAAGAGTAGTGAAGTAGCAGAAAACTTTTCTTCTATCTCTCTATAGTCTCTCTCTATAGTTTCTCTCTCTAGAGTTCAGTGAATTCGTAAGAAAATAATGAAGGAATGAGCTTCTATTTATAGAAAAATAGAATGCATAATAACTAATCCATGAACGATCCAGATTGATTTACTTTAATCTGAAGGTCCATATTTAAAGAAAAATCTTTTAAATAAAATATAATATATTCTATTTATATAAAAAGATTTTTACTATGCAAACACTATCACGAGGACTATGCAAACACTATGCATAATAAAATATAATATATTCTATTTATAGAATAACTTTAATAAAGTATTCATTTTTATACAAAAAGATTTTACTATGCAAAAATACTATGCATAATAGAATATAATATATTCTATTTATAGAATAACTTTAATAAAGTATTCATTTTATATAAAAGATGTTTCTATTTTATTACGTGAATAAAACAAAACTTCTAAATCAATAATAATTGAATCAAATAATGTGAGATACTATGCAGCAACTATTGTAGCAATAATTGAACAAAACTGAGTGACTTCTCACATAAATATCAATAATCAATATCGTGTGCTACTATGCAATAACGTGTATTACTGTACTTTTACTACCGAGTAGTTCAACAGTATCAACGGTAAAACTTCCGCCGTTATTTTCAATAAAATATTTTTGTCATTTTCTCAATCCGACAATAATTCCGTTGTGGGGTCCATCAATGATTGTGTCGTCGCATTTAATATTTCCTCGTTTAAAATGAATATTCCCCGACCAATCGAATATAATATGACAACTTGCATACTTTGCAAAATTTATAAATATTACCCACAACTATAACATTATCTCAAATTCAAACCATAATATAAAAAAAATTATTTTGAGAAAATTAATTCTTTATTCATAAAATCTGGGGTTTCACAATCTCCCCTCCTTATGGAATTTCGCCCTCAAAATTTACGTACGTACCTGGCATGCCGAACAGGTGAGGATACCTTGACTTCATTTCAGATTCTAACTTTTGAGGTATACCCCTTGAATGTCGGATACGATTCTTCTTATCCAAGATTTTAACACGAGATCTCATACGTTAAATCATCCGCTATCTCGTCCGATTCTAAATTAATAATGTGGGTTGAGTCATCCACATATTTACGTAACATTGATACGTTAAAAATGTTATGAGCATGCGACATACTTGGCGGTAAAACGAGTCTATAAGCCACAGTTCCTACTCAATCGAGGATTTCAAATGGGCCAATTAAATCGAGGGTTGAGATTTCCTCTCTTCAAAGAACTCTTGCTTCTAGAATAACGCCTCTTTGAACCTTCTTCTTCACATTCATCAGATTAGGGTATGTAGCTTGAGCGTCTTTAACTTTATCGATTAAAGTCGATTTTACTCGTATATTCGTTATCTTCACGTGGCTCCCTAGAGTCTTTAACTCTATCTTCATCATTTGCAAGTTATACGAAATGAGTCTTTGTGTTAACAACATCACACTTGTAAACGCATACGATCTTCTACTCAACACGTCAGCTACCACGTTTGCTCTTCCATGATGATATTGAATAGTACGATTGTAATCTTCAACAGCTCGAGTCAACGTCTTTGGCGCATGTTACGTTCGTTTTAGTTGAAGAAATATTTTGAGGGTTTAAGAAATGGGTTTTGTACTGGTGTCAATACAAAATTCGATTTCACGCTCTGGGGTAGGCTAAGAAGTCTTCAGGAATACGTCAAGAGATTTATTAATGATATAAATATCATTCAAAACTGTTACTCTCATCCAAGACTTGGATAGTACGTCACATTGATACCAACTATGACCCCTATCCCTTAACCTAGATAGCAACTCACAATGATACCTATCAACTTGTCATCGTCATTCACGACGTCGCCTAGAGAAAGTCTGGCTTCAGTGTATTCCACACAAGTAAGTCATCAACAAAAGGATCGGGGCTCTTTACTTATGGCTTCATATGACAATGATTGAATTTAGTGGTTTTGTTGCTTAAATTTGCATAATAGGTTGGTTAGGAATATGAAAGCTAGAAACCTTACGAAAAACATAATGAGTAGTTAACCAATCATTTCAAAAAAAAACCACATCAAAGGCAAGTATTTTCAAAGAGATAAGATCGACAAGTAACGTGAAAGTGTCGATTTGAATCAAACAAGATTTATAAATAGTAGAGGTAACGAAGGTTTCTCCCAATGGAGTTTCAATAGATAAATCAAAGTTTAACTTCTCCGGAGTTAAGTACAAACATTGAACACAACTAGGTGAAATAAAAGAGTGAGTAGAACCGGTATCTAACACGGTATAGACTTCGTAAGAGCTTATGATTAACTTACTCGTGATAATTTTATTCAAGTTCCTCGTCACGAGAAAAAAAAGCGCTCTCTTAAACTACCGGGCTGCCTTTATGCAGGGACATCCTTTGGCATCACTATCCTGGTTGGACTTCACTTCACCATACGATAAAATCGAGCTAGGTGACCTTCTCTTCCGCAATTAAAACACGCTTTGGATTGTTGCGTACAGTTTGGACAGATGTGTCCCTCTTGTCCGCATTTAAAACAAACGACCGATGGGCGTTCTTCTTCCTTTGAAACGGGTGCTGGTGCTGGTGCCGATGTCTTCAAGTCATTGTTGAACCTTCTCTTCTTAAAATGTCCATTCTTATTATCTTGGCCATGATTACCACCGAAATGGTTACCATTCTTGACATGATAATATCCCCCACGATGGTTATCGTTGTTCCGATGACCGTTGCCACCGGTATGATTATTATCGTTTTGTTCGTCATTGCCTTTTGGTTGTACTAACTCATTATCGCACTCCAATAACTGAGCCCTATTCACAACATCTGAATATAAACAAAGTTTGTGAGAAATGAGGTATTGACGTATATCTGGTTTCAAACCTCGCAAAAACATTCGCGTCATTCGCTCCTCATTATCGACCAAATGGGATGCAAACCGGGATAACTCCGCAAACTTAGCCTCGTACTGCGACACGGTCATATTTTTTTGCTCCAGCTTGATGAATTCTACCTTCTTCATGTGACGAATACTTTCAGGAAAGTACTTGTCGTTGAATAATTCTTGGAACTTCTCCCAAGACATCTTGAGTGCGTCAGGCTGGGTACGTTTTACAGATTCCCACCAATGATCTCCTTCTTCACGCAACATAAAGGTGGCGAATGGAACCTTTTGCTCCTCTGAGCATTCCAAGACATCAAATATCTTGGTAATCTGCTTTATCCATGTCTCCGCCTTAAGTGGTTCTGGCTTTCCCAAAAACTCCGGTGGTCCCAGCTCCTTGAACTGCTTAGCGGTGACCAACCGTGGGTTACCATTGTTTCCACCTGCATTATGGACAGGAGCTGCCTTCGCCCGTTGTTGCATGAATTGCTCCTTAAACTGCTTAGCGGTGACCGTCCGAGAGTTATCAGTATTTCTACCTGCATTTTGGACAGGAGCTACCTTCGCCTGTTGCATGAATTTCATAAAGCCTCTGACCATCCCATCATTCACCATTTCATCGGTGTTATTGTTTTTATGAAGAGTATTGTCCTCTAGTTGCACATTATCCTGATTATTGATCTATGGAGACTCAATGGTCTCCTGTGCTCCATTGATAATCTCAACATTCTCGGATGCCATTTTCAAACACTGCCACAAAACAAGGGTTAATTAACATATCACATATTATCCCTATACTTTGACCGACCAATTAAATACCAAATAAACTTAGGTAGGTCATACTAGCGAAGGAATTCCCCGTCTCTCCCCTCCTAGTTCTTATCTCACATCTTAGCCAGGGATCATATCCCTAAGCTTTGATACCAACTGTGACGCCCCCAAAATTAGGTATACATCACCCATCTTGGGTCGCCAGATACATGGTACAGAATTCAAATACAACTTACTAATACAACTGTCGTGTACAATACGACAAAACATAAACTGTGAGTTTGAATACAATTATTGTCTACTAGAGATTATACAAACTCAAAAGGAATCCTCATTACAATTATTATCACACTATTTCACAAAATAGTGAGGACTATTAATGCTATCCTCTGGACCATCACTCCGTTCCCCGACTCGTCCCAGCTATATTCTCATTTCCTGAAGAGAACAGTGAAAGAAAGGGTGAGCTCAACTAGCCCAGTAAGAAATATTATGACTAAGATAATGCGAGATAAATTATCATTAGCCTCCAACAATGTTAAACCGATAAAATACAATAGACATCAAGTTTAATCTGCGTGAAAACAAGCAATCCATTAAAAGAGTCAAGTAGAGAATAGAATCTACTATCTTTTATGATTTAAAAAGTTTTTCATCACTTTAATTGTTGAGACTCAGCTCAATAAATAATCCACATCATTAAATCATCCTTACACTACAGGCCAAGGATATTCTTTAGTATCACGACCACGAATTATCCATGCACTACGGGCCAAAGATAATCGTGTTTTCATCAACTATCTGATCATGCCATAAAATAATTCATCTTTGCTCCCTTGGCGAAGAGAATCCATAGCCATAATCATACCAAAAATCGTCCCATCAATGCACTATGGGCCAATGAGGACTTTTAATTTTCACATCATTTGTAACATTACGGTCATGATTATACCGAATAATCCCTGGTCATAATCATACCAAGTCCATCTATGCACTACAGGCCACAGATGACTTTCAACATAACATAAACATGAGGATGATGACAATGATATAAGAATTCAATTAAACAAGTTCAAAAATTAATTTGTCCAGGAACCAATAACGTCCAAATTGTCAACATGATACTGCTTTGTAGAGTAAAATTCAAGAATGCTCAGAAGAATATTTCCACAAAAAGATACTGGATGAAACGCAAATATTAAGGATATTCCACTAATTTCATGGAGTATAGAAGTCAAAATTTTAATCAACTGAGTATAATACCGAATGGAATAACAAAAGATATCACCATGCATGCGGTACTTCCAGCATGAGCGGTTATTTCAATGTAAATAATAACAACGGAACCGTGTCGTGAAATTCACAAGCGGGATGTTCTAACGAGAATAATAAATACGGAATAATAAATGATGGAACCAAGTCCTGTATATAACGAGATGTGATATTCCGGCGAATAATAAAGACGAAATAATAAAAATGGAACCAGTCCCATATATATTATATGCATGTGATATTCCGGCTGAGAATAATAGAGACGAATAATAAAAATGAAACCAGGTCCGGCATATAGCACAGACAGGATATTCTGATAGAATAATAGAAGAATGTCACCAAGTATAGGGTAGCCCGCGTATACAGGTTATTCCAACAGAACAATAAAGAAATGGAATAACAGAAGTTCTCTTCTTGAATACAAAAGAATAATATCCCTTAAAAGTACAACAAATAATATCCCTTACCGTAAAATAATACTTGATATAAGAGTAGTGAAGTAGCAGAAAACTTTTCTTCTATCTCTCTATAGTCTCTCTCTATAGTTTCTCCCTCTAGAGTTCAGTGAATTCGTAAGAAAATAATGAAGGAACAAGCTTCTATTTATAGGAAAATGGAATGCATAGTAACTAATCCATGAACGGTCCAGATTGATTTACTTTAATCTGACGGTCCATATTTAAAGAAAAATCTTTTAAATAAAATATAATATATTCTATTTTATATAAAAAGATTTTTACTATGCAAACACTATGCAGGGACTATGCAAACACTATGCTTAATAAAATATAATATATTATATTTATAGAATAACTTTAATAAAGTATTACATTTTTATATATAAAAGATTTTACTATGAAAAACACTATGCATAATAGAATATAATATATTCTATTTATAGAATAACTTTAATAAAGTATTCTGTTTTATATAAAAAGATGTTTCTATTTTATTACGTGAATAAAACAAAACTTCTAAATCAATAATAATTGAATCAAATAATGTGAGATACTATGCAACAACTATTGTAGCAATAATTGAACAAAACTGAGTGACTTCTCAAATAAATATCAATAATCAATACCGTGTGCTACTATGCAATCACGCCAGCATTCACTTACTTTTACTACCGAGTAGTTCAACAGTATCAACGGTAAAACTTCCGCCGTTATTTTCAATAAAATATTTTTGTCGTTTTCTCGATCCGGCAATAATTCCGTTATATGGGTCCACCAATGATTGTCTTGAGTCGCATTTAATATTTCTGCTTTAAAGCGAATATTCCCAGACCAATCGAATATAATATGACAACTTGCATACTTTGCGAAATTTATAAATATTACCCACAACTATAACATTATCTCAAATTCACACCATAATATAAAAAAAATTATTTCGAGAAAATTAATTCTTTATTCATAAAATCTGGGGTTTCACAGTTTTCGTCTTGGCAGCACTATCATAAATTATTCTTTATTAACTTACATTTTAAGTCTTATCGTATACGTTTAACATATAACACGAAATTTTCTACTCAAATAATCATGTATTCACAATATTAGATTTTTAAAACTTGGTTTACTGTATTAACCAGTGTTCGGATAAATAATTACTATCTTTATACCAACTTATTTCATTAATCCTACATAGAT
Organism: Panax quinquefolius; assembly: GCA_020205615.1. Lineage (NCBI taxonomy): Eukaryota > Viridiplantae > Streptophyta > Magnoliopsida > Apiales > Araliaceae > Panax > Panax quinquefolius. The sequence goes on from CM035169.1 coordinate 108,748,533, forward strand.
TCATATACATAGCACTTGACATACCATATCACAAACTGCTTTAAACATCTGTTATCCCTTTGTGACTCAAAAGTTGGGATTCGCTGCCATAACTTATATGAAAGTTGAGAATATTACATTACACAGTCATACCTATCATATACACATCATAGAATAATACATAATAAATTAATACTAATACTACTTATTTCTTAAGCCTTCACTAAGGATAATTTGCTTAGTATTCTATATATTCCCATCATCCTCAATAATCCATTCACACCTAACTATACCAAGTTCGTTAAACTTATCACAGATTAGGAGTTTAAGAACTCACCACAAACATATGAGTTTAAAAACTCGAGCTTGACCTTATATTCTTTAACTATACACTACCTATCAGTTATACTATCGTTTCTGGGTCTGGTACTATATTTTCCAATATAATCACCTCATTAGGGTTGCTTTCAAAGTGAGCCTTTATTTCAGCTATTGGCTTTGACATTGGCTCATTCTTTACGATCTGAGGGTATCCTAATCCTCTTCCACCTAACATCTACGCACAGGCTATCTTGATTAGCACATAATATATACATACAACAAATAATAGTTTTATATAAGTTATCTTTTATTTTGTTTTACGACGAATTTATCAAATTCATCTCCTTTTTGAACTCTATATGAGTTATTCGTAATTTTAACGTTTCCCTCTGTTCTAAGGTTATAGTCTAATGTCTATCCCACCTAAGGTTTGTAACCCTAAAGCTCTGATACCATGTTGTAACACCCCCAAATTTAGGTAATTAAAACTTAAACTTGGTGCTTTACGATACCATTTCTATGAGCGGAAATAATACTAATAATAATAACAATAATATAAATACCAAACTTAATTTACATATATCAGAGTCTAATCTCAATTACGCAACCTTTACTACATTCATTACAATACATGATAATAATAAATATCATGGTCTTAATAAAGTCATACTATTACATAGAATACCATATCACTTATTTTGTTTGCTTTCCTTTTCCCTTGTTCTTGGCCGAACCTTCTGATTGTTCGCACTTAGCTGAAAACATTTTAATTAAGCAAGGATGAGCATTTGAGTGCCCAGCAAGTAATAGCAACAATAAATATTAGCTGAAAGAATTAAATGTTTTCTTTGAATGACACTTCTACAACGAATCAACAGTTGTGAAGTAAGCTGAACCAATAATAACAACATATCAATTCTATACCAAATTTTTGAAACTACGTACTGACTATAAATAAAGATCAGTTGACAGACTATGAACAATGTTTTTAATTTTTGCTAAGGCTTAGCAGAACTTCATCCGCAAACCGTCATAACTTACAGGCACGATGGTGATCTGTCCAATGTGCCCTGTATTGATCAATGCTACATAGAAGAACGATATTATCGTTCATCTTATCCGCCTTTGGTGCACAAAAGTTTTCCCCGGTACGGGGTGTTCATACTTAGTCGGGAATCCGAACCAAAACAATTTGATTGGATAATAATAAAGTTCTATCTTATTCTACAATATTGTTAAGTTTGTGTCTAGCTAGATCAAATAGCTTAGATGACTTTTAAGTCAACGTATACATACTAGAAATCAATAAGTATGTATCACCATGTGATTAAATACAATGATTATCCAAGTGAGGACACTTGTCTAACCATATTTAGAAATTAACAAACAGAATAAATATTTGGATTATACAATAGTACTGTGTTGATAAACAATGATCGGATAATTTAAGAACTTGTATGAATACAAAAGATTGGATACATAATTGATAATAATAGAGTTAATAATCTGGCACAATAATAGTATAATTCTAAAACTTTCTTACTCATGTCCATTGCATAAAGGAAATGCAAAGTTAGGATACTTGCCTGGTCTACTGCTTACAGTTACACAACTTAGTTTTATCTTTTATACCGAGACCTATCATTATTAAGATCATTCTATCGATTAGAATAACATATCATAACATATAGTACTGCTATTTGCAGTCAGCACATAATCTAATCACATTGTCACATACGTTTAACAGTCATTGGATCACAAACAAACATGCATCTAATCCAGTTATCTAAGCCCAGGTCAATTTCTGAAACATTTCGGTGTACCAACGGCTTTATCAAATAGTTATCAAGTTTAAAACTCTATTCTATAGTTTAAATAATTTAAATATCAGTAATATTATTTTTCATAGTCGTATAATAATTTTGAAATAATTATTATAATTTATCATGATTTTTCAAACACCAGAATCATTATAAAATGATTTAAATATCAAATAATTCAATTTTCATTTATATTTAATTAATATTAAATTAATAATAAAACTATTGCCAAAATATTAAAGTTATTTATAATAACTTAAAGTATTTTTAAAACATTAATATTACCCTTAAATGATTTTTAAAACATTTAAAATCATTTTTAAATAATCACCAATAATATTAGAATATTAATTTATTATTTATCAAAATATTAAAAGTCATTTATTATAACTTCAAATATTTCTAATTCATTTATTTCATTTTAAAATTAATAAATCCATTTTAAACTATTTATTTAATATTCATTAAATAAATTAAATATCATTAATATTAAATTATTTATGAAACTTACCTTTAAATATTGAAAGTTATATTTTATAACTTAATTTTTTTAAATCTTTATTTTCATTAAAAATCATTTTTATAATATTAAAATTATTTTTAATTAATTAACTTAATATAATTACTAAATAAATCTAATATCATTAATATTAAATAATTAATTAAATTTATCTTAAAATATTAAAAGATATATTTTATAACTTATAATATTATTAAATACCTTATTATCATTTAAAATGATTTTTAATATAATAAATACCACGAATATCTTACAATATATGATAGATCTGACCCTAATTCAAGTTCTAGATCATAGACCACATAACATACTACAAATATCAACCTTCAAAACACAAAAACCAAAAACAGAAAGAGATCTACATGACCTGACATTTGGTTGTCACACAACAAAAAAAAATATCCCAGATTTTTGAAAACTTCAATTTATAGTATCTAGATGTTATGGATCCACTATGTACCAACCCAGATCATTTATTAACACTACATAGAACATATTACAACACATAAACACCAGATCTAACATAGCATTAAGGGTCAGATTTTAGGTTTAGGGTTATACCTTTCTTTGAACAATTTCTTAATCTAGGGTTCTTGATCTATTTGTGATGATCTAGGGGCTTAATATGGGACTGAAATACTTGTGAATTTCAGAGGTTAGGAGAATGAGAGAGAGTTGGTTGAGAGATATATAGCAAATATGAAAAATACATGAACTTTCTCTCTCTTAATCTTTAAATATGACTTATATGCAATGTATTTGGCCAATGAATTTGCTGAATTGCAGAGTTTGTAGCACAAGGCTATACTTAGGGTTGGCCAAAAACTACATATCTTGGCTAGATTTACAAGAAAGCTAATAAAGAATATGCATAAGGGTATTTTGGTCAATTGCATTAAAATTTTAATGGCAAGCTTGTAATCTTGACAAACCCTTAGGGTTTGACCCTTAGGGTTTAACCCTAAGGTTTAGCACATTGAATTTGTATGATTTCCATTTAGGGTTTGTAAAAATAAAATTTTAGTTTCAAAAATTATAAATTAGGGTTTTCTAAAATAGTTTAGGTTTCTAATTACTTAGACTTGAAATTTAGGTTTAAGTATTCACTAATTAACATTAAGCTTGCTTAATTAGTGATTAGGGTTCATATTTAGCAAATTAGGGTTTTTTAATTAGCTAATTAGGGTTTCTAATCAATTAAGGTCCACAAATATTAATTAGGGTTTATAATAATTAGGGCTTTCCCTTATTAAAATTTAGTTTTACAATACATGTCATTATTCACATAACACAGTGACTCGTCAGATTTTAAAGTCTTATTTGACTTCAAAACTAGGGTTTATCAGGTTATAATAAAACTGCTCCCCATATTAACCTTACACACATAACATACATATTTATAGCATTGAAATATAATTAATATTATATTATTATTCTCATTCCTTGTTCTAAATTCAAAATTAGGGTTTGGATTCCATATTTGATTTATCTATTATATACATATCATTATTAATTGAGTTATAATAATTAACTTAATTAATCTAAAATAAATTAATATAATAAAATAAAATAATTATTATAATAATTCTATAATCATTTCATATATTATTTAAATAATATAATAATCATATTTTCATAGAAAATAATTAATAAAAACATTTCTATATAAAATTAATTATTATAAGAATATAATTAATAATGATCAATAATTCTAAAATAAAATTATTTGCAATAATTAATGTAAAAATAAATTTTATTTATCACACACACACACACACACACACACACATATATATATATATATACACACACACATTACTTGGCACATATTTCCACCTTTATAAAAAAAAAAAAATATACGCAAAATTTCTGATTTAATTATATAAAAAATATCGGGCTATTACATTTACCCTCCCTTATAAAGATTCCGTCCCCGGAATCACCGTTTCAAAATCTATACATATAAGGGTAAATAGCATACACAGTCATTGCAAGTAAATCTCGATCATATTTGATCGAACTGATCTTTAACTATTCAGCATAAAGCTTATCTATCTGATCAAATGGAAATTTGATTTCTAATAGAACTCAAATTCCTCCTTCAAAATTTCTTTATAAAAATAATTTACTATATATATAATAAAATCATATATAAGAAAATAAAATGAATAATACCTGGAGTTGCATCCCCATTTTACTGATTCTGACGACAATCATATGCTAATTAAAGACTCTTGCGGTTGATTCTGTTTGTTTGTTTGTTGAAGTTGGTCCCGTTGTCTCCAGTGTCCCGCTACTTTTCCCCGTACTTAGGCTTCCTGCCTCCATTCTCCTTTTCAGACAGTCCTTCACCTTATTTCTCGTTGATCCACACATAAAACACCCACTATACATTCTTGGATTGGGGCAGTTAGGAGAGATATGTCCCTTCTGCCCACACTTATAACACACAAACTTACCTTTAAGACACTCTCCCGAGTGATTCTTTTCACAATTTCCACACTGCACAACCTGTTTCTTTCCACCTCCTGGCCTAATTTTGGTATTCCCGAAATTATCTCCTTTCCTTTTTTCCAGTCCTACTACCAATACTCCCTTCTCCGGCTCTAGCTTGATTTGCCTTCCACCAAAAATTCGCTTCCCCTTTTATCATATAGGTGGCAAAAGCTGTCTTTTACTCCTCCATTATCCTACCTATCACAAACGCTTCTATAGGGTCAGTTGATCCTCTAAATCCTGGCAGTAAGATCGCCTTGAAGTCTTTGAAGTCTTTCGATCGATTATTTGGCTGATTTCTTACGGCTGGTATTCCATTCTGCATAGCTTGAGCGAGCAACTTCGTAAAATTCTTTATCGGGTCTGGTTGTCCTCTAGTTTTGTTGATAGGTTCTTCTGTCCTTTGGTTTCGTTTTCGTCTTGGCGGCACTATCATAAATTATTCTTTATTAACTTACATTTTAAGTCTTATCGTATACGTTTAACATATAACACGAAATTTTCTACTCAAATAATCAAGTATTCACAATATTAGATTTTTAAAACTTGGTTTACTATATTAACCAGTGTTCGGATAAATAATTACTATCTTTATATCAACTTCTCTCATTAATCCTACATAGATTCATATACATAGCACTTGACATACCATATCACATACTGCTTTAAACATCTGTTATCCCTTTGTGACTCAAAAGTTGGGATTCGCTGCCATAACTTATATGAAAGTTGAGAATATTACATTACACAGTCATACCTATCATATACACATCATAGAATCATACATAATCAAGTAATACAAATACTACTTATTTCTTACGCCTTCACTAAGGATAATTTGCTTAGTATTCTATATATTCCCATCATCCTCAATAATCAATTCACACCTAACTATACCAAGTTCGTTAAACTTATCACAGATTACGAGTTTAAGAACTCACCACAAACATATGAGTTTAAGAACTTGAGCTTGACCTTATATTCTTTAACTATACACTACCTATCAGTTATACTATCGTTTCTGGGTCTGGTACTACATTTTCAGATATAATCACCTCATTAGGGTTGCTTTCAAAGTGAGCCTATATTTCAGCTATTGGCTTTGACATTGTCTCATTCTTTACGATCTGAGGGTATCCTAATCCTTTTCCACCTAACATCTACGCACAAGCTATCTTGATTAGCACATAATATATACATACAGCAAATAATAGTTTTATATAAGTTATCTTTTATTTTGTTTTACGACGAATTTATCAAATTCATCTCATTTTTGAACTCTATATGAGTTATTCGTAATTTTAACGTTTCCCTCTATTTAAAAGTTATAGTCTAAGGTCTATCCCACCTAAGGTTTGTAACCCTAAAGCTTTGATACCATGTTGTAACACCCCCAACTTTAGGTACTTAAAACTCAAACTCGGTGCTTTACGAAACCATTTCTATGAGCGGAAATAATACTAATAATAATAACAATAATATAAATACCAAACTTAATTTACATATATCAGAGTCTAATATCAAGTACGCAACCTTTACTACATTCATTACAATACATGATAATAATAAATATCACGGTCTTAATAAAGTCATACTATTACATAGAATACCATATCACTTATTTTGTTTGCTTTCCTTTTCCCTCATATCCATAGCATAATATTCAAAAATATATTTGAGAAGAATTATTTTTTATTTAAAAAAAGTTGGGGTCTTACATTCAATCATAAAAATTGTTACTATAAAAGATTATTTTGAGAAGTATATATGAGTAATGGTATGGATAGAATTACTAAAATTAATAAAAATAAATTAATAATATACTCGATTAAATCGATTTTTAGATTTAGCGAGATAATAAAAAATTATAAATTATAAATTCTTATTATTTTTATAAAACTGATTATAAGTAGTTTTAAAATTAGGTTATCAAACATCTTTTGCTTATTAAAACTTATTATAAGTAGTTTGATTGATATATAAGCAATCTTAAACACATACAATTGCTATATGTTGCGATTTTTTTTGCTAATATATAATTTATAATGTACATTAATATATGAAAACATTACTAGGTTAACTTATTTATCACATATATTATTACAATATTACAAATAATAATACATATTTGGTAACAAAACAATCGATTCATAAAATTGTATAAGATTATAGAAATTTTCAATTATTTATATATACATAAATTTCATAACTAAATTGGATTGCGACTAACATGCAACTCTTAGCTATAAAATATAATAAATTAATGAGTCACTTCTTAATTTTCTCCTATAATTGAGTAGAGTGAGACCTTTCTTAAATTTCTCTTATTTCGGTATTTACTATTGAAATAAATTTATGATTATATGTAGCAATACTCAATAGAAACCCTATTGTAAATATTAGCAGTTTCAAACATTTTTGTAATATAATTTATGTAGACACCAGAAATTTCGCTTTCCTTTTACTAACCCTGCAGAAGGGCAAAGGCGTAATTTTACCCCGAAAACAACCTCACAATAAGGCAAACACATAATTTCACACCGGAGACAACTCCGCGGAAAGACAAACACATAACTTCACCCTGGAGACAACCACGAAGAGGGGCAAAAGTGGAAATTTGTCCCAACCACGACACGATTCAAGCGAGGATCGAAAAACTGAGGATCAGAACAAAAGAGGCCAACACAACAATCACGAGAGGCAAACTGTTAGGTTTGTATTATCCATGAACATGTAACAAATTACATACATAGAGCGAAAGCGTGAAAAATCAGAGTTTTAAAATTTTACAAATCATATACTCGGATAATTCTTTATGCGAAAATATTAATTAGATGAAAAGTGATGGAGATTAGATTCATACCATTGTAGAAATAAGCTTCCTCAGGTACGAGTTCACCTCCAATTCCTTTTCACATTCAACTTGAATCCACCAGGTTTGATTCTTTTCTTTACTTAACGTTAGCCATCCAAGCATTTAGCCTCTAGAGGTGATCCATCAAGGAAGAACAAAAATTCAAGAAGATTGGTGTTTGACAAAACACTAAATCTATCTCTATAAAATATGTGTACTCTCCCAACTCTTAGAATTGTGTGTAACCCTAATCCATAGTAAGACTTTCTTATTTACAGATGTAAGCAACCCTCCTAAACCATTTAGAAATAGGGATTTGATTTAATTAATTAAACTCCTTTAATTAATTAGGCTCCTAATCCAATTAAGAATAATTAATTAAACTCTTTTAATTAGTCTCCTAATCTTTTTAGGAATATATGAGAGTACCTATATTAATTAATCCTCCTTAAGAAATTAACTTAATAATAGTAATAATAATAATAATAATAATAATAATAATAATAATAATAATAATAATAATAATAATAATAAGACTCCTCTTATTAATTTATATTTAATATTTTCAAAATATTAAATAAAAAATATTAAGATATTCAATTTATTATATCACAACAGATTAAATTAAATACACTTAACTTATTATTACAATTATGTCATTTACTTCTTAAATAAATATTTTCCTTTTATGGTGTGACATTTAGGTTCTCCATATTAAACCGGTTGTGAATCAATCTGTGACGAATTGATTGTTTGAGTTGTGATTCTGGGGTCAGAATCCTTATAAGGAGGGAAGAATGTAACACTCCAGATTTTTATTTGTAATTTAAAATATTTATTAAATTAAATAAATATTTTATTTATGTGGTTGTTGTTAGTATATATTTGTGAAGTAAATTTATTAGATAAAACGCTAATTTAATTTAACAGTTAGAGAGTTGTTAAAGATTACATGAGTTGCTATATTGTTGTCGTAATTTAATAATTAAAGCGATATATTAATTATTAATGAGATTATAATTTTGTGATATTTGGTTAAGTGGGAAATTTATTTAGTATGTGGTAATTAGTTTATTTAATTAAGATTGGATATGGAAATCCAAGTAAACAATGCGGGACAATAAACTATATTATAAATGACTTATGAAAATAAATTAAAAGAGTTTTAATTTGGTTTTACCAAACAAAGCCTTAAAGCTTTTAAAATTCTTGTTTTAATCTTGTTTTGCTAAACAAGGTTTAAGGAATGATTAAGTCATTATTTTAAGTGGTTTTACCAAATAAGGCATAAGTGTTGTAAGTTATTAATTTTTAAAGTGGTTTAGCCAAACAAGCCTTATGGCTTTTGATTTTCAAATAATATAACTGACATCAGTTATATATGTATTTATGTTGTATATTAATAAGCATTATAAGTGTACGTATATTATATTATCATATATCAGTTTATATTACGTATTAGTAAAAGAGAAAGGAAGAACAAAGAGAAGAAGAGAGAATACAGAGAAGAAGAAGAGGAAGAGGAAGAGGAAGAGGAAGAAGAAAAAGAAGAAGAAGTAGAAGAAGAAGAAGAAGAAGAAGAAGAAGGGAAACCTTGAGAAAACAAAAGAAAAGCTTTCACCATCTCCATCTTTTCTCCTAATTCAACTTAGAAAGGTATCAAACTAACCCTTATACCAAATTAGGATATTTTTTATTTAGTCTTTGTAAAATTAGGTTTACATGATTATGTATTTATATGTATATATGGTGTTCATATGTTTTCATATGTGATTGTATGCCATGAAAGGATTTTCACAATACAAGTGTTGTAAAAACAAGTTTTAAAATCATGTTCTTCTATGCTTTCATAATTTTAGAGTTTTATAGTTGTTCAAAAGTTTAAATTCACAAAGATATGATGAACAGGATGTATTATGAGTTATATGGTTGTTCTAGCAATTCAATCCATGTAATTTTGATAAACAAGAGGAATTTTGTTCATAATGATTTTCTATGAAAAAGAATGGCTTTTGAAACTATCAAATTGATGTTTGGTTATGATTTATTGTTGAAATTGATCATGTATTATGTTAGTATGTTAAGAATATGAGTTATCACAATTGGAATTACTTGTATTGGTTTAAAAACGAATTCATAGTGAAAAATTTCGCTGTGAATGTCAAAAGAAGAGGAAATAAGAGAAATAGTGAAATTAAAGGTTACAATCTTTGATGTTTATGTTGTTTATGTGGGTAGAAACGTGTTAGAAACATTAATTTATGTTTATGTAAATATATTACAGCTTGGGTAGGTTGGTATAGTTGTTAGAAAGGAGTTTGTAGGCCTAATTTGGCTTTTTGTAGTATTCTGGAACAAAAATCGCATAAAGGCAGAAGGTACCCCTCCCCGGCGGGCCCCCTAGTACAAAAACCCCCGCCATGGTGGGGGGGGGGGAGGCGGGTAGTCTGTCTAGCCAAATTTTGGAAAAAAAACTGATCGGACATGTTTTACTAAAACATGCATAACATTTTCATACGAACTCCGATTGAGGTCATTCAAGATGATCCGGAACGATGACGAATAGACCTACAACTGTTATTCTTTAAGTTTTTCAATTTGAGGTCTGGAACAAGGGTAAAAATGGTCATCTTTAGGACAATTATGTTTTCATAGGCAATCGAAGGGCGTCGGGCATGCACGTATGCTAGTGTAGTGCTCTTGACGATAAAAAATATTGTTCTAAGTTATAAAACATGAATGTTAGTAAATATAATGATGCTTAACATTAATATATTGATGTATTAGATAAGTTATAGAAGCATAGTAATCATACACATCAACTATTAGTCACATAATAACACATAGTAATTGTAATGTAAACTCTACTCCACATCTCATCATCCTTCCAATTAGTTAGCACACAATGTTCAATTAGATTGTGTTAACTTTTCGACTTTTATAATATTTGAAATTCATATAAGTGTTTAAGTCTTGCTAGGAATACTTATGGGTTTTATATTAAACCCATTCCATATCTTATAATATCCATTTCATTTGTCCTAAAACACTTCTTACGTTCATTAACACCTATCACGGCGTTTCGACATTTATTCGTCACACGCCCGATTTGCCTATCTTGTGTATGCTTACTATGCTTCTATAACTTATCTAATACATCATTATGTTAATGTTAAGCATCATTATATTTACTAAAATTCATGTTTTATAACTTAGAACAACATCTTTTATCGTCAAAAGCACTACACTAGCATACGTGCATGCCCGACGCCCTCCGATTGCCTTCAAAAATACAACGATCCTAAAGAAGACAATTTTGACCCCTGTTTCAGACCTCAAATTGAAAAAAATTTAGGCATAAAGGTTGTAGGTCTATTCGGCCTCGTTCCGGATCATCTTGAATCACCTCAATCGGAGTTCGTATGAAATCGTTATGCTCGTTTTAGTAAAACATGTCCGGTTAGTTTTTTTCCCCAAAATTTGGCTAGACAGACTACCCCCCCCCCCCACCCGACCGGGGACGGGGTTTTTTGTACTAGGGGGGCCCGCCGGGGTGGGGTCTCTTATGCGTTTATGCAATTTTTGATCCAGAATACTACAAAAAGCCAAATTAGGCCTACAAACTCCTTTCTAACAACCATACCAATCTACCCAAGGAGTAATATGTTTACAAAAACATAAACTAATGTTTCTAACACGTTCCTACCCATATAAACAGCATACACATCAAAGATTATAACCTTTAATTTCACTATTTCTCTGATTTCCACTTCTTTTGACATTCACATCGAAAGTTTTCACTATGAATTCGTTTTTAAACCAATTCAAGTAATTCCAATTGTGATAACTCATATTCTTAACATACTAACATGATATATGATCAATTTCAACAATAAATTATAACCAAACATCAATTTGATAGTTTCAAAAGCCATTTTTTTCACAGAAAATCATTATGAACAAAACTCCTCTTGTTTATCAAAATTACATGGATTGAATCGCTAGAACAACCATATAACTCATAATTCATCCTGTTCATCATATGTTTGTGAATTGAAACTTTTGAACAACTATAAAACTCCATAACTATGAAAACATAGAAGAACATGATTTTAAAACTTGTTTTTACAACACTTGTATTGTGAAAATCCTTTCATGGCATACAATCACATATGAAAATATATGAACACCATATATACATATAAATACATAATCATGTAAACCTAATTTTAAAAAGACTAAATACAAAATATCCTAATTTAGTATAAGGGTTAGTTTGATACCTTTCTAAGTTGAATTAGGTGAAAAGATAGAGATGATTAAAGCTTTTCTTTTGTTTTCTCAAGGTTTCCCTTCTTCCTCTTCTTCTTCATCTTCCTCTTCTCTGTATTCTCTCTTCTTCTCTTTGTCTTTCCTTTCTCTTTTACTAATACGTAATATAAACTGATATATGATAATATAATATACGTATACTTATAATACCTATTAATATACAACATAAATACATATATAACTGATGTCAGTTATATTATTTAAAAATCAAAAGCCATAAGGCTTGTTTGGCTAAACCATTTTAAAAATTAATAACTTACGACCCTTATGCCTTGTTTGGTAAAACCACTTAAAATAATGACTTAATCATTCCTTAAACCTTTTTTGGAAAAACAAGATTAAAACAAGAATTTTAAAAGCTCTAAGGCTTTGTTTGGTAAAACCAAATTAAAACTATTTTAATTTATTTTCATAAGTAATTTATAATATAGTTTATTATCCCGCATTGTTTACTTTGATTTCCATATCCAATCTTAATTAAATAAACTAATTATACAATAATAAATAAATTTCCCACTTAACCAAATATCACAAAATTATAATCTCATTAATAATTAATATATCACTTTAATTATTAAATTACGACAACAATATAGCAATTCATGTAATCTTTAACAACTCTCTAACTGTTAAATTAAATTAGTGTATTATCTAATAAATTTAATTCACAAATATATACTAACAACAACCACATAAATAAAATATTTATTTAATTTAAAAAATATTTTAAATTATAAATAAAATTCTGGATTGTTACATCCTTCCCTCCTTACAAGGATTTTGTCCCCAGAATCACAACTTAAACAATTCATTCGTCACATTCTTCCCTCCTTATAAGGATTCCATCCTCGAAATCATCGAAACCCTAACTTATTCAGGTTTTCATCAAATCTCTTCGTTGAATAACTTCAACACAATGACCTTAATATAAGTTTTATATTTCCTACTACATTCATTTCTTCAATAAATTCTAGGTTTTATTTCATAACTTTCACTTGAACTCAATTATATTCTGAGTATTATATATTCTTTAACCCATTCATTTACTTTTCTAAGGATCATTATCATAAACACTCGAGATATTACATTCACCTATTCTTCTAAGAATTTCGTCCTCAAAATTTTATTTATTAATCTTTATTCATTCAATCTATCAAAATATATTTTACGTTAATACTTTATTCATTCATTAGGTTTTATAATCAAATTCTTTCTCTAAGAATCTTTCTAAGATCATCATAGTTGTAACGCCCCGAAATCCGGTCCATCTTCACACCCGGATTTCGTACGTCACGAGTACATCATTCATCCAACATACATCATTATATACTGAAATATAATATCATACATTCTGAATTCCCAGGTTCTCGAAACCTTATAACCTCTTTCCTTACAAATAATGATAATCACATTATTCCTTTCATCTTACAAGATTGACTTTTATTCGCCACCAAGGATACATACTGTTCATTAAACTAGTCTATAGTTTAATTTTTATCTTTCTACATTACAAGTCTTCACTTGTTCTTCTCGCTCATTCATATACTGAATGGCACTTCGTCTGGGTACCGCTCAACTTGATCTTTACGGGATCCTTAATTTCTTCTAACATCGTTCGCTGAAAAATGTTTTTCATTTAAAGCAAGTGTGAGCATTCAATTGCCCAGCAAGTCATAACAGTTGAACAAACAACTTCATGAATTTAAACATTCTTTTCAGACTTCAATAACCGAACAAGGTTACGAAGCAGCTTGAATAATAGAAATAGTCTTGATTCCTATCATCTTAAAACATTAGTCACATTCACTTTGAAATACTTTCATTCTCTATTCTCTTTCATACACATCCTGTCTGGCTAGAATCAATAGCACAGACTTAAAAATAACGGTTCATGTATAAACAGAACATTCTTTTATTGAACAGTTCATCTCACAGAAACACCGAAGTGTTCAAATTGTGGCACAAGGCCTCATACGTTCTACCACTTGTACAAATATCACACAGTCGCACATAGATATAACTTCTCAAGTTCAACATCTGAGAAGTTTTAGAAACTAGCATTCATTTAAAAATATGAATGAAGTTAGGAAAGTTGCCTTACACACAGCTACAGCTTACGCTGAACTGCTCATTCCAATCCCTATAACACATAAGGAAAAACAAATACACCAATTAGTCATATACTTGACTTATGCATTAGTTTACTTAACTTTACTTCTTAAGGTTCGCGTTCTAACAATATAATTTTACGCGACTAACTTTTATTACCGCTTTACGGTTTCATGACATACGGAGATGTCTTACTCAAAACTTTCATCATCTTTGATGATTTACATTCTTATCTTCTTCTTATACTTCTCTAGGACTTAACACACATCGCTTCTCTGCTAGTAGTCCATATGGTACTCTGAGTGGTTTCCCACAAACAACCAACAAACAAGTTCCCGTCTCATCTACACTGCCATCACAATGAGTTAGATCGGTTTGCGATTTAGATATACCTTCGCTCTCTGAAGGAATTGTTTAGCCCAGCTCCCATATGTCAACCATCAAAGGTTACGATTGTACCACAACCTAAACTTATCTTAACTTATACGAACTATTAAACTATAATGTTCGTAAAATCAATTTCTTTTTCCTTATGGCTTTCTAGCAACTAAATGCCATACCTCATGATTCATTCTTTATCATCTAAGTCATACAATCTTTTGTATACTCGGAATGATCATCCAATGTTAATACTATGAGAACATAGCGTTAAACATTTCATATTAACTTATTCATACCTTACAACGTCCGGTTCATTCAACTTGGAACTTTGTCCAAGTTATACTTATTAACTCGGCTTCTTAACGTTATACGTTATTATCTTTAACTTAGTTTCTTCACCGTTCATGGCTAAAACTTAGTCTTCATTACATTACGGTTAAACCATACACGAAGTGTAGGTTCTGCCCGTTTAACACTCGCTTACACTCAACCCTTATGCTGGTTAAAGTGTTCAACGCTTACTTCATTCTAACATTCTCTATCCGACTCACACTCGGACTTTCTTTAATCTCATTACCGTTTGTTACGGCTTTCCTTGATAATTCATATCTTACTTACTACCTTCATCAACGTCTAAGTCATACAACTAGGGTATACTTAGAACGTTCGTCAAATGTGAATACGATTTACGCGGATCGTTTACATATTTAACGTTCACGTTGCTCGTTTCTTAATCTCTCATTCAACCTTTACTCAAGATTTTAATTGCTTTCGATCGTTATCCATCCCATAAACCCCATGTTCATTATTCTTTCTTAATGTCAAAGCCATACGGTTTGCTGTATGCTAAGACCGATCGTTCATCGCAACAACGTTGCGTTCACATCGTCTAAATTCTTTACATTCATCTCTCAACGCCATATCATAACATCAAAATGTTATACATTAACATCGTCAACCAACGTCTAAGGAATCACAACCATAGCAATCCCTCACGTTCGTTTATTGCGACTACGGTCCCCGGACATCGGTTCTGTAACCCGCATCTACATTCTTCATCTTTTATTCTCGTTTAATCTTTTCGTTCAACCTTTATTAAAGGTTTAAAACACTTGATTGGATGTTACATTACGTGAACTACATGTTCATACTTCTTTCTTGCACATCCTTCAGTAACTGAGAACTAAAAATCTCATTTCTGGGCATTGCTCAAGACCGCAAGATCAAGTGCTACCTGCGTGCCCTTCCTTTCCTCTCGTCTTTGCTGCGCGACCTACTTCTTTCTCCTCTCTTCCGGATGGCGCTTACTGGCGCGAGTCCTTACTTAATGGTCGTCGGCTGCTACACACTCGAAAGATTTTCGTCTTGTCAGCATGGCGTGCTGCGGTGCCATAAATTATACTACTGTTTACACAACGACGAACTCTTATAGTGTACTCAGACAACATTACGCATGGCTGCAAGTGCCCGACCTCCAAGGCACAACTTCATGACTAGCAACACAGAGTATGAAACCTAGAAAAATTTCTAAGTCTTTTACAAGCTTGAGACGCCGATTTCGAAATCTCATAACTTCTTCGTTATAACTCGGAACGAAGTCATTCCAAAGCCATTCTCCTCCTTATCTTACGTACTTTAATATGCCCCAGATAGTACTTCGTTCTGAATCTGTTAACATGCCATTCAATTGGCTTAATCTTAACCCTTCATTAATTTTTACACTTTTAATGTTCTTCACTCATTCGTCCGTAATTCGGTCATCCAAACTCGAAATTCGTTCGTTCTTGAGTCCACGACTCACGTTTTATACATTCTCTTATATTTTTATGAAACCCTACACGTTCGGGTTCATTTAATAACTTTCAAAATTTCGTTCTTCTTTTACAAAATTTTTGCCATAACTTTGTTATAGCTTAGTTTTAATCCGTTCTTCATGAAAATTTCTACCGTTCTTAACCAAGCAATAAGCATCTAACTTATTTACGATGGTTTTAAACTTGTCCATCAACAACAATTACACTACGATGGTTTTAAATTTGTCCATCAACAACTTTCTTCGTGTTCTTCGTGTTCTTCGTTCGTTCTTCATTTTAATCGATATTTTAGATTATAATTTCACCTTTTCTTGGAATTTGATGTTATAGAACATCATTCCTTACTTAATTCACGTACTCGTTCATAATATTCATTCGGATCGCTCAAAATCCTCACGAATCTTATACTTGCTTAAGAAATTTATAAACTAAATTTCTAATTTTTATTTCTTCATTTTCTTACGATTTCAACCATATGAAATCATTCTCAATATCTTTTGCTCCTTATTCTCATTAAGTTATGTTTTTGAACATAAAAACTTAAAGAAAAATGAGAAGAAGGATTACCGTTCTTCTTTAATCTCCTTCCGTCAGACAAAGCGTGTATTCAAGCTAGCTTTTCCTTCCTTCTTCTCCTTCTCTTCCCCAATCCGAACTCTCTCTCCTTCTCTCTCAAAGTGTAGGATTTTCAAAATCCCATTCAAATGAGATTAAGCTTCCTATTTATAGATTTTCAAGGTTAGGGGCAAAATAGTCATTTCGCCCCTAAAATCACTATTCACACCTCCTTACTATTCAAGAGTTAAGGACTAAGTTAACTTAGCCCTCAGGTTTGCTTAACCCATAAGTTTCATAGTTCCGTCTTTCGGGTTTCGTCCGACAGTTTTAAAAATTGCAATTCTTGGAATCCAAATATTTTGGGATATTTCGTCTTTCCTTTACCGATTAACTTGTACGTATTTTTTGGATTTTTGAAAAACTGAAAAACACTTTTTGACATCAAGCTAAACGAGTGAAAAGTATATAACGGTACCTTTCGTCATTTTTATTTCGTCCGATTTCTGCACGTTTTTTGAGAAAAACTTTTATAAGCTTACTTAACTTTTCACGATATATTATCGTCAAATCTTTCAACGGAATGTCATTTCAACATACCGAACTCTCGAAAAGGCTTAGGTTATTCAAACCCTAACCCTTAGGTTTCGCCGGGTGAATAGTGCCTATTTCGTCTTTTTCCCAGGAAATATTTTATTCCCGGAATTTTTTTTTTTTCGTCTTGAAAATTCTTACTCATTCAATCTAGCTCGTAGCCAGAATCCTCCCGATTAATAATCATTCTAGGTTATAAAATGATTAATAAACACATAACACATAATAGTATTAATAAAAATTCATTTTATTAATAACTAATTCTTTAAATCTAAATTCTGGATAATCCAAAATACCGGGTTGTTACAATAGTCCTCACCTCTTCCTCTTCTAAGAGTTTCATATTTTTCTTTTGTCTGGAATTTCATTTCTTTCTTAAAATTATTATTTTTTTACTTATTTTTCTCATCCTTTCCACTTTCACCTTTCAGAGTAATAAGAATCTTCCACAATTGCTCAATAATTGGGAAACAATATGAATAACATGAATTTAAAAGATTCCAAATCATGCTGAGGGGTCATAAGACCTTGAAGTAAGTCCCTAGGTTATCAAGTATCTCGACTTAAACCTTTAACAGTCATAAGACTATACGGACCTTGAACTTTTCTCCAGGTTTAATAGTGCATCACCACTGTAAACCATCTTTAACACAATGTTTAGTAATCACACAAACTGAAAACACTCCCTGTAAGTACTCTAGGTGATCAACCTATCGTACCCCTACATCGTGCACAACGTATTACATCTTAACATCGTAACGACTATATACGTTACTTTCGGAACCATTGTCTCCAATAACATGTCCCTTTTTTTTCAGGGTTGTTTAGCTCAGCTTCTTAACATTTGAATCATTCCAAAACAATTTGGTTTGGTATAGTTTGACAAAGAACGCTTGTATACCTTTAATATTAGTCTAGCTGAATCAAGTAGCATAGACTTTTAGCAATAACTCGGACATCAATCGAGATATATATATATATATATATATATATCCATATTATTAATTTTTTTAACCAACTCAATTAGTATACCTTTCTTAGTTTAAAGAAAATCAAATAAAAACTTTTTATGACGTCATGATTGTAAGACCCCAGCTTTTATAAATAAAGATGAATTTTTTTCTATAAATATTATTTTTGAATAAATTTGATATAATGTTATAGTTTTGGGTAATATTTATAAATTTTGCAAAGTATGCAAGTGGTTATATTATTCGATTGGTCGGGGAATATTCGATTTAGCAGGGAATATTCCTACAACGGCTCAATCATTGGTGGACCCCACAAATGTAATTATTGTCGGATTGAGAAAATGACAAAAATATTTTATTGAAATAACGGCGGAAGTTTTACTGGTTGATCTTGTTGAACTACTTTCGGTAGTAAAAATACGATGTCGTACGTGGTTGCATAGTAGCACACGGTATTGATTATCGATGCTTATGTGAGAAGTCACTCGGTTTGATTCGATTATTGTCGATTAATAATATGAATTATTATAATGATAATGACGTTTTTGTTTTATTCAGATTATTAACGTAATAAAAGCGAAACATCTTTTTATATAAAATGTAATACTTTATTAAAGTTATTCTATAAATAAAATATATTATATTTTATTATGCATAGTGTTGCATAGTATTTTGCATAGTGTTGCATAGTGTTTGCATAGTAAAATGTTTTTATATAAATAGAATATATTATATTTTATTTAAAAGATTTTGCTTTAAATATGGACCGTCGATTAAAGTAAATCAATCTGACCGCTTCATGGATTAATTACTATGCATTCTATTTTCCTATAAATAAAGCTCATTCCTTCATTATTTTCTTACGAATTCACTTTGAAACTCTCAGAGAGAGAAACTATAGAGAAAAGAAGAAAAGTATTCGCTACTTCACTTTGCCAATATTCGGTTCTTCTAAGGTAGGGAATATTATTTATTGTACTCGTAAGGATAATATTCTTTTGTATTCATGAAGAGAACTTGATTATTCCATTCCTTATTATTCTATTGGAATAACTTTTGATACGCGACTACCCTATACTTGGTGACATTCTTCTATTATTACATCTTTATTATTACATTGGAACATCACATGCATGTGTTTTACACCGACCGGTTCCGCCTCTTTATTATTCATTGGAACATCCTCATCACGTGTGTTTTACACCGGACTGGTTCCGTCTTTATCATTCTGTTGGAATATCCTATCATGTGTTTTAGACCGGATCCGGTTCCATCTTTATTATTCTGGTGGAACATCCTATCGGTGTGTGAATTTCACCGACTTTGGTTCCGTTATTATTATTCTGTGGAATAACTCGTTTATGCATCTGAATCTGCATGCACGGTGATTTCTTTTGTTATTCCATTCTTTATTATACCCAGTTGGTTAAAACTTTGACTTCTATACTCCATGAAATTAGTAGAATATCCTTGATATTTGCGTTTCATCCGGTATCTTTTTATGGAAATATTCTTCTCATCATTCTAGAATTTTACTCTACAAAACAGTATCATGTTGACAATTTGGACGTTAATTCTTGGATAAAATAATTCTTGAACTTGTTTTATTTAATTCTTATATCATTGTCATCATCCTCATGTTTATATTTTTTTAAAGTCATCTCGTGGCTGTAGTGCATAGATGGACTTGGTATGATTATGACCGAGAGACTATTCTTGTGTAATCATGGCCGTAATGTTACAAATGATGTGGTAAAAATCCTCGATTAGTAGTAGTGCATTGATGGACGATTGTTGGCATGATCATGACCATTAATGAATACACAACTATTCTTGGCCCGTAGTGCATGAATAATTGTGGTCGTGATACTAAAGAATATCCTTGGCCGTAGTGTGGGGGGTGATTCAATGATGTGGATTATTTATTAAAGTCGAGTCTCAAATATATAAAAGATGATGAAAAACCTTTTAAATCATATAAGATAGTAGATTTTATTTTCTACTTGACTCTTTTAATGGATTGCTTGTTCCGCTGCAGTTAAACTTGATGTTTATTATATTTTATCAGTTTAACACTGTTGAAGGCTAATGATAATTTATTCTGCATTATCTTAGTCATAATATTTCTTACTGGGCTAGTTGAGCTCACCCTTTCTTTCACTGTTCTCTTCAAGAAATGAGAACATAGCTGGGACGAGTCGGGGAATGGAGTAATGGTCCAGAGGATAGGCTTTAGTAGTCTCACTATTCTGCGAAATAGTGTGATAATAATTGTAATGAGGACTCCTTTTGAGTTTGTATAATATCTAGTAGATAATATTTGTATTCAAACTCACGGTTTATGTCGTATTGTATACCTACGCTTATATTAGTAAGTTGTATTTAAATTACATGTACCATGTATCGACTACCCAAGATGGGTGATGTATACCTAATTTTGGGGGCGTCACGGTTGGTATCGAGAGCTTAGGGATATGATCCTCGCTAAGATGTGAGAATAGTACTAGGAGGGAGAGACAGGGAATACCTTCGCTAGTATGACCTACCTAAGTTTATGTGCTATTTTATTGGTCGGTCGAGAATATAGGGATAATTTGTTACATGTCAATTAACCTTTTGTTTTGTGGCGATGATCTCGAAAATGACATCCGAGAATGTTGAGAATAACAATGGAGCACAAAGCGATCGTTGATTCGCCACATATCAATAATCAGGATAATGTGCATCAAGAAGGCGACAATCCTCATGCAAACAACAACACTGACCAAATGATGAATGATCAAATGTTCAGAGGCTTTATGCAATTTATGCAATAGTAGGCGAGAGCGACTCCTGTCCAAAACGTAGGTGGAAACACGAAAAACTCTCGGGCGATCACCGCTAAACAATTCAAGGAGCTGGGACCACCGGAGTTTAAGGGAGAACCAAAACCACTTCTGGCGGAAGCATGGATAAAGCAGATTACCAAGATATTTGATGTCTTGGGATGCTCCGAGGAGCAAAAGGTTCCCTTCGCCTTTTTATGTTGCTTGGCGGAGAGAGCGGATTCTTGGTGGAAATCGGTAAAAACGCGATCAACTCTTCGACTTGTTGTTTAAAGATATCTTGGGAGAAGTTCGGGAGTCGTTCAACGACAAATACTTTCCCGAAAGTATTCGCCACATGAAGGAGGTGGAGTTTATCAAGTTGGAACAAAACAATATGACCGTATCGCAATACGAGGCAAAATTTGCGAAGTTATCACGATTTGCGTCCCACTTGGTGGATAATGAAGAAAGAATGGCGCGAATGTTTTTAAGAGGTTTGAAGTGTGAGATACGTCAACATCTTCAGATGTTGTAAATAGGGCTCAGTTAGTGGAACGCGATAACGAGTCAACGCAACTAAAAGAGAGCAGTTGGCAAAATTATAATACCAGCGAGAGTAGTCATCGAAGCGGTGACAACAAGCGTGGAGGGAATCAACAGGCCAGATATGGTAACCACTTCGGTGGTAATCAGGTCCAAAACAATAAGAATGGACATTTCAAGAAACGGAGATTCAACAATGATGGGAAGACGTCAGCACCAACACCCGTTGTTAAGGAAGGAGAAAGACCACCTATCATATGCTTCAAATGCGGAGGAGAGGGACACATCAGTCCAAACTGCGCCATGCCGTCCAAAGCATGTTATAATTGTGGAAGAGAAGGTCACTTAACTCGATTTTGTCGTTTCATCAAGACAAATTCAACTAGGATGGAGGCACCAAAGGCCATCCCGTAAAAGTCAAACCGGTAAGTGCAAGGGAGAGGCGTTTGTTGTGACCTCCCAAAGAGCAAGGAACCCGAATGAGGTCATCACGGGTAAGCTTATCATAAACTCTAATGAAGTCTATACTTTATTTGATACCGGGTTCTACCCATTCTTTTATTTCTCCTACTTGCGCTCATCGATTAAATTTAACTACGGAGAAATTAGACTTTGACTTATCTGTGGAAACTCCAGTTGGGAGAAACCTTTATTACATCCACTTTGCTTATAAGTCTTGTTTGGTTCAAATCGGTACCCTCACATTACCGCATCGATCTTATTTCATTAAAAATACTTGCATTTGACGTGATTCTAGGGATTGATTGGTTAACTACTTATCATGCAAAAATTGATTGTTTTCGTGGGTTGTTAGCTTTCATATTCCTAATCAACCTATTATCTTAATTCAAACGACCAAACCATTAAAATCAATCACGGTCATCTCATGCCATAAAGCTATTGGTTTATTGAAAAACGGATGTCAAGCTTTCTTAGCTCATGTCACGATTTAAACAAAATACGCCGGTTTTGAACGATATTTCTATTGTTAATAAATTTCCGACGTATTCCCAGAAAGAACTTCCTGGCCTACCCCGAGGCGTGAAATTGAATTTTGTATCGACCTTGAACTCGGGTACAAAACCTATTTCCAAAGCCCCATATCGAATGGCTCTATTGAACTTCGTGAGTTAAAGACCCAACTACGAGAATTGTTAGACATTGGCTTTATTAGTCCCCAGTACTTCTCCTTGGGGTGCTCTGTTCTATTCGTGAAGAAGAAAGATGGGAGTATGCGACTTTGTATTGATTATCGGGAGTTGAATCATGTCACCATCAAAAATAGGTATCCATTGCCACGTATTGATGACCTGTTTGACAAGTTGTAAGGAGCTAAATTCTTTTCAAAGATTGATCTTCGTTCCGGATATCACTAATTGAAGATTAGAACCGCTGACATTCCAAAGACGGCTTTAACTCTAGATGCGGGCATTATGAATTCCGAGTCATGTCCTTTGGATTGACTAATGCTCCTGCTGCCTTCATGGATATGATGAACCGAGTATTTAAGGAATATTTAGATCACTTTGTGGTCGTCTTTATTGATGACATCCTTATTTATTCCAAAAGTCGTGAAGATCATGAAAGCAACACTTGAGGTGACACTCCAAAAGCTTCGTGAATATAAGCTTTATGCCAAGTTGAAGAAATGCGAGTTCGGCTTCAAGAAGTAGCATTCCTTGGCACGCGTGGTATCAAGTCATGGAATATCGGTTGACCCAAAGAAAGATTGAAGCTATTCAAAGTCGGGAACAACCTAAATCGATGACCGAAGCACGTAGCTTTCTCGGTTTAGTTGGTTATTATCGGAGATTCGTGGAAGGATTTTCTTGAATCGCTACTCCATTGACTCAAATGACTCGAAAAAGATACAAAGTTCTATTGGAGCGAAGAATGTGAGAAGAGTTTTCAAGAACTCAAGAGGAGACTTATTTCAAAGACTTGTTCGACAATACCATCCTGCTCGGAGGATTTGTCATCTCTGATGATGCTTCTAGCAAAGGGTTGGGATGTGTTCTCATGTAACATGGAAAAGTTATAGCCTATGCCTCGCAACAACTCAAAGAATATGAGAAGAATTATCCTACTCATGATCCGGGTTGGCAAACGTTATCTTTACACTTAAAATTTGGAGGCATTACTTGTATGGGGAGAAAGTGGAAATCTTCTGAGATCATAAAAGCCTCAAATATTTCTTCACTCAAAAGGAACTCAACATGCGACAACGACGCGTTGGCTTGAATCATTGAAAGATTATGATCATACCATCCAATACCATCCCGGAAAAGCGAACGTGGTAGGCGGCGCATTGAGTGAAGACCATATGCAAGTACGAGTGCGATATTGTCAACGCAAAGGCCCATTTTGTGTGACTTGCAAAGGATGGAGATAGAGTTAAAGACTCCATGGACGCATGTGATGATAGCGAATATACGAGTAGAACCGACTTTAATCGATAAAGTTAAAGCTGCTCAAGCTACAGACCTGGAGCTGATGCGTATGAGGAAGAAAGTGCAAGAAGGTGCTATCTTAGGAAGCAAGAATCGATGAAGAAGGAATACTTGAGTCAACTCCAGACTTTGTGTTCCTAACGACCCTGATTTAAAGTATAATATCATGATGGAGGCGCACAACACACCATTTGCAATCCATCCCGGGAGTACCAAAATGTATCATGATATTCGTCATACATTTTGGTGGAGCAATATGAAGAGAGAGATAAGCTTGTTTATCTCAAGGTGTCTAACTTGTCAACGAGTTAAAGCGGAGCATCAAGTACCAAAAGGTCCATTGCAACCACTTGAAATTCCGAATGGAAGCGGGAGCACATTACCATGGATTTCATTACTGGCCTTCCTTGGGTTTCTCAAGGCATTGATGCGATTTGGGTCATTGTTGATAGATTGACCAAGTCTGCTCATTTCTTCTGATCTGAAACTTATACACTTGAACGTCTTGCTCAGTATGTACATAAATGAGATTGTAAGATCGCATGGTATCTGTATCCATAGTTTCGATCGAGACCCAAGATTCACTTCACGATTTTGGGTTAGTTTGCAAAAAAGCTATGGGCACAGACTTACAATTTAGCTCGGCATATCATCCTCGAATCGGACGGACGGTTGGAGAGGACTATTCAAACTCTTGAAGATCAATTAAGACTCTGTCCTTGATTTCAAGGAGTTGGGACAAGTTCTTACCATTGGTGGAGTTTTCCTACAACAACAGCTTATCAAGCAAGTATAGGCATGGCTCCATTCAAGCGTTGTATGGAAGAAAGTGTCGTTCTCCGGTATCTTTGGGATGAGGTGGGTGAAGCAATGTTGTTGGGACCGGGAGTTGAGTGCGCATGACTACTAAAAAGATTCAAACAATCCGAACAACGTATAAAAACCTCACAAAATCGACAAAAGAGTTATCTTGATCTTCATCGAAAGGGCGTGGAATTCGATATAGGAGATCATGTGTTGTTAAGAGTTGCTCCATGGAAAGGAGTTACAAAATTTGGAAAGAGAGGAAAACTTAATCCTCGATTCATCTGGTCCATTTTAATCCTCGATCGAGTAGGAATCGTGGCCTATAGACTGCTTTTCTGCCAAATATGTCTCGTGTTCATAACGTTTTTCAAATATCTATGTTACGTAAATATGTGAAAGACCCGAACCATATTATTGAGTTAGAACCGGACGAAATAGCGGAAGATTTGACGTATGAAGAGGTTCCTGTTCAAATTTTGGATAAGAAGGAACATATTCTACGCTCCAAGGTTATACCTCAAGTCAAAGTTTTGTGGAGGAACCACGATGTTGAGGAAATGACTTGGGAGTTAGAATCTGAAATGAAATCAAGGTATCCTTACCTCTTCGACATACCAGGTACGTACCCAAATTTCGAGGGCGAAATTTCATAAGAAGGGGAGGTTGTAAGACCCCAGCTTTTATAAATAAAGATGAATTTTTTTCTATAAATATTATTTTTGAATAAATTTGA
Source organism: Panax quinquefolius (assembly GCA_020205615.1). NCBI lineage: Eukaryota > Viridiplantae > Streptophyta > Magnoliopsida > Apiales > Araliaceae > Panax > Panax quinquefolius. Next base: position 108,774,619 of record CM035169.1, read on the forward strand.
TATAATGTTATAGTTGTGGGTAATATTTATAAATTTTGCAAAGTATGCAAGTGGTTATATTATTCGATTGGTCGGGGAATATTCGGTTTAGCAGGGAATATTCGTACAACGGCTCAATCATTGGTGGACCCCACAACAGAATTATTGTCGGATTGAGAAAACGACAAAAATATTTTATTGAAATAACGGCGGAAGTTTTACCGTTGATACTGTTGAACTACTCGATAGTAAAAGTATAGTAATACGTGTGGTTGCATAGTAGCACACGAGTATTGATTATTGATGCTTATGTGAGAAGTCACTCAGTTTGATTCCATTATTGTCGATTAATAATATGAATTATTATAATGATAATAACGTTTTGTTTTATTCAGTATTATTAACGTAATAAAACGAAACATCTTTTATATAAAATGAAATACTTTATTAAAGTTATTCTATAAATAAAATATATTATATTTTATTATGCATAGTGTTACATAGTGTTTTTGCATAGTGTTTTGTATAGTGTTGCATAGTGTTTGCATAGTAAAATGTTTTTATATAAATAGAATATACTATATTTTATTTAAAAGATTTTGCTTTAAATATGGACCGTCGATTAAAGTAAATCAATCTTGACTGCTCATGGATTAATTACTATGCATTCTATTTTCCTATAAATAGAAGCTCATTCCTTCAATATTTTCTTTTAATTCACTAAAACTCTAGAGAGAAACTATAGAGAGAAAGAAGAAAAGTATTCGCTACTTCACTTTTGCAATATTCAGCTTCTTCTAAGGTAGGGAATATTATTTGTTGTACTCGTAAGGATATTATTCTTTTGTATTCATGAAGAGAACTTCGCTTATTCCATTCCTTATTATTACATTGGAATAACTTGTATCATGCTGACTACCCTATACTTGGTGACATTCTTCTATTATTCTGTCTTTTATTATTACATTGGAACATCCTGTGCATGTGTTTTACACCCATACGGTTCCGCTCTTTATTATTCTGTTGGAACATCCTCATGCATGTGTTTTACACCGGACTGGTTCCGCTCTTTATCATTCTCATTTGGAATATCCTATCGTGTGTTTTACACCGGATCCGGTTCCATCTTTATTATTCTGTTGGAACATCCTATCGGTGTGAATTTCACCGACACGGTTCCGTTATTATTATTCTGTTGGAATAACTTTTATCTGCATCAAGTACCGCATGCACGGTGATTTCTTTTGTTATTCCATTCTTTATTATACCCAGTTGGTTAAAACTTTGACTTCTATACTCCATGAAATTAGTAGAATATCCTTAATATTTGCGTTTCATCCGGTATCTTTTTATGGAAATATTCTTCTCATCATTCTTGAATTTTACTCTACAAAACAGTATCATGTTGACAATTTGGACGTTAATAATTCTTGGATAAAATAATTCTTGAACTTGTTTTATTGAATTCTTATATCATTGTCATCATCCTCATGTTTATATTTTTTTTAAAGTCATCATGGCCTTTAGTACATAGATGGACTTGGTATGATTATGACCGAGAGACTATTCTTGTAATCATGACCGTAATGTTACAAATGATGTGGTAAAAATCCTCGATTAGGTCGTAGTGCATTGATGGACGAGTTGTTGGCATGATCATGACCATTAATGAATACACAACTATTCTTGGCCGTAGTGCATGAATAATTGTGGTCGTGATACTAAAGAATATCCTTGGCCAGTAGTAGTGTGGGTGATTCAATGATGTGGATTATTTATTAAAGTCGAGTCTCAAATATATAATGATGATGAAAAACCTTTTAAATCATATAAGATAGTAGATTTTATTTTCTACTTGACTCTTTTAATGGATTGCTTGTTCATTGCTGCGCTTAAACTTGATGTTTATTATATTTTATCGCTTTAACAACATTGAAGGCTAATGATAATTTATTCTCGCATTATCTTAGTCATAATATTTCTTCTTGGGCTAGTTGAGCTCACCTTTCTTTCACCGTTTCTTCTCTTGAAATGAGAACATAGCCGGGACGAGTCCTGGGAACGAGTAATGGTCCGGAGGATAGCGTTAGTAGTCCTCACTATTACGTGAAATAGTGTGATAATAATTGTAATGAGGACTCCTTTTGAGTTTGTATAATATCTAGTAGATAATATTTGTATTCAAACTCACAGTTTATGTCGTATTATACACGACAGTTATATTAGTAAGTTGTATTTAAATTCTGTACCATGTATCTGACTACCCAAGATGGGTGTTGTATACCTAATTTTGGGGGCGTCACAATGATACTGTACCGTCTTAATAGTACGTTGAGGATTCTATCATTTTGTGACTTCGTCATACTACATCATACCATAGTGGGCTGACGATCATATGATCACATCCATAACCAGGTTCCATTGCATTGATGACTCCATCGTTTATCATATCACTCAATACATATAGTTAAAATATATTTTGAAAATTTTAAACTATCATTTTTTTTCTATTCGAAACAAACAACATAGATACGCGAATAATAACACTATTTTAAAATTTCTTTGGTTCACTAGTGTGATCCAACATTTTTTAAAAATCAAAAGTACAACCATCGACACGAAGTAAATAAATCTCGAAAGTCTAGCATAACTAGTAGATTTAGAATATCCAGGTATCCATCAACTTCAATCTTTACTTCATTACTTCATTACTTAACCATTCTATCAATCTTCAACTTCATCAATGCTCTCTATACTATGACCGTTTTCTACCCAATATAGTTAATCAAACTTACCACACTTTAGAAATCCAGGAACTTGCCACAATAATATGAGTTTAAGAACTTATCCTAGTCAGACCATAGTCATCCATTCGCTGAGGGGTTCAAAACATACCATATTATTATGAGTCACGAACTTACCATATGCATTAGTTTTAAGAACCGCACCTAATCCTAATAATATTTGACTAATCTTAATAGTTTCTAACTATCAAACATACACATGAGAAAAGAATCACATTTTCACGCCATATACATTGATAGCGCGATACCGACACTCCAATGATTATCAATGTGATAAACTGAGTGCAAACACAAAACCCTCGCTCATACAAAGATTTGTACAACTCAACCATCACATGAGTCCTCAATTGAAATCCCACCTAACTCTATCTTACTCTTAATTTGCTCTTTGCTCGATACGAATTCCTTATATCACATTATCTATAACTCCTTATGAGTTTATCATATACTATTTCATAGTACATCATCTTCATAGCATCAAGCTATAATTATTCAAACATTACAAACCATCTTCCTTTTATAACTTAAAAAGATCACGTCGTGATCTTATTCCATAATCATCTCCCTTAAAATTCTTTTCTTAACTCGTGATCGTTTTGTTTTAGGATCCTCTTTCTTTCCCTTTTTTTTATCATTTACGACATTATTCGTTATCTTGGCTATTGCCATTTTTTATCTTTATATCTCTTCAAGATTCTTCTTTGAATTCTCTTGTTTATATAACAATTCTTCCTTTAAGAATTTCTAACTTCATTTACATTGCTCAACATTTCATTCAAGTTCTACATTTTCATCATACGTAACCATTTTCTATACTTTGATTTTACATCGAGTCTCTAATAGTTTCAATATGGTACGCTGAGTGGTTTCCCACAAACAACCAACAAACTAGGTTCCGAGTTACTAGTTCGTATATACCTCCGCTCTATGAAGGAATCATTTAGCCCAGATACCATACATCAACTATTAAAGAGTACGATTGTACCACACTTAGATATAACTTTTTTGTCTTAGCTTCTTTATCATTCTCTTCTTATAGACATTGTCTATTTATTATCACCTTACATCCTTATTATTGGAGTTGGGTAACCCCACATTCATATTTCTTATAACTCTATGAGATTCTTCTTGAATCCTCTCACACATGTTTTAATCCCTTCTTTATAAATTTCTTAAATTATTTCTTATTGTTCAACCTCTATTTGAGCTTATTCGTTCATTATCTTCACCTCTCTTCTCTAAGGTTATAGCCTAAGGTACTCGTACCTAAGGTTTATAACATACAGCTTTGATACCAACTGTAATGACCCCAAAATTTAAATAATTTAATTCTCGACTTCGGTCGTTAATAACACGTCTAACTTTTGATTTTTATATCATTATTCGATGTTAAACTTAATAAGATGCGGAATAATTTAAACTTTTCTATCTCCTTACTTTAATTCCCTAAATCAAAACCTTTATCATCTACATGTCTTTGAATCATATATATTCACAAATATATACTAACAACAACCACATAAATAAAATATTTATTTTATTTAATAAATATTTTAAATTACAAATAAAATTCTGGATTGTTGCATCATTCCCTCCTTACAAGGATTCTGTCCCCAGAATCACAACTCAAACAATTCATTCGTCTCACAATCAATTAGAACTATTCTAATCTTATTTAAATAATTAAATTAAACTATTAATTCATTTAAATAAATAATATTTATTCTACTATAAGGATAAACCTCCTTAATGATCAATGATTTTTTCGATAATATAGATTTCAACATTAATCATAAAAGAACTTTTGAGTAAATAGTTATCGTACAATTCAATCATTCCACCATACAATGTCCCAATTGAATATAAGACATGAAATTATTGTCCAGTCTTATTTTATTTATTTATATGTATTTCGATTCACAAATACACAACTCCAAATAATGCAAATTAGAAACTCCTTTCTAATTTCATTCCACCTTGGCCAATGATTCCTTTCTTGTCATTTATTGAATCACATAGGACATTCTATCCTTTTACTAGAAACGGTAGATTCTTTATTGATCATTCATTATCACCATATATAACTTATTACACCAAACATACCATTTGATATACCCTAACGGTATATCTCCACTACCACCGGCATTCTCTGCCTTAGTTCCTCCCTCTCCGTTGCTCTTATTCTTTCTCTCTTTGTGGTATTGGGTCTATGCCTTACTACCACCTTCCGCTATAATTGCTTTCTTCAGAATGGTCCTATAGGAAGCACTCTAAAACACAGAAATCCTACTATAGAGCCAGGGTTTCAGGCCCTACTCAAACCTACGAGCCTTCCTTTCCTCAGTGTCCACTTGGTGTGGAGCAAACCTTAAAAATTCATTAAATTTGGTCGCGTATTGGGGAACTGTCATCTCCCCTTGCTTAGTTCTAAGAACTTAATATCCATCCTCCCCTGCATACTTGTAGGGAAATAATTGTAGAAGATAACCTTCTTGAATTGTTCCCACGTTACCGCATCTATTCTAGCCCCACCCTGGTGAGCCTCCCACCAAAAGTTGGCTCCTCACTTCTTCATATAGGTCGCAAAAGAAGTCTTTTGCGCCTCAGCTACGTTCGTAATAACAAACGCCTTCTCTATTTCTTTTACCCATGTTTGGGCTTCTAATGGGTCCGTCGTTTCTTTGAACTCCGGCGAACCTACGCTTTTAAATTCTTTAAGGGTAGTCGTTCTGGCTACCCTAGGTCCTGTGGGAGCTCTACCCCCGGTTTTGTTAAATGCAGTCGTTAATAAATTAACGAACTCTTGCATAGGGTTGTTCTTACCCCCTTGGTTATCATTCCACAATAATAACTCATGCCACATCAAAACACATTAAATAAAAACTTCATTATATTAATATGCTTCTTCATAGTTTGAAAATATTTACAATTTGCTTCTATAACCAAAATCTATTACATTTCTATCCTGTAGCGCCCCCAAATCCGGGTATCTTCCAACCCGACAGATGGTGCTATACTGTACAACATTCATACATTCATTCAATTGAAAAGTCTCAAAGAACGAACATAACTTCTATATATTTAAAGTAATATTTACATTTCCCAAGTTCTATACCCGTTACAAAGGTTCTTTGTCATAATATCAGTTAAATTACAACAATAGACCTATACTATTACAAGACAGCTTAGTAATCTTCCTTAGCTTTTCTGTTATCCTTTTTCGATCCTTCGAGACGTTCAGTCTTAGCTGCATTCGTATGGTTCAAGCAAGAGTGAGCATAACTAGCTCAGCAAGTATAACAATTTAATAACAACATGCTTGACACATACAAATCGTATATCTTCGATAACTGAACAATAGTTATGAAGTACTATGGATAACTCCAAATAGCACTTCATCTTTTCTTTCAAAATGTTTTACCATAACAACAGTATTTAGTAAAACATTCACTCCGGTCAGAGACTTCGAGTATTCATTCTTTATTGGAAAAGGACAACTCGGAAGCAAGTCCGTAAGCCCGATATTACTTATGAGCACTTCTAGGTGATCAGCCTATTGTACTATATATTGATCAACACTACATCCATTAAACGTATGCATGTTTAAGCATTTGGCAACCTCACGTGCCTGTCGTTTTACCGACAAAACATTTATTTAACATTTCAGTCTTCTTTTGAAATCCATTACAAGTAGTTGACAAAAGATAACAACATTTGATAATACATGAATAGATTATCAATACATCAAGTCTAGCCAAAGGAATTGGCTTCAACATCAACATACTTCAAGTCATGCGAAAGAATACATGAATCTCAAAAACTTGTTAAGATTTAACTGAGACAAGAATTAGACTACTTGCCTTTAGCGTCTGCTACGGTATTTTAAATTTATGTTCAAGTCGTTCAAGTATCTACAATACATGATCACATAATACCTTACATTAGGTCATATATAATCAAGTATGTATATGACTATATCATACCCTTCATTTCAATCTAATTGTGTATTAGATTCAGTTACTATTCATTCTGTTTTATCGTTATGCTTGCATTATATTTGACTAGGTTATTTCAACCTTTACATTACATTCCTTAAGGTTTAATAAAGTTTAAACAATGTTACATTACCTTCCTTAAGTTATGTTTACTTTTGAATCAATTAGGTTTTCTTTTCTTTGTACTTAGAAACCTTCATTACTATCTTTGTTCTGAGATTGGCGTTGTGGCGCCAGCTTTTTACCTACATCTTGCGCTGCGGTGCGAGCTCTTAATGTCATTGTCCAGACTTGGCCATGGCAATGAGTCCTTACTTTAATGGTAATGCATACGCATTCACTCTCTCGTAGGTTGTTAGTATCTTTCATTCATGGCTGCTGCGGTGCCATATGTATTACTATAGTTACATGCCAATGAAACTCTTATAGTGTGCTTGAGTTCTTCGTTCATTGCCATGTGCATGCATCATTTTGGCTTTAGGGTTGGCGCCATGGCAATAACTCTCAGTGCACGATACCAAATTCAGTTTGTGAATTTTGTGAACTTCCCGGACGCATAACTTCTTCGTTATAAGTCCGAATTGGCTCGTTCAAAAGCCTATGGTTCACAAATTACGTAATCTATATGATCCTTCAAGAATTTTATCTATTTGACTTCGTTTTCTAAAAATTCACCTATTGGTTCATTTTTAACGAAAACGATAAACGTTCGTGAACGTTCAACGCTCGTTTCTTCGTTCTAAGTCGGAATCCGGTCATTTTTGAGTCCGCAACTCTTAAATGCCAATTATGACTTGTCTCTATTGGAAAACAATGGTCTCGTGATCAAACACAAAATTTAACTTCCATTCCGAGAATTTTACGTATTCGACGTTTATCGTCCAATCGTGCAAATTTCGGCAATTCTTCATTCTTATTATTTGTTCAACATTACAAATGAACTTCATTCATAATGTGAACATCTTAACATACTTAATACATCAACTTATAATCATTGTTGGATTTTAGACTTATTTTTCATGAGCTTATAACTTGTCATTTATAAACTACTTAAGATTTGAATATTCATGACTTATGACAATTAAGGTTTCTTAATCATCATACTTTAAATGTTCTTCACATATAACTTTACTTAGTTATATATGATACATATAATCATATAAGTTCTTAATTAACTTTTCTTACTAAACTCATCACAAGTTCATATTTTCATACTTAACATTCAAGGTTAACTTATAATAAGTTTATAACTTTTATAAGTTCAAATGACTTATTGCCAACTTATGTGGCTTAAGTTCATGACTTATACATTCTTCTTGCTTCTTATCATTCATGTTTCTTAATCCATCTTTTCTTATCAACCTATCATGGTAGAGATAGAAGATAATTTAGAGAAGAAGTCTTACTTTTTGTTGTCTTGGTAAGTAGCTTGCTTCTTCTTCTTACTTATGGAAGTGACTTATTGGTAGCTTATTCTCTCTAACAATTAAGCACTTTATATGTGTTGGATTAATTTAACAAGTAACAAATGGCTTGTAAGCCTTCTATATTTATAGAACTTGCAAGGTTAGGGTAAATTGGTCATTAAAACAATCCCACCTCCTTAAGCCACCTCCTTACTATTCATTACTTGCTAACCACTCTCTTATCTCATACTTGGCCATTACTTCAAAGTCTTGGTCATTACTCCTAAGTCTTGGTCATCACACATACTTGATCACCACATTACTTGGTCACCACAATAACCATATCAATATGGTTTGCCCCATGGGCCATACAACCCATGGATTCTAGCTTGGGCTTGGATTAATAAATCCTTGGGCTTTACATTAACAAACACTAGCTTGTTCATTAATCACTTATTGGGCCTCTTCCTTTAATTCACTTGGACTTATATTAATTCTTATCAATCTTTCCAAGTCCATTAACATTTCTTAATACATATAATATAGTTGATCCATTATTCTTGTATTCTAATTCATACAGAATTTATATACGGTATTTCATCCTTCATACAAACTCGTATAATACTTCGTATTATACTCGTTTTCATTACTTTGTACAATACCAAGTATCATACAATTATTACTTATTCCTTAACACTTCGCTTTACTTAACGCTTATAATTTAAGTCCATGTTAATTATTACATTTTCCATAACTAGGTTTTTATTACATAATCCATCTTACCTTGTTATTCCATCATTGCGTATTTCTCGAAACTCAAAAATTATATCCCGAGCAAATCTTCGATGAATGATGTTTTTCTAAAATTTCTAAAACTTTTATTTTCGCTCTTGAAATTCAAACACTTTAATTCATCCACGTAGCTTTCAAATACTACGACATTCTAACATCAATAGGTTATACAATGACAACCATCTTGATAACACATGGAATATGATTTTATTATTATTTAATTTAATAAAATCATTTTACAATAATATCCAAATTTCTCGGTCGTTACATATCCCACAATTGAACTTCACAAAAGTTGGGATTTACAAAAAGACTACCTTTTTTATGCTAAAGAGGGTTTTACATCACTACACACATATCTATAACTCTAAACTTGTAAAAATGCATAACAGCATCCATGAGTTCCTCATTCGCAATCATCGCTAAAATATCCCGACTAATAGTATGTCGAGTCTATCCCGGCTCAATGGAATAACACACAACTTTTGAAATCCCTATGAGCACTCTCGTGGATGTAAGACATATGTGCTATCTTCTGGTCTTTTTAAACCAGTTTCTTACGAAGCTCATCGGTCTCTTCCTTATAGTTCCCAGCCTGCTCTGTCATAAGCACATGTTTATCGTGCTCTAACTCAAAATCTGCTTCTCTAGACATCTTAGCTTCATGAAGATAATCAATCTCTTCATTCTGGTTCTGCACAACTGTACTCAATTGCACATTTCTGTCAAGCACTGCCAGATAGAATGCTCTCATTACATCTAGAGATGTTGACTCTAGTGTAGGTACCACCGTATTAACTAATGTTACCTCTATTTCCTTCTCCTCATAGATCATCATATCCAAGTATGATGTCAAAGCTACATCTCCCTCGGAGTAGTCTTCCTCAGAAAAGTACTCCTTTGGCTCCGACTCTTCTAGAATTACTAATGGTACCTCCGCTATTGGCATGGGTACATGCTCTACTCTGTTCACAAACTCTTCACTCACCGCGTGTATGTCGCTATACATCAAACTATCGATCAACATCCTTCAATAACACATAACATGTTGATTAGTACGTAATATACATTAGTATAAGCACAAATCACATTTAGTTTATTTAGGGTTAACTTCCATCTTTTAAATCTTTCGGTACTGAGTTTCCTCAATACCTTATTAACTCATTCGACTTAAGTAAAGCTTGTGTTTACTTCCTTCGGACTTTTCCTTCCTTAACGAGGTTATTAGCCTAAGGTTCTACCCCCCTTATGTTTTATAACCTAATGCTTTGATACCAACCTATGATGCCCCCAAATCCGGGTATCTTCAAACCTGACAGATGGTGTTCCACGATACTACAATTCATACAGTCATTCCATTGAGACAACAACAAAATGATTGTATTTACTATATTCTTATTACATTTGTAATAAATCCTTTCCCTGGTTCATAACCGAATACATTCTTTGTTCTTCATAAGTATATCACATACAAATACACTAATCTATTACAGGACGATTAACTGTCCATCTTAGCCTCGCCTTTATCTCTCTTAGAACTCTCAGTTCGTTCGGCTTTGGCTGCAAACATATGGTTTAAGTAAGAGTGAGCATTTCTAGCTCAGCAAGTCTTAACAAAGAATCATATGAATATCACATTGAGAATTTCATGCTTATCTTCCATAACTGAACAATTAACTATGAAGCACTATGAAACATTTGATTAGCACTTCTCATTTCATAACAACAATTCCAAAGTATATATAATAGCTTAGGAATTCTAAACCGGTCAAAAGACCATGAACATACTCTTTTCATTTTCATACTTGAAAAGGACTTCTGGCACTAAGGCCATCCATCCGACTTTAATTACGAGTACGTCTAGGTGATCAGCCAATAGTACCCTATGTTGATCAACACTCTTCCGTTAAACGTATTTACGTTTAAGTTTTGGCAACCTCGCGTGCCCATCGAATAATTGATGAAAATATTTTTTTTGTTTGTTCATAGACAAACTTATCTTTACATCCGTACCAAATACTTGGCATAGGATAACGTTAATAGTTCTATATTGAAAGACTTGTAAATAAATCAATCAATCTTTCCAAATTAGTCTAGCCGAGTTAAAACTGGCATCAACCCTTTCTTTAAAATCATTCATGCATTTCATAACATGAATCACAGAAAACTTGGCTAACACAAAGGTTAGACAAGCGATAAGAAAGACTTGCCTTCAAGCGTCTACTACAATATAATTACCTTCCCTTTGAGTTTTTACAGTCTCTACAACACATAACCACATAACATTCCACATTAGGTCATGAATGAACATACATGGTTCCTAATGAATCTTACCCTTCTTCTTAATCTAATCATTTATTAGATTGTTTACTATTGGTTCCGGCTTGCCGTTTACAACTTTCTTACCAACTTCTTTCTCTTCTATGTTGTAAGTGGATTTACTTCATTAATACCACTTATTTTGAATTAATCATCCTTCCTCAGAGCTTACTAACGTTCTTATGTTATTAATCAAAATTCGATCGTCATTGGTTAAGTATACTTATTGCATACCGTTCATGTTCACGTAATATTCAACAACTTTTAGTTGTAACTCTCAACGTTATTGTCATCATCGAAGATGCTACTTTAAGTTAATTAATTCATCATCAATTAACTATCTTTCATCTTGTATACTTAATCACTTATTTCATTAATAAAGTTAAATCAACTTTCTATGCTTCATTATGGCTCATTAACGGTCTTACGTTATTAACCAACCCCCGATCATCATTGGTGAAGTACCAAAGGTGAACATCATACACGATTTATTTATTACTCTCTTGCGTTCTTCGTTTAATTATGGTTAAACCATACATAATCTTCTAATGTTATCACTTTATAAGTGATTTAAAGTCAATCTTATTATGTATATTAAGTACCTTCAATGTCTTACTTTTGGTCTACATCCAAAAGGAATGAAAACCTAACTTGGTCAACATTTTTACCTTTGTCATCATTGCTGGCAAGCATCCCTAGTGTAAACTTCGGCCACGACGCCAGCCATCAGGACTCGGCGGATCCCGGTCTTCAGCAGCCACCCACTCACATGCACCAGTTGGCCAAAATAGTTTGTTTTCTTAACGAAACTCCCGGCTTCCTAATTTGTTCGTTTTACATCCGAATTGACTCATTCGAAAGCCTACAACTCACAAATTACATCCTTTACGTGTTCGTTTAAGAATTTTACACTTTCGAATCCGTTAACTCGGAATTCACCTTTGAGTTCATTTTTGAGCGTTCTTTTAACGTTTTTGACCGTTCAATAATCGTTTTCTTCGTTATAAGTCGGAATTTGACGATTCTTGTGCGAACGACTCTTAATTACCTTATCTCACATGTTGACATTGGAAACCAACGTTTTCAGGTCACACGACAGCTTTTGACCTTTAATCCGAGAATTTTACGTTTTCGACGTTTAACGTCTATTTTCGTAAAATTTGCCATAACTTCGTTACTCGTGTTCTATAAGCTAAATCAAATAGAACACTCCATTTATTCATTATATACATCCTAACCAATCAAGATGCACATACCATATCTATGATGGTTTTCAATTTGTCCATCAACAACCATATTAACATTCAACGATTTCTACGGTTTGAACTTACGTAAACATTTACGATTTCAATTCGATCATGACTTATCAATGTTTTCATTATTAATAGTCATCCTTATTCCTCCTCACTAATCATGCTCCACCAAACTATGATTCTCTACGAGAAAGAAATCGAAAAAGATGAAGACTAATGTTTATAAAATACTACCTTTTCTGTTCTTCGCGTTCTTGCTATACTTCTTATGTTTTGCTTCAAAGTAGGTTGATCACTTGTTTCTAGCTCTTTCTCTCTCTCTCAATATATGTTTGCTAATATTTGTAAACTATCAAATGAGCTAGCCAAGCTTCTATTTATAGGAAACTCAAATGGAGGGCATAAGGGTCAATAATCCACCCACCTCCTTAATCACCTCCTTACTATTCCTTGCTTAGTTCTTAAGTTAACTTGGCCACCACACTCTTTGCTTGGTCATTAAGCTTACTTGATCACCACCCTTACTTAGTCATTAAGCTTACTTTCTAATCACCTAGCTTATCTCTTGCTTGCTCATCACATTTACTTAACCACCAAGCATAATCACTTTACTTAGCCTCCAAGCATAAGCACTTTACTTGGTCATTAATTAACTTATCCTTTGCTTAGCCACCAAGTACGTTAATTGCTCATCACACATAAGCACTTTGCTTAGCCTTTACGTATCTTGCTCATTACACAAAATACTTGGTCATCACACCAAATCCTTGATCACCAAGATTAACCATAAATTCAAGGGTTGCAACATGGGTCACCCTAATCCATTGGATTCTTACTTTGGGATTTTAGCTTAATTAGCTTATCTCATACTTTGGGCTTTCATTTAACAAACACATGGGCTTGTTCACTAAATCACTTTGGACCTTAACCATTTCTACCATTAAGCTTAACCATTCCTATACTTGGCTTGTATAATTCTTAACACATCCTACAAGTCCAATCCATTTGCTTAAAGCCTTATAACGTATAATTTACGTATTAATCTCGTATTCTAACTCATTTACTAATTCATACTATACGATATACCATTATTCATACATACTCGTATAATACTTTGTATCATACTCATATTCATTACATCGTACAATACCGTCATATTATACGATCATTGCTTTAATTCATTATACGCATTTCATTTCCTTCTCAGAAATCACTTTCCTTAATCGTTAGGTTTTAAGTCTGCAGGCGAAAAACTGCGTTTGCCATAACTAAAATATTATTGGATATTCCATCTCACTTCGATATTCTATCGTTACGTATTTTTCAGAAGTTCAAAACTAATTCCCGAGCAAGAATACGTGAATAGTGTTTTTCAGAAAATTTCTCGGAAAGCTTTTATTTTCGTCTTGGAAATTCAAACACTTTAATTCTATCATGTAGCCAAAATACTATGACGTTCTGACATATCTAGGTCATATAACGACCTTCAATTAGCTTACTCCCATAAATAATCAATTAAACTTATTTAACTCACATAATCAAATAAAAATTTAATTCTCCTAAAAATCCAATTTTCTCGGACGTTACAACGATCGCCAGTCGTATGTTATAAATGTGGAGGGGAGGGAAAATCAGTCCAAACTGTACACAGCAGTCTAAAGAATGTTACAATTTTGGAAGAGAAGGTCACCTAGCCCGATTTTGTCGTGCACTAAAGTCAAGTTCAGCTGGGATGGAGGCATCAAAGGTCGTCCCAGACAAAACAAAACAGGTAGTTCAAGGGAGAGCGTTTGTCGTAACCTCCTAAAAAGCGAGGAATCCGAACGAGGTGCTCACGGGTAAGCTAATCATAAACTCTTGCGAAGCTTATACCTTATTTGATACCAGTTCTATCCATTCTTTTATTTCTCCTACTTGCGCTCAACGTTTAAATTTGACTCTAGAGAAATTAGACTTTGACTTATCGGTTGAAACTCCATTAGGAGAAACCTTTATTACATCCACTGTTTATAAGTCTTGTTTGATTCAAATCGGTAACCACATGTTACCTGTCAAACTTATTTCCTTAAAAATACTTGCGTTTGATGTGAATTTAGGGATTGATTGGTTAACTACTCATCATGCAAAAATTGATTATTTTCGTAAGGTTGTTAGATTTCATATTCCTAACCAACCTAATATGAGAATTCAAGTGACCAAACTACTAAAGTCAATCACTGTCATATCAAGCCATAAAGCTATTCGTTTATTGAAAAATGGATGTCAAGCTTTCTTAGCCCATGTCACATATTTAAACAAAAATACGTCAGATTTGAATGATATTTCCATTGTTAATAAATTTCCTGACGTATTCCCTGAAGAGCTTCTTAGCCTACCCCCAGAGCGTGAAATTGAATTTTGTATCGACCTTAAACCTGGTACAAAACCCATTTCCAAAGCCCCATATCGAATGGCTCCTGTTGAACTTCGGGAGTTAAAGACCCAACTACAGGAATTGTTAGACATCGGTTTTATTCATCCTAGTACGTCTCCTTGGGGTGCTTCTGTTCTATTCGTAAAGAAGAAAGATGGGAGTATGTGACTTTATATTGATTATCGGGAGTTGAATCATGTTACCATCAAAAATAGGTACCCGTTGCCTCTCATTGATGACCTGTTTGACTAGTTGCAAGGCGCCAAATTCTTTTCAAATATCGATCTTCGTTCCAGATATCATCGGTTAAAGATTAAAACCGATGACATCCCAAAGATTGCTTTTAGAACTCGGTACGGGTATTATGAATTCCTAGTCATGTCTTTTGGATTGACTAATGCTCTTGCTGCCTTCATGGATATGATGAACTAAGTATTCAAGGAATATTTGGATCATTTTATAGTCGTCTTTATTGATAACATCCTCATATATTCCAAAAGCCGTGAAGATCATGAGAAACACTTGAGGCTGATACTACAAAAGCTTTGTGAGAATAAATTATATGCCAAGTTGAAGAAATGTGAGTTCTGGCTTGAGGAAGTAGCATTCCTTGGGCACGTGATATCAAATCATGGAATATCTGTTGACCCGGCAAAGATTGAAGCAATTCAAAGCTGGGAGAAACCTAAGTCAGTGACCGAAGTACGTAGCTTTATGGGCTTGGCTGGTTATTATTGGAGATTCGTGGAAGGATTTTCTCGAATCGCTACTCCATTAACTCAACTAACTCGAAAAGATACAAAATTTGGTTGGAGCGAGGAATGTGACAAGAGTTTTCAAGAACTCAAGAAGAGACTCATTTCAGCACTTGTTCTGACAATATCATCTGGCCCGGAGGGATTTGTCATCTATAATGATGCTTCGGGCAAATGGTTAAGATGTGTTCTAATGCAACATGGGAAAATCATAGCCTATGCCTCACGACAACTCAAAGAATACGAGTGGAATGATCCTACTCATGATCTAGAGTTAGCAGCTATCGTTTTTGCACTAAAGATATGGAGGCATTACCTGAAAGTGGAGATCTATACGGATCATAAAAGCCACAAATATTTCTTCACTCAAAAGGAACTCAACATGTGGCAATGACGTTGTCTTGAGTTGTTGAAAGATTACGATCATACAATTCAATACCATCCTGGAAAAGATAACGTGGTAGCTGACACATTGAATAGAAGATCATATGCGGGTACGAGTGCGATATTGTCAACGCAAAGGCCCATTTTGTATGACTTGCAAAGGATGGAGATAGAGATAAAGACTCCAGGGACCCACGTGATGATGGAAAATATACGAGTAGAATCAACCATAATCGATAAAGTTAAAGCTGCTCAAGCTATGGACCTGGAGCTGATGCGTATGAAGAAGAAAGTGCAAGAAGGTGCTATTTCGAAAGCACGAATCGATGAAGAAGGAATACTACGAGTCAACTCCAAACTTTGTGTTCCAAACAACCCTGATTTAAAGTATAAGATCATGATGGAGGTGCACAACACACCGTTTGCAATCTATCCTGGGAGTACCAAAATGTATCGTGATCTTCGACATACATTTTGGGGAGCAATATGAAGATAGAGGTAGCAGAGTTTATCTCAAGGTGTCTAACTTGTCAACGAGTCAAGGCGGAGCATCAAGTGCCAAAAGGTCCATTGCAACCACTTGAAATTCTAGAATGGAAGTGGAAGCACATTACCATGGATTTCATTACTGGTCTTCCCAAGGTTTCTCAAGGCATAGATGCAATTTGGGTCATTGTTGATAGATTGACCAAGTCTGCTCATTTCTTACCTATACGAGAAACTTATTCACTTGAACGTCTTGCTCGTATGTACATAAATGAGAGTGTAAGACTGCATGGCATGCCAGTATCCATAGTTTCTGATCGAGACCCAAGATTCACTTCACGATTTTGGGTTAGTTTACAAAAAGATATGGGCACGGATTTATGATTTAGTTCGGCATATCATCCTCAAACGGACGGCCAGTCAGAGAGGACTATTCAAACTCTTAAAGATCTATTAAGACTTTGTGTCCTTGACTTCAAGGGAAGTTGGGACAAGTTCTTTCCATTAGTGGAATTCTCATATAACAACAATTATCAAGCAAGTATTGGCATGGCTCCATTTGAGGCGTTGTCTGGACGCAAGTGTCATTCTCCAGTATGTTGGGACGAGGTGGGTAAAACAAAGTTTTAGGACCGGAGTTAGTACGTATGACTACAAAAAAGATTCAAATGATCTGACAACGTATAAAAACCTCACAAGATCGACAAAAGAGTTATGTTGATCTTCATCGGAAGGATATGGAATTTAATGTTGGAGAACATGTGTTGTTACGTGTTGCTCTATGGAAAGAAGTTACAAGATTTGGAAAGAGAGGAAAGCTCAATCCTCGATTCATTGGGCCATTCCAAATCCTCGATCGAGTAGGAAGTGTGGCTTATAGACTCGCCTTACCGCCAAGTATGTCTCGTGTTCATAATGTTTTTTCACATATCTATGTTACGTAAATACGTGGAAGACCCGAACCATATTATTGAATTAGAACCAGACGAGATAGCGGAAGATTTAACATATGAAGAGATACCTATTAAAATCTTGGATAAGAAGGAGCATATTCTACACTTCAAGGTTATACCTCAAGTTAAAGTTTTGTGGAGAAACCACGATGTTGAGGAAATGACCTGGGAGTTAGAATCTGAAATGAAATCAAAGTATCCTCATCTCTTCGACATACAAGGTATGTACCCTAATTTCGAGGATGAAATTTCATAAGAAGGGGAGGTTGTAAGACCCCAACTTTCATAAATAAAGATTAATTTTTTTCAAAATATATTTTTGAATATTATGGTGTGGTTTTGATATAATGTTATAGTTGTGGGTAATATTTATAAATTTTGCAAAATATGCTAGTTGTTATAAAAAATTCGATTGGTCGGGGAATATTTGTTTTAAACAAAAAATATTTTGTACGATGGCACAATTATTGGTGGACCCCACAACGAAATTATTGTCGGAGTTAGAAAACGACAGAAATATCTTTTTATAAAAATAACGGAAAAAGTTTTACCGTTAACTGTTGAACTACCCGGTGGTAAAAGTACAGTAATACGCGTGGTTGCACAGTAGCACTTGGTATTGATTATTGATTCTTACGTAAGAAGCCACTCAGTTTACTCAATTATTGCTACAGTAATTGTTGCATAGTATCTCACGTTATTTGATTTAATTATTGTCACAGTATCATCTGCATAATATTTTATATAATTAAATCAATAATTGAGACAACAAAGTTATTCATATTATTATTTGCAATATTGACGATGTCTAGAAAGTTCTGTCGAGGAGAGGTTTGGTCAGCTAATTGCGCGCCAATATGGAGAAATCCTTATCGGAAAGCCCCCTCTTTCCTAGGAATGATCTGTTGTTAAATATTGTGAGTTATAATATTAATGATGAATAATTGTTGAAGTATTAAGAATGTGTTTATTCAAGATAAGTGAATTACAAAAGTTAGAGGGGAATAATGCAAACTTGGAAAACTTTAGGGGAATTAAAGTGTAATAAGTTAAATCAATCTGGACCATAGGTGGTGGTTTTAATAGTAAATCAATCTGGACTATTGGTGGTGGTTTTAATAGAAAATTAATCTGGACCGTCGATGGTGGTTTTAATAGTAAATAAATCTGGACCGTCGGTGGTGGTTTTAATAGTAAATCAATCTAGATCGTCTGTGACGTCCCCAAAATTAGGTATACGTCACCCATCTTGGGTCGCCATTTACATGGTATAGAATTCAAATACAATTTAATAATACAACTGTCGTGTACAATACGACAAAACATAAGCTGTGAGTTTGAATACAAATATTGTCTACTAGAGATTATACAAACTCAAAAGGAGTCCTCATTACAATTATTATCACACTATTTCACAGAATAGTGAGGACTACTAATGCTATCATCTGGTCCATCACTCCGTTCCCCGACTAGTCCCTGCTACGTTCTCATTTCCTAAAGAACACAATAAAAGTAAAAGGGTGAGCTCAACTAGCCCAGTAGGAAATATTATGACTAAGATAATGTAGAATATATTATCGTTAGCCTTCAACAGTGTTAAATTGATACAATATAACAACCATCAAGTTTAACTGCAGCGGAACAAGAAATCCATTAAAAGAGTCAAGTAGAGAATAATATCTACTATCTTTTATGATTTAGAAGGTTTTTCATCACTTTTATCGCTGCGACTCAGCTTAATAAATAATCCACATCATCGAATCACCCTTGCACTACGGCCAAGGATATTCTTTAGTATCACGACCACAATTATCCATGCACTACGGGCCAAGAATATTTGTGTATTCATTAATGGTCATGATCATGCCAACAACTGTCCATCAATGCACTACGGGCCAATGAGGACTTTTACCACATCATTTTTAACATTACGGTCATGATTACACCGAATAATCCCTGTTCATAATCATACCAAGTCCATCTATGCACTATATTTTCAACAAAATATAAACATGAGGATGATGACAATGATATAAGAATTCAATAAAACAAGTTCAAGAATTATTTTATCCAGGAACTAATAACGTCCAAATTGTCAACATGATACTGCTTTGTATATAAAATTCAAGAATGCTCAGAAGAATATTTCCATGAAAAGATAGTGGATGAATCGCAAATATCAAGGAGTATATAAGTCAAAACTTTAACCAACTGAATATAATAAGGAATAGAATAACAAAAGAAATCACCGTACATGCGATAGACCAAGACAAAAGTGTTTATTCCAATGTAGAATAATAAATAACGAAATCAGTCCCACAGAAACGCATGCATGCAAGAAGATATTCAAAAAATAATAATGACAGAATCAGTCCCAAGATAAAACGCACAAACATGATATTCCAAATGTAATAATAAAGACGTAATCGTGTCCAAATAGAAAATGCATGCATGTGGATATTCCAACAGTAATAATAAAGACGTAATCAGTCCGGCGTAGAACTCATGATGTGATATTCCAATGTAATAATAATGACGGAACCAGTCCCACAGAGAACGCATGTATATAGGATGTTCCAATAGAATGATAAAGAATGGAACAATGTAAGAATTTCACCAAGTATAGGGTAGCCAGCATGACAAAGTTATTCAATGTAATAATAAGAATGGAATAACAAAAGTTCTCTTCACAGATAAGAAAGAAATAATACTCCCTACGAGTACAACAAATAATATTCCCTACCTTGGAAAAACTGGATACTGGAATAGTGAGGTAGCAGACTTCTCTTCTTCTTTCACTCTATAATTTCTCTCTATAATAATCGCTCTAAAGCTTTTGTGAATTGGTGAGAAATGAAGGAAGAATGAGCTTCTATTTATAGGAAAATATAGTTTCGATAATTACACGTTTTGGGGCTCGAAAAATTATAGTACAATACCTCCAACTTTTCTTTTATTTTTAATCTAGTCCTGCAAGTATTATCAATCTAGCACCAACTCCCCTAATAGTAAATAATGTATATCAATAGTATAATCATGTGAAAAATACTAATTACAGTATAGTACCTCCATCTATACCTCCATTTTTAACTTAGTCATGCAAGTATTATCAATCTTGCACCAACTCCCCTAATAGTAAATAACGTGATTCAATAGTACACATATGTGAACAAATAGTTATATAAGCATGTGAATTAGTAGCAATTAATTGCTCATTTATTCGATAAATTACCCGATTTATCAATATAACCCCTAGACATCAATTATCATCGGAATAAATGTCGATTTTCACTAACACAAACAATTCCAACATAATGAAACTATTTTTATCAAAAATATAAATTTTGATATTTCAAAGTTTGACTTTTTTCCAAAAAAGTCAACTGTTGAGTTTTTGACCAAATAGTGAATCCCGGGAAATTTTGTGTTTATATACTATTTTTACTAATTTCGTCGTTCCGGACTCAAATATCACGTTCGCATCTCCAAATTCAACTCCGAACAACATTCATCATTAATATTATAACTCACAATATTTATCAATCAGGTCGTTCCCAGGAAAGAGGGGGATTTCCAATAAGGATTTCTCCCTATTGGCGCGCAATTAGGTGACCAAACCTCTCCTTGACTGAACTTCTAGACATTGTAAATATTGCAATTTAATAATATGAATAACTTTGTCTTCTCAATTGTTGATTTAATAAAATAACATATTATGTAGATGATACTATGACAATAATCGAATCAATAATATGAGAGATATGATGCAGTAATTACTGTAGCAATAATTGAGTATAACTGAGTAACTTCTTACGTAAGCATCAATAATCAATACCGTGTGCTACTATGCAACCACGCGTATTACTGTACTTTTACTACCGAGTAGTTCAATAGTTTTAACGGTAACACTTCCGCCGTTATTTTTATAAATGATAATTCATCCGCTTTCTAACTACGACAATACTTCCGTTAGGGGGTCCACTAATGATTGTGCTGCCGCATTTAATATTCCCCGACAAAAAGAATATTTTCTGACCAATCGAATATTTTATAACAACTTGCATACTTTGAAAAAATTATAAATACTAAAAAAATCCACACCATAATATTAAAAAAAATATTTCAATAAATTTAAATCTTTATTCATAAAATCTGAGGTTTCAGACCGTCGATGGTGGTTTTAATAGTAAATCAATCTGGACCGTCGGTGGTGGTTTTAAAAGTAAATCAATCTAGACCGCCGGTGGTGGTTTTAAAAGTAAATCAATCTGGACCGTCGGTTGTGGTTTTAATAGTAATCAATCTGGACCATTCGTGAATTAGTTACTATTTAGTCATTTTTCCTATAAATAGAAGCTTAATTCTTCTTTCATTCTCACCAATTCACTGAGACTCACAAGAGAAACTATAGAGAGAGAAACTATAAAGAGCAAGAAGAAGAGTATTCTGCTACTTCACTATTGCAGTATCAAATCTTCTACTAAGGTAATGGATATTATTTGTTATATTCATAAGGGGTATTATTTCTTTCGTATTCATAAGGAATACTATTTTTTTGTATTCATCCTTTAATATGTCGGAATAACCTGTCTACGCGGATTATGTACCGTATGACAAGTTAATATCCATTTACTGTTTCATATGTTATTTGTTTTCATATTTTTAAATCTAAACTTACTATGGTAAGTATTGCTTCTATAATCCCTGAAATTAGTGGGATATCCTTGAAGTTTTGCGCTTCATCCAGTATCGTTTCATAGGAATATTGATCTGAACTTTTTTATTAAATATCAATATTTTCACCCGGGGTACTATTCACGTGTTACTATTCACCCGGGTACTATTCACTAGAATATTATTCACTCGGGTATTCGAGGCACTTTTCATGTCGGGGTACTATTCATGAGTTACTATTCATCTAGTTACTATTCACTCAAATATTATTGACTAGGGTATTCGGGCCACTTTTCATGCCGGGGTACTATTCACGGGGTACTATTTGTGACGCCCCCAAAATAGGTATACATCACCTATTTTGAGTCGTCAAATACATGGTATAAAATACAAATAAAAACTTAATTATACAACTGTCGTGTAAAATACAACAAAACATAAGTTGTGAGTTTTAATACAACATTGTCTTCTAAACAGTATTCAAACTCAAAATAAGTCCTCAATACATTTATTTCCACACTATTTCATAGAATAATAAGGACTACCAATGCTATCATCTGAACCGTCACTCCGTTCCCCGACTAGTCCCCGCTACGTTCTCATTACCTGAAGAGAACAATGAAAGAAAAAGGGTGAGCTCAACTAGCCCAGTAAGAAATATTATGACTAAGATAATGCAGAATAAATTATCAGTAGTCTTCAACAGTGTTAAACTAATAAAATATAACACATCAAGTTTAACTGCAGCGGAACAAGCATTCCATTAAGAGAGTCAAGTAGAGAATAAAATCTACTATCTTCTATGATTTAAAAGGTTTTTCATTACTTTTATTGCCGAGACTCAGCTTAATAAATAATCCACATCATCCCTGCACTACGGCCAAGGATATTCATTAGTATCACGACCACAAATTATCTATGCACTACGGGCCAAGGATATTCGTGGATTCATCAATGGTCATGATCATGCCAACAACTGTCCATCAATGCACTACGAAAAATGATGATTTTTACCACATCATTTGTAACATTACGGTCATGATTATACCAAATAATCCCTGGTCATAATCATACCAAGTCCATCTATGCACTACAGGCCACAGATGACTTTCAACATATTATAAACATGAGGATGATGACAATTCAATAAAACAAGTTCAAGAATAAATTTTAAAGATTTATTAGTTAATTTATCCTGAACTCAATAACGTCCAAATTGTCAACATGATACTGCTTTGTGGAGTAAAATTCAAGAATGCTCAGAAGAATATTTCCATGAAAAGATACTAGATGAATCGCAAATATCAAGGATATTCCACTAATGTCATGGTGTATAGAAGTCAAAGGTTTTTCATTACTTTTATCACTGAGACACAGCTTAATAAATAATCCACATCATCCTTGCCCTACGGCCAAGGATATTCATTAGTATCACGACCACAAATTATCCATGCACTACAGGCCAAGGATATTCGTGTATTCATCAATGGTCATGATCATGCCAACAACTGTCCATCAATGCACTACGGCCAATGAGGATTTTTACCACAACATTTGTAACATTACGGTCATGATTATACCGAATAATCCCTGGTCATAATCATACCAAGTCCATCTATGCACTACAAGCCACAGATGACTTTCAACATATTATAAACACAAGGATGATGACAATTCAATAAAACAAGTTCAAGAATAAATTTTAAAGATTTATAAGCTAATTTATCCTGAACTCAATAACGTCCAAATTGTCAACATGATACTGCTTTGTGGGGTAAAATTCAAGAATGCTCATAAGAATATTTCCATGAAAAGATACTGGATGAAGCGCAAATATCAAGTATATTCCACTAATTTCATGGGGTATAGAAGTCAAATCTTTAACCAACTGAGTATAATAGAATATATGAAATTGCAAATGGATTTTCCTCCGCCATGCGGTAATCCACTTAGACAGATCATTTCCATAATTTAATAAGGAATGAATACAAAGGATCATTCAACATGCATGGAATAACAAAAGACATCACCATGCATGCGATAGACCACAAAGACATGTTATTTGTTGGTCATTTTACCGATCAATATATGCGTGCAAGTATACACGGTCAACAAGTAATAAAGAGTAAGTAAAGTATCGTTCCCACGGAGAATTAACTAATAAAGTTCACCAAGCACTAGCCCATATCCATTTCAGTCTTATTTAAACGAATGATATTATATTTTATATTTAAACTATTAAATTAAATAAACCTAACTATTCCTAGAGTGAGACTAGATAATGAAGACCTGAGATTATAATTTCATCTATTGAATAATTTAAATCAACGCACTCCCTGCTAAGCCAAATTACTTGCATTGGATTGCTAGTCGAGAACACGAAAGTAAAGTACAGCCATATCTCAATGTACCATACCCATATCAAATATAATCCCCAGTTGAAAGAATACACATGAACACCCAAATTACCTAAACCACTATATGTCTATATGATTTACAAATAATTAGGGTTTAAGCTCAAGTTCTCAGTTGACTACGAGTGATGCCTCGGTATATGTCTATCCTAAGCACAAATCATACATCCCATCACAATGTAGAACATGCAATCACAAACTATCAAGATCAAATCTAAACCCATACTTTGTCTTTCAAGTTCATATGGGTTTTCACAGTAATTAATGGCCACTCAACTAAGAAAATAAGCATGAATCTTAATAAACAATTCCATAGCAATCAATAAGGTTAACAATGAAGTATATCAGATTAAACTAATCAATAGATTCCATTGCAATCCCAAAATAGAGTTTAACTCATAGTTGGATTAGAATCCATGATCCACAATTGAATATACATTGAAAGATACAAATAGAAGTAAAGAGAGTTAGGGATCAAGAATAGCAAATCTGAGTTTCTTCTCTTGTTTCACTTCTAAACTTTCAAGGATCTTCAATTGCTTCAATGCCCAAATCTTAGCTCTTTTAGGGTTCTAATCTACTATAATCTAATTATTCAAAGTTGAAGAAAGAAAACAATAGTAGCTTGAGCCCCCAAGGGGTGGAATGTATCTTACATATTGAAAATACGTTTAATATATAAGCCCAAATTGAACCCCTCTCCAAATTACGCTTCAATTGCACTGTTTAATGGAAAGTCAGCTTTTGTCAACACTCAAGTCGTCATGCCGCTCCGCCTGAATTGGCTCGAAAGTTGAGGCGAGGCCTTCAAAAAAAATCACATTTTTGGCTCCGTGGTCTCAAGCAACAGACGGGAAATGCTTTACAAATTCTCATACCATGCGTTCGCAAAACATGATTTTAAGTGTCTTCATAGTCATTACTCACTTCCTACACAATTCTATCATTAAAAACAACATTTTCCTCTCAGCAGACAAGCATGCTAATCTTAACCAACAAGCAAATAAGAACATTGTCGTGCTACCTGGTAACATCTAAACAGCAAGCATGAATTATATCTTGTATAAAATTATAACTAAGCTCAAGATATCCACTAAATTCAAAAATCTATCAAATTTCTATGTCATCATTGGCCAAATTAGAATTTAACTAACTAAAAGCCTGGGATTATGCAATGTTATGCAACTAAACACATACTAAGTAAACAAGACAAAAGAAAACTAAAAAAAAAATCATGTAAAATTTAACTACAAAGATACTAAAATACCCCTACTATGCAACTTAAAACATGCAATCAAACTATATGCAACTAACTATATGCCACAACTACTCACTACAACCCAATACCCCCAAACTTAAAATAAACAATGCTCTCATTGTAATTAAAAGTGAAAGAATACTCCCCTAAGTGGAAATGTCATCTCCGTTCGCCTCCTCATGATCCGATGGTATATCAGGCGATGGCTAAGTTTGAGATATTCTATACTTGGAAACTGAGTGTGGGCTTCTAACTGTCCGAATGCTTGAGTTAGAAATTCTAAAAATATAGCAATTTTTTTATGATCGAGCTATAAGGCGCTACCTACGCTGTGTTTGCTTAGTTAGTCAAGCGGTGCATGAGACCTCAGACTCTGCAACTTCAGTTTTTGACTTTTGTTTGATCCTAAATGCTTATAGCAATTGGATTGAACCTGAGAGGAGAAACAATAAAACTATTATTTAGACTTACCACTATCTAACATCTACTAAATATGGAAATGTAAAAAAGAATTAAACAAGGAGAGAGAAAGATTGGATGGGGTGCCTCCCATCGAGCGCTCGGTTTATAGTTCGTTAAATGGACTCTTTTCTTGACCAAGCTATCCAATTCCTCTTCGATAAGCTAGGAACCCTCCATCCATTAGAACTGCAATATGCGTAGGTGGGTTCCCCATCTTGCGTGTCTGTGAATTCAAACAACCTAGTATATTTCATGTACATGATGTCCCCAGCCTCTATCAGCATAGCAGTGCTCCTTCAACAGATTCGTGAATAGATTTTTGCATTGAGGCATGACAGATACAACATGATTTTCTTCTTCTACTATCTCTTCCTCAGCCCACCATGGTTTGTAAGAGGCCTCATAATCGCGAAAATTCTGGTTTTGGATGTGACTACCAAGGGGACATGGGTGTGTAAATTTCACAGAATTTTTTAACTCTAACTGAGAAGGTACTTGGGGTATTATATAAGTCAGCTCATGTTCTTCATTTTCCATACCCCCAGTTGTCTCCTCAATGTCCACTCCTTTCAGTTCATTCAGTGGCATGTACACTTCTGGCGCTCCATCAGTTTCAACATCCATGTCATATCACCAATTGTTTGGAAGGCGATTTTTCAAGGCTTCGAACATTTGATCCATATGATTCTGAAGATTTCTATTTGACCTCTCTTGTTCAATCATCTTCTCCTCAATAGAAGCTATAAATTTGAACCACAATTCCTCAAGTCTTGAATTATCTTTCTCAGTTTCAAAATCCATGTATTGAGGACCATTCATTGACGAATTAATGAGTTGTTCCATCTGTTTGTTAAGATTTTGGCTTGATAACTCTTGACTCATCATCATCTCTTCATGGTCTGCTATGCTTTTTGACATGAATTCCTTCAACCTTGAATTTTCTTCTTGTTGCATTGGAGGTGGATATGAGAAATCTGATGGATATGTTGGACTTGGGATGTAATATTGATCTTGGTAGTTATAACCCCATTCATAATCTGGGTGATACCCCCAACCTTGTTGATAATCAGGATAAACATCGTTGTTAAAGTAATCACCCCCAAACTGCACTTGTCCAACCTTGATGTTGCACTGATAACTCGGATGCTCGCCAGCACAATATTCACATTTCCTGCTATCTCTCGAGTATGTTGGGCTGCAAGAACATCCAACCTCTCCAAAAGTGTTGCAATTTGTGCTGACAATGTAGAAAATACATTGAGTCCCTCAGTGCTTATATCCCTTGGTTGAGTTATATTTACATAAGGCCATTGATAAGCAAAGTCATCCATGGTACCTGAAAAGAGAGAAATATAAAAAGATAATTAAAACAAAAAAATGTTTAAATTAAAACCAATTTGATTGAAATTAATGTTGGCAAAAATTTATTAAGCTAATTCCCCAGAAATTACCGCCAAAAACTCGCTGGTCGCTTTTATCGATCAATATATGCATGCAAGTATACACGGTCAACAAGTAATAAAGAGTAAGTAAAGTATCGTTCCCACGGAGAATTAACTAATAAAGTTCACCAAGCACTAGCCCATAACCATTTCAGTTTTATTTAAACGAATGATATTATATTTTATATTTAAACTATTAAATTAAATAAACCTAACAATTCCTAGAGTGAGACTAGATAATGAAGACCTGAGATTAAAATTTCATCTATTGAATAATTTAAATCAACACACTCCCTATTAAGCCAAATTACTTGCACTGGATTGCTAGTCGAGAACACGAAAGTAAAGTACAGCCATATCTCAATGTACCATACCCATATCAAATATAATCCCCAGTTGAAAGAATACACATGAAAACCCAAATTACCTAAACCACTATATGTCTATGTAATTTACAAATAATTAGGGTTTAAGCCCAAAGTTCTCAAATGACTACGAGTGATGCCTCGGTATATGTTCATCCTAAGCACAAATCATACATCCCATCACAATGTAGAACATACAATCACAAACTATCAAGATCAAATCTAAACCCATACTTTGTCTTTCAAGTTTATATGGGTTATCACAGTAATTGATGGCCACTCAACTAAGCAAATAAGCATGAATCTTAATAAACAATTCCATAGCAATCAATAAGGTTAACAATGAAGTATATATCAGATTATACTAATCAATAGATTCCATTGCAATCCCAAAATAGAGTTTAACTCATAGTTGAATTAGAATCTATGATCCACAATTGAATATACATTGAAAGATACAAATAGAAGTAAAGAGAGTTAGCGATCAAGAATAGCAAATCTGAGTTTCTTCTCTTGTTTCATTTCAGAACTTTCAAGGATCTTCAATTGCTTCAATCCCCAAATCTTAGCTCTTTCAGGGTTCTAATCTACTCTAATCTAATTATTCAAAGTTGAAGAAAGAAAACAATAGTAGCTTGAGCCCCCAAGGGGTGGAATGTATCTTACATAATGAAAATACGTCTAATATATAAGCCCTAATTGAACCCCTCTCCAAATTACGCTTCAACTGCACTGTTTATTGAAAAGTCAGCTTTTGTCAACACCCGAAGTCGCGCGGCCGCTCAGGAATTGGCCTGAAGTTCGGCGAGGCCGTGCTCAAGCAAAAAATCACATTTTTTGGCTCTAGGGTCGTGCGCGGCCGCGCGGGAAATGCACTACAAATTCGCGCGGCCGCGCGGTCCATTTTCTGCTGCAGTGTCCTCTGGTAAACGGGCCATAACTTTTGATCCGGGAAGAGTTACGGGGCCTGCCACCTATCACATTGAAGATATCGACGAGCTCTACAACGTTCATTCTTTGATTATTGAGAAATAATGCACGGATGAAGGCTGAAATTGTATTGTAAGTGACAGCTATGCAAATGGTCATCCAAATAAGTGACGTTCAACGTTCGTTGGTACAAAGGTCATAACTCTTGCATCCGAACTCCGATTAGAATGATTGAAGATGTTCCGAAAAGCTTAGAAGAAGCTCTACAACATAGTCTAAGTTCCAAGCTAAGAACATAACATGAAAATGAAAGCCCAAATGATATCCAGATTGCTTTTCCATGTATTTTCATACTAATAGTCGCTCACATCGTTCCCAAACCTAAGATCTACAAAATGAACACAAAATGCATGAAAAGTAACTAAGAAACATAAGTTTAAGCAACTAATTCAAGTAATAGATACCAGATAAGTAGGTATAAAACCAACTTATTATTATTCTAACAGAATAATAAAGAATGGAACCAGGTCATGCGTAATCCGCACATACATGATGTTCCAACAGAATAATAAAGAACGAAACTAGGTCATGCATAAACCGCACAGACAAGATGTTCCAACAGAATAATAAAGAATGGATTAACAGAAGAATTTCACCATGTATGCGGTACTTCACATAGACAGGTTATTCCAACATAATGATAAATAGTTGAATAACAGAAGTTCTCTTCATGAAGACGAAAGAAATAATATCCCTTACGAGTACAACAAATAATATCCCTTACGAGTACAACAAATAATATCCCTTACCGTAAAAGAAGAGTATTCCGACTGGTAGGACGAGGATATTCTTGAAGAAAACTTATACTGTTTTTCTACGCTCAAAGCTTCTGAAAACTCTAAAGAAATACGCTCAAGATTATAGAAGAAGAATTCTCTAAATTTCTGGTGTGATTTCAATTCTAACTAAGCATCCTATTTATAGGAGAATTGAAAGGATACTATGCAATAAAATATAATATATTCTATATAAATATATATATTATTTAAAATCTAATAAAACAAATAACTTGATAAAATATTCTGGTTTTTATATAAAAAGATTTTACTATGCAAAACACTATGCATAATAAAATATAATATATTCTATTTATAGTCTAATAAAACAAATAACTTTATAAAAGTATTCTATTTTATATAAAAGATTTTACTATGCAAAATACTTTCGCATAATAGAATATAATATATTCTATTTATAGTCTAAAAAAATGTATAACTTTATAAAAGTATTCTGCTTTTTATATAAAAAGCTTTTCTGCTTTTATTACATTAATAATACTAATAAAACAAAATTTATCATCATTATTATAATTCACAATATTAATCGACTGTGTCGCTCCTGTGAAAGAGGGGCTTTCCAATAAGGATTTCTCCCTATTGGCGCGCAATTAGGTGACCAAATCTCTCATTGACAGAACTTCTAGACATCGTTAATATTATAAATAATAATATTAATAAATGTGTCATCTCAAATATTGATTTAATAATATATAAAATATTGACAATAATTGAATCAAATAATGTGAGATACTATGCAGCAATTACTGTAGCAATAATTGAACAAAACTGAGTGACTTCTCACGTAAGCATCAATAAATAATACCTTGTGCTAGTATGCAACCACGCGTATTACTGTACTTTTAACACCTGGTGTTTGAACAGTTAACGATAAAACTTCTGCCGTTATTTTCATAAAGTATTTTTGTCATTTACTCAATCCGACAATAATTTCGTTGTGAGGTCCACCAATGATTGTGCCGTTGTTCGAATATTCCCTGTTAAAACGAATATTCCCCAACCAATCGAATATTATATAACTATTTGCATACTTTGCAAAATTTATAAATATTACCCACAACTACAACATTATATCAAATTCATTACATAATATTCAAAAATGATACTTATAGAAAAATCATCTTTATTCATAAAAGTTGGGGTCTTACAACCTCCCCTTCTTATGAAATTTCGCCCTTGAAATTAGGGTACGTACCTGGTATGTCGAAGAGGTAAGGATACCTTGATTTCATCTCAAATTCTAACTCCTAGGTCATTTCATCAACATCGTGGTTCCTCCACAAAACTTTGACTTGAGGTATAACCTTGGAGCGTAGAACATGTTCCTTCTTATCCAAGATTTTAACAGGAACCTGTTCATATGTTAAATCTTCCGCTATTTCGTCCGGTTCTAACTCAATAATGTGGTGCGGGTCTTTCACATATTTACGTAACATAAATATGTGAAAAACGTTATGAACTCGAGACATACTTGGCGGTAAAGCGAGTCTATAGGCCACAGTTCCTACTCGATCGAGGATTAAAAATGGGCCAATGAATCGAGGATTGAGCTTTCCTCTCATTCCAAATCTCGTAACTCCTTTCCATTGTCTCCAATATCGAATTCCACGTCCTTTCGATGAAGATCAACATAACTCTTTTGTCAATCTTGTGAGGTTTTTATACGTTGCCGAATCATTTGAATCTTTTTCGTAGTCATACGTACCAACTCCGGTCTCAACAATGTTGCTTCACCCACCTCATCCCAAAGATACCGAGAACGACACTTTCTTCCATACAACGCCTCAAATGGAGCCATGCCAATACTTGCTTGATAACTGTTATTGTAGGAAAACTCCACCAATGGTAAGAACTTATCTCAACTTCCCTTGAAGTCAAGGACACATAGTCTTAAAAAATCTTCAAGAGTTTGAATAATCCTCTCCGACTACCCGTCCGTCTAAGGATGATATGCCAAGCTAAATTGTAAATATGTGCCCATAGCTTTCTGCAAACTAACCCAAAACCGTGAAGTAAATCTTGGGTCTCGATCAGAAACTATATATACTGGCATACCTTGCAGTCTAACAATCTCGTTTATGTACATACGAGAAAGACGTTCAAGTGTATAAGTTTCTCGTATCGGTAAGAAATGAGCAGACTTGGTCAATCTATCAACAATGACCCAAATTGCATCTATGCCTTGAGAAACCTTAGAAAGACCGGTAACGAAATCTATGGTAATGTGCTCCCACTTCCATTCTGGAATTTCAAGTGGTTGCAATGGACCTTTTGGTACTTGATGCTACGCCTTGACTAGTTGACACGTTAGACACCTTAAGATGAACATAGATATCTCTATCTTCATATTGCCCCACCAAAATGTATGTCGAAGATCATGATACATTTTGGTACTCCCAAGATGGATTGCAAACGGTGTGTTGTGCGCGTCCATCATGATTTTATACTTTACATCAGGGTCGTTAGGAACACAAAGTCTGGAGTTGACTCGAAGTATTCCTTTTTCATCGATTCTTGCTTCTGAAATAGCACATTCTTGCACTTTCTTCCTTATATGCATCAGCTCCAGGTCTGTAGTTTGAGCAGCTTTAACTTTATCGATTAAAGTCGATTCTACTCGTATATTCGCCATCATCACATGGGTCCCTAGAGTCTTTAACTCTATCTCCATCCTTTGCAAGTCACACAAAATGGGCCTTTACATTGAAAATATCGCACTCGTACCCGCATATGATCTTCTACTCAATGCGTCAGCTACCACGTTCGATTTTTCAGGATGGTATTGGAAGGTATGATCATAATCTTTCAACATTTCAAGCCAACGTCATTGTCGTATGTTGAGTTCCTTTTGAGTGAAGAGATATTTGAGGATTTTATGATCCGTAAAGATCTCCACTTTCTCCCCATACAAGTAATGCCTCCAAATTTTAAGTGCGAAGACAACAACTACCAACTCTCGATCATGAGTAGGATAATTCCTCTCATATTCTTTGAGTTGCCGAGAGGCATAGGCTATGACTTTCCAATGTTGCATGAGAACACATCCTAACCCTTTGCCCGATGCATCACTGTAGATGAAAAATCCTTCCGAGCCAGATGGTATTGTCAAAACAGGTGCTGAAATGAGTCTCCTCTTGAGTTCTTGAAAACTCTTCTCACATTCCATGCTCCAACCGAATTTTATATCTTTCCGAGTCAGCTGAGTTAATGGAGTAGCGATTCGAGAAAACTTTTCCACAAATCTCCGATAATAACCAGCTAAGCCGAGAAAGCTACGTACTTCAGTCACTGATTTAGGTTTCTCCCAACTTTGAATAGCTTCAATCTTTGTCAGGTCAACAGATATTCCATGACTTGATACTACGTGTCCAAGGAATACTACTTCCTCAAACCAGAACTCGCATTTCTTTAACTTAGCATAAAGCTTGTTTTCACGAAGCTTTTGGAGTATCAGCCTCAAGTGTTGCTCATGAACTTCACGACTTTTGGAATATATGAGGATGTCATCAATAAAGACGACCACAAAGTGATCCAAATATTCCATGAATACTCGATTCATCATATCCATGAAGGCAGCAGGAGCATTAGTCAATCCAAAAGACATGACTAAGAATTCATAATGCCCGTACCAAGTTCTGAAGGCGGTCTTTGGAATATCCTCAGTTTTAACCTTCAGCTGATGATATCCAGAACGAAGATCGATCTTTGAAAAGAATTGTGCTCCTTCCAACTGGTCAAACAGGTCATCAATGCGAGGTAACATATACCTATTCTTGATGGTGACATGGTTCAATTCCTGGTAGTCAATACAAAGTCGCATACTCCCATCTTTCTTCTTCACGAATAAAACAGTAGCACCCCAAGGAGGCGTACTAGGACGAATGAAACCAATGTCTAACAATTCCTGCAATTGGGCCTTTAACTCCTGAAGTTCAATAGGAGCCATTCGATATGGGGCTTTGGAAATGGGTTTTGTACCGGGTTCAAGGTCGATATAAAATTCAATTTCACGCTCTGGGGTAGGCCAGAAAGTTCTTCAGGAAATATGTCAGGAAATTTATTAACAATAGAAATATCATTCAAAATTGACGTATTTTTGTTTAAATCTGTGACATGAGCTAAGAAAGCTTGACATCTGTTTTTCAATAAACGAATAGCTTTATGGCTTGAGATGACAGTGATTGATTTTAATGGTTTGGTTGCTTGAATTCGCATAATTGGTTGGTTAGGAATATGAAAGCTAATAACCTTACGAAAACAATCAATTTTTGCATGATGAGTAGTTAACCAATCAATCCCTAGAATCACATCAAATGCAAGTATTTTCAATGAAATAAGATCGACAGGTAATGTGGGGTTACTGATTTGAACCAAACAAGACTAATAAATAGTGGATGTAATGAAGGTTTCTCCCAACGGAGTTTCCACAGATAAGTCAAAGTCTAATTTCTCCGGAGTCAAATTTAATCATTCAGCGCAAGTAGGAGAAATAAAAGAATGGGTAGAACCAATATCAAATAAGGTATAGACTTCGCTAGAGTTTATGATAAGCTTACCCATGATGACCTCGTTCAGGTTCCTTACTTTTTGGGAGGTCACAACAAAAGCTCTCCCTTGAACTACTGGTTTTGACTTATCTGGGATGATATTTTGTGTCACCATTCCAACTGGACTTGTCTTCGGTGCATGACAAAATTGGGTTAAGTGACCTTCTCTTCCACAATTATAACACGCTTTGGA
The DNA here is from genome assembly GCA_020205615.1 of Panax quinquefolius. NCBI lineage: Eukaryota > Viridiplantae > Streptophyta > Magnoliopsida > Apiales > Araliaceae > Panax > Panax quinquefolius. The sequence goes on from CM035169.1 coordinate 108,809,300, forward strand.
TGGCATCGCGCAGTTTGGACTGATATGTCCCTCTCCTCCGCATTTGAAGCATATGATAGGTGGTCGTTCTCCTTCCTTAACAACGAGTGTTGGTGCTGACGTCTTTCCATCATTGTTGAATCTCCTCTTCTTGAAATGTCCATTCTTATTGTTTTGGCCATGATTACCACCGAAGTGGTTACCATTTCTGGCATGTTGATTCCCTCCACGTTTGTTGTCACCGCTTCGATGACTGCTACCACTGGTATTATCATTTTGATGGCTGCTTTCTCTTGGTTGAGTTGACTCGTTATTGCGCTCCAATAACTGAGCCCTATTTACAACAACTGAATACAAACACAGTTTATGAGAAATTAGATATTGACATATCTCGGGTTTCAAACCTCTTAGAAACATCCGCGTCATTCTTTTCTCATTATCAACCAAGTGAGACGCAAACCGGGACAATTCGGCAAACTTAGCTTCGTACTACGACACGGTCATATTGTTCTGCTCCAACTTGTTGAACTCTACCTCTTTCATGTGACGAATACTTTCGGGAAAATACTTGTCGTTGAATAGTTCTTGGAACTTCTCCCAAGACATCTTCAAGGCGGCAGTTGAGTACGCTTTACCGATTCCCACCAAGAATCGCCTCTCTCGCAACATAAAGGTGGCAAAGGAACCTTTTGCTCCTCGGAGCATCCCAAGACATCAAATATCTTGGTGATCTGCTTTATCCACGTCTATGCCTTAAGTGGTTTTGGCTCTCTAATAAACTCCGGTGGTCCCAGCTCCTTGAACTGTTTAGCGGTGACCGTCCGAGAGTTTCCAGTGTTTCCTCCTACATTTTGGACAGGAGCAGCTCTCGCTTAATGTTTCATGAATTGCATAAAGCCTCTGAACATTCCATCATTCATCATTTGGTCAGTGTTGTTGTTTGCATGAGGGTTGTCGCCTTCCTGATGCACATTATCTTGATTATTGATATGTGGAGACTCAACGGTCTGATGTACTCCATTGCTATTCTCAACATTCTCGGATGTCATTTTCAGATACTACCACAAAACAAGGGTTAGTTATCATATCACATATTATCCTTATACTCTTACCGACCAATTAAATACCAAATAAACTTAGGTAGGTCATACTAGAGAAGAAATTCCCCGTCTCTCCCCTCCTAGTTCTTGTCTCACATCTCAGCCAGGGATCATATCCCTAAGCTTTGATACCAACTGTGATGCCCCCAAAATTGGTATACATCACCTATTCTGAGTCATCAAATACATGGTACAAAATACAAATAAAAACTTAATTATACAATTGTCGTGTAAAATATGTCAAAACATAAGCTGTGAGTTTTAATACAACATTGTCTTCTAAACAGTATTCAAACTCAAAATAAGTCCTCAATACATTTATTTTCACACTATTTCATAGAATAGTGAGGACAACTAATGCTATCATCTGAACCGTCACTCTGTTCCCCGACTAGTCCCCGCTACGTTCTCATTTCCTGAAGAGAACAATGAAAGCAAAAGGGTGAGCTCAACTAGCCCAGTAAGAAATATTATGACTAAGATAATGCAGAATAAATTATCATTAGTCTTCAACAGTGTTAAACTGATAAAATATAACAAACATCAAGTTTAACTGCAGCGGAACAAGCAATGCATTAGAAGAGTCAAGTGGAGAATAAAATCTATTATCTTCTATGATTTAAAGGTTTTTCATTACTTTTATCGCTGAGACTCAGCTTAATAAATAATCCACATCATCCCTGCACTACGGCCAAGGATATTCATTAGTATCATGACCACAAATTATCCATGCACTACGGGCCAAGGATATTCGTGTATTCATCAATTGTCATGATCATGCCAGCAACTGTCCATCGATGCACTATGGCCAACGAGGATTTTTACCACATCATTTGTAACATTACGGTCTTGATTATACCGAATAATCCCTGGTCATAATCATACCAAGTCCACCTTACACTACAGGCCATAGATGACTTTCAACATATTATAAACATGAGGATGATGACAATTCAATAAAACAAGTTCAAGAATACATTTTAAAGATTTATAAGTTAATTTATCCTGAACGCAAAAACGTCCAAAATGTCAACATGATACTGCTTTGTGGAGTAAAATTCAAGAATGCTCAGAAGAATATTTCCATGAAAAGATACTGGATGAAGCACAAATATAAAGGATATTCCACTAATTTCATGGAGTATAGAAGTCAAAGCTTTAACTAACTGAGTATAATAGAATATATGAAACTGTAAATTGATTTTCGTCTATATGCGGAATCCACTTAGATGCATCATTTCCACAATTTAATAAGGAATGAATACAAAGGATCATTCACCATGCATGTGATAATCCACATGTATAGTTATTCCAATGTAATAATAAAGAATGGAATAACGGAAGAAATCACCATGCATGCGATAGATAGCACGCATGCATGTGTTATTCCAATAGAATAATAAAGAATGGAACCAATTAAATGCGAAACCGCATGCATGTGATGTTCCAATAGAATAATAAAGAACGGAACCAGTCATCATCGCGAACCACCATACGCATATGATGTTCCAATAGAATAATAAAGAACGAAACTAGGTCATGCATAAACGCATGGATAGGATGTTCTAACAGAATAATAAAGAATGGAATAACAAAAGAATTTCACCATGTATGCGGTACATCGCATAGACATGTTATTCCAACATAATGATAAAGAATGGAATAACAGAAGTTCTCTTCATGAAGACGAAAGAAATAATACCCCTTACGAGTACAACAAATAATATCCCTTACGAGTATAACAAATAATATCCCTTACCATAAAAGAAGAGTATTCCGACTGGTAGGGCGAGGATATTCTTGAAGAAAACTTATACTGTTTTTCTACGCTCAAAGCTTCTGAAAACTCTTAAGAAATAAGCTCAAGATTATAGAAAAAGAATTCTCTGAATTTCTGGTGTGATTTCAATTCTAACTAAGCATCCTATTTGTAGGAGAATTGAAAGGATACTATGCAATAAAATATAATATATTCTATATATATATATATATATTATTTAAAATCTAATAAAATAAATAACTTTATAAAAGTATTCTGTTTTATATAAAAAGATTTTACTATGTAAACACTATGCAACACTACGCATAATAATAAAATATAATATATTCTATTTATAGTCTAATAAAACAAATAACTTTATAAAAGTATTTTGTTTTATATAAAAAGATTTTACTATGCAAAATACTATGCATAATAGAATATAATATATTCTATTTATAGTCTAATAAAACAGATAACTTTATAAAAATATTTTATTTTATATAAAAAGCTTTTCTGTTTTATTACATTAATAATACTAATAAAATAAAATTTATTATCATTATTATAATTCACAATATTAATCGACCAGGTCGTTCCCACGAAAGAGGTGGCTTTCCAGTAAGGATTTCTCCCCATTGGCGCGCAATTAGGTGACCAAACCTCTCCTTGAAAAAACTTCTAGACATCGTTAATATTGCAAATAATAATATTAATAACTTTGTCATCTCAATTATTGATTTAATAATATATAAAATATTGACAATAATTGAATCAAATTATGTGAGATACTATGCAGTAATTACTGTAGCAATAATTGAACGAAACAAATTGACTTCTCACGTAAGCATCAATAATCAATATCGTGTGCTACTATGCAACCACGCGTATTACTGTACTTTTAACACCGGGTGTTTCAACAGTTAATTCCGTTATTTTCATAAAGTATTTTTGTCATTTTCTCAATCCGAAAATAATTCCGTTGTGGGGTCCACCAATGATTGTGCCGTCGTACAAATATTCCCTATTAAAATGAATATTCCCCGACCAATCCAATATTATATAACATTTTGTGTACTTTGCAAAATTTATAAATATTACCCACAACTATAACATTATATCAAATTCATTCCATAATATTCAAAAATGATACTTATAGAAAAATCATCTTTATTCATAAAAGTTGGGTCTTACACTATTCACTCGGGTACTATTCATCCGTAGTACTATTCCCGATAAAAATTAATTTCTTTTTTGTCTAAGATTATTTTAGATACATGAATATTATTCTTGAATTTTACTCCACAAAGCAGTATAATGTTGACAATTTGGATATTTTTAAACTCTGGATAAATTTAAAGTCTTTAATATTTTTCCTTGATCTCGTTTGATAGAATTCTTATATCATTGTCATCATCCTCATGCTTATATTGTGATGAAAGTTATCTTTGGCTTACGTGCATAGATGGACTGTTGATTGGTATGATTATTACTAGTGATCGTTCGGTATAATCATGACCCGTAATGTTACAAATGATCTGGTAAAAATCCTCATTGGCCTATAATGCATTGATGGATAGTTGTTGGTATGATTATGACCATGGATTATTCGGTATAATCATGACCATTGATGATTACATGAATATCCTTGGCCCGTAGTGCAAGGATTATTCGATTCTGTGGTTTATTTATTAAGCTGAGTCTCAGCAATAAAGTTGATGAAAACCTTTTTAAATCATAGAAGATAGTAGATATCATGCTCTACTTGACTCTTCTAATGGATTTCTTGTTCCGCTGCAGTTAAACTTGTTATCTATTATATTCTATAAGTTTAACATTGTTGAAGTCTAACGATAACTTATTCTGCATTATCTTAGTCATAATATTTCTTACTGGGCTAATTGAACTCACCCTTTTATTTTCATTATTCTCTTCAGGAAATGAGAACATAGCCGGGACTAGTCGGGGAATGGAGTGATGGTCTGAGACGGCTGTTTTAGTAATCCTCACTATTTAGTGTGATAATAAATGTAATGAGGATTGAATTTGAGTTTGGATATTGTCTATGAGACAATAATCATGTAAAAACTCTCAGCTCTTGTTGTATAATTAAGTTTGTATTTGTATTCTGTACCATGTATTTGGCGACCCAAGATGGATGATGTATACCTATTTTGGGGGCGTCACACTTGTTAAGTTTATCCAAATTAAACTTCCTTTGGTGCAGACTCTAATGCCAAACTGAGATGAACAACCTTGTTATAGGGGATTACTTATGCTTTAGCGTTAAGATATTGTGCACAGTATGCTACTAAAGGCTAATCTCCCTAAGTACGAGTAGAAGAGTCCATAGTCTTATGACTGTTAATGGTTTCAAGTTTAAAGACTTGACAACCTAGGACATAGTTCAAGGTCTCATGACCCTCAGAAGGTTTTTGATTATTGTTATTCATTCTTTATTAAAAAGTCAAGTTTCTTATTTTAGAAGTCTTTGATTCACTCGCATGTTGTTAAATTGTTGTACATTATTATACTTGTGGGCAATCGTGCTCACTCTTGCGTGATAATAACATTGCAGTTAAAAACGAAAGGTCCGACGAGCGTTCTACTAGCAAAGGCAAGGGCAGGATTAACAAGTGATGAAGACTTGTTATTTATTTGTTATGTTTCAGATTTATGTTTAAATTGTGTAAGACTTAATATTTGTTTATGTTTCCGCATTTGAGATTTAAGGTTAGTATGACCTGGGATTGATGTATTTTTTTTAGATGTTATAACTCCTTAAGTAGAGGATTTATTTCTATCTATTTTATGGTTTGATTTATTATGGGTGGATAGAAATATGATGTTTGTACAGTGAGCACCAAATCACGTGGGAATTGAATTATCCGGATTTGGGGGTGTCACAGGTTAGTATCAAAGATGTAGGTTATGAACCTTAGGTGGGGGAACAACCTTAGGTAGTAGCCTTATAGGAAATTGAGAACATAGTGGTGGTAAACTCTTATCGAGTTCTAATAAATGAATTCCTTAATTCATTGAAGATAATCAAAGACTTTATGTGCTTATGTGATAAACTTATGTGCTCGCGAGTATCGATTAGTAACTAAAACTTAAAAATTATGTTGTCAGGATGTCGGATGTTGGAGGATCTAGTTGAGCTGGGGAGGAGGAAACCTGAGTACCTACAAAGGAGGAGCCCCTAGACATTCATGTCGTCCGAGAGCAGTTGGTACAGAGAGAGCCATCTCCGTTGATCACGGTCAGGAGCATGAGCCTGAGTCTGACCTAGAGGAAGACCCTGAGGAAGAAGAGGAGGAAGATGAGTTCTCACCGAACTCTATCAAAGCTGAGATATACGACGAGCTATATGATCGTAACACAGAGTTACGTGATACGGTTCAGGAGCTGAAAGAGCGGACAATTATTCAACAACTTACCATCGAGCAGAGGGATAGGGAGGTTGAGGCTCTTCACACACGTCTGGGAAACGTAGAGTGGGATTTGATTCACGAGAAGGGTCAAACCAAGCAGAAATAAGAGGAAATAGAGGAGTTGAGAATGAACAGAAAGAGAACTCAGCAAGGCTGAACATAGCAGAGGAAGCCTGGTAAAGGGAATCACGACGTGCAAATCTTGCAGAAGAGAATTGTCGGACGAAGAAGGCTAAACTTGAGGAGACGCACTCCACGCTTCAAAATGCGATTGATGAGGCCCAAGATTGAGTTACGAGATACCCAATTCAGTTCGAAGGACTACCATCGTACATGCTAGATCGCAAGACGATGTCCCGCATTATGAAAGAAGAGCGTAGCAAAGCTATTCAACGCCTTAGCAGGCAGGGATATGAATAGTTTAATTATGTGAAACCTATATGGTAGTTAAAAATGAAAATTCCGATGTGTTTATAAACAAAGGAATATTTTGATGTTTTAAATCCTGTAGATTCTTTATCTCGGGATAGTTGATGTAAATAGTAGTGATGCTATCGTAGTTTGTTAAAACTTTTGATTAAATAAATATATCAAGTTATTTGAGAAAATGTGTTAAGTGATTATGTTAAAATGTTTGAGTTAAACCTTAAATATTTAGAGAATTGAATAAATATCTAATAAGCATATATTTTAAAAGAAATATGCCACTAAGAAGAAGACCAAACCGTCAACCAGCCTAAGAAGACTCGACGAATAACAAGAATGACGCCAATGCTAACCCCATTCAGCAATTGGTGAACATATTAGCTAGAGCGATTAATAATCAACCTCAAGCTCCACTGAATACAACGTTCAAGGACTTCAAGGCAGTGGGACCGCCAGAGTTTAAAGGCTCCGTGAATCCGATAGAAGCTCAAACTTGGGTAATGGAGATGGAAAAAGTTTTTGATGTCGCCAGAGTCAGAGAGGACCAAAAAACTGCCTACGCAACGTTCATGCTGAAATCAGAAGCTAGTTATGGGTGGCAAGCAAATAAGGTCAGTGGAGGAGAAGGTGTGATCACTTGGGACAGGTTTAAGGAGATGTTCTTCGAGATGTACTTTCCGACAAGATCGTAGAACCAAATGGAGGTACAATTTCTGGAATTAAAGCAAGGAAATATGTCTTTGCCAGACTAGGCGGCAAGATTCAATGAGTTGGCTAGGTTCACCACATATCAAGTGCACACGGATGAGAGAAAAGCAAGATGGGTTGAACAGGGACTAAAGCCCTGGTTATATAGTAAAGTGTCAATGTTTTAGTTGAAAACTTTTTCTAGAGTATTGGAGAAGACCATACTCGCTGAAGGTGGGAGCGATGAGGTGAGTAAGTATAATCGGGATCAGAAAAAGAAGAAGAGTGAAAATGAGGGTATTAATAAAGCCAGTGGCAGTAACACGGGAGGAAGTAACAATCAGAAGAGGAGGTGGACTGACAACTCATCAATTGGAAATTAGCAAGGACTGACACTCATCAACGGGTGTGCTACAATTATGGTCAGGAAGGCCACATAGCACCTAACTGTCCTAACCCAAAAAAGGGCGCCTACTTCACTTGCGGCTCAAAGGACCATCTGGCAAGGGACTGTCCCAAGAAGGGATCTAGAGGGGCAGGATCAGGAGGGAACAAGGGAATTAGCGGTGGAAGTGCTCTAACTATGACGGGACCAACCGTAACCAACAGACCAACTGCTAAGACATTCAACATAACAACGTAGGATGCTGTGCAGTCTCGCGATGTGGTGTCAGGTATCATTCCGATCAATAAAGTTAATGCTTATGTTTTATTTGATTCAGGTGCTACTTGTTCATTTATATCCGATGACCTTGCTAAGAACTTGGAATTGTCTAAGGACGAGTTAGAATACCCTATGAACATAGAAATTGCGAATAGAAAAATAATCCCTATTAAGTACGTACATAAGAACTGTAGGGTGGATATTAAGGGTAATATTATGAACGTAGATCTTATCCCTATCAGACTTGGGGAATTTAATGTTATTCTGGGAATGGATTGGTTATTCAATTACGGGGCTGTAATTGATTGCCAGAGGAAATGTATTAAACTTATGACTCCGTCAAAGGTTGTGTTCTATGGTAGCAAGTCACCTAGACAAGCGAGTTGTCTGACGATGATGCAACAAATAATGCGTATTCTTTTGAGTATAAGGATACTTTGAGTGTAGCAAATAGTGCAAGTTTTCCTCAAGATGGTTGCTATAGTAGTCATCACTATTCTATAAAATAGTGTGATAATAATTATAATGAAAACTTTATTTGAGTTTGAATAGTCTACGAGATAATATTTTTATTTAAACTCACAGCTTATGTTTTGTCGTATTTTACACGACAATTAATAATTGTATAAATGAAGATTGTATTTGAATTCTGTACCATATATTTGGCGACTTAGAATGGGTTGTATGGACCTATTTTGGGGGAGTCACAATCACTATAGAAATTCCTATTGACAGGTAAGTAAAACTTCATTAGGTATTCCTTAGCAAGCCACGTTCTATAAACTTATTTTCCAATAAGAACATATATACTTATTTTAGTGTCTCCATACAAATGATCTTGAGATCAATCATCCTCATTCAATGAGCAAGTAACATATGTACCAATCTATCCGGATTCACTAATCCCCTTTTTAATAATCCAATGATCGGGAACATTTTAGTTTTTAAGCTATCTAAGAATTTAGATCTCATTAGTATGATCTCATCATGATTCTAAAAGAATTACTTAAAACTATGAGTTTATCACATATTAAATAACAACACCATGTAGATAAATTAAATGTCTTTAATAAATAAATACTTTTATTAATTAATGAATAAGATTGTTGACAAAGTATATGCTTTATCATCAAACATGATTGGCTTGTATGCATACTACTTTCAATCTCCCACTTTCACTAAAGCCAATCGCCATGGTAACTCATACCCATATTCTCTAAGTGATGATCGAACTGCTATTATGTTAAATCTTTCGTAAATAAATCTGCAATGTTTTCTTAAGAGTCCATATACTCCAGGGTGACATCTCATCTTTCAATGATTTCTCTAATCAAATGAAACTGCCGCAACACGTGTTTAAATTTCCGATGAGACCCGGGTTCCTTAGTTTGTGCAAGAGCTCTAGTGTTGTCACAAAATAAATGTATTGCTCCTCTAATGCTAGGAACTACACCAAGTTCGGTTATGAACTTCTTCACCCAAATAGCCTCCTTTGCAGCTTCACTTACAACTATGTACTCTGGCTCTGTCACTGAATCAACAACGGCTTGCTGTTTAGAACTCTTTCAACACACTGCGCCACCGTTCAAGGTAAACATATACCCCGAAATGGATTTACTGTCATCTTGGTCCTTTTGAAAGCTTGAGTCTGTGTAGCCCTCTAGTTTCAATTCAGACCCACTTTAGATAAGGAACACATCCTTAGTTCTTCTTAAGTACTTTAGGATGTTCTTCACAGCCTTTCAGTGCTCTTCTCTAGGATTCAACTGATATCTGGTTGTTACACTAAGTGCATGGGTGACATCTAGTCTAGTACGTATCATACTGTACATAATAGATCCTATTGCTGAAGCATAAGGAATCTTACTCATACGGTCTCTCTCCTCAGGTGTCTTTGGGACTTGTTTCTTGGAGATGTATTCCATGGCTCATCGGCATGAGACCTCTCCTGGAATCTTCCATGCTAAACTTCTTTAGCATAAAGTCAATGTACATTTCTTGGAACAAGTCAAGCATTCTTTTAAATCTATCTTTATATATCTTTATCCCCAAAATATAGGATGCCTCACCTAAGTCCTTCATGGAGAAGTGTTTAGATAACCAAATTTTGATCTACTGTAGCATAGGAATATCATTCCTTATCTGTAATATATCGTCAACATATAATACAAGGAATGAAACAACGCTCCCACTAACCTTTTTGTACACACATGATTCATCTTCATTTTTGATAAAATCAAACTTTTTGATTGTCTCATCAAACGGATGTTCCACCTACGAGAAGCTTGCTTCAATCCATAAATGGATCGTTGCAGTTACAGACTTAATTTGTTCCAACTGTTGAAACAAAACCCTCTGGCTATGCCATATACACATTCTCCTCAAGTTTCCTATTGTGGAAGGTCATTTTCACGTCCATCTGCCAGATTTTGTAGTCATAATAAGCTGTAATCGCAAGCAAAATCCGAGTGGACTTGTGATGCCCCCAAATCCGGGTATCTTCCAACCCAACAGATGGTGTTATACGGTGCTACAGTTCACACATACATTCAATTGAAATACCTCAAAAAAGTGAATATATCTTCTATATATTCCAAAATAATATTTCCCTTCCCAGGTTCTTTGTAACCATTACATGTGTTCTTTGTCATAATTTCAAATAATTAAAACATTCATACTATACTATTACAAAGATAACTTATTTGTCTGCCTTAGCCTTCCCTTTATCCTTACTGGATCCTTCAGTTAGTTCGGTCTTAGCTGCATTCATATTGTTCAAGCCAGTGTGAGCATAACTAGCTCAACAAGTATGATAATTTCATTTAAGCAGTAGGTTTGAATCATATGAATCATATATCTTCTATAACTAAATCAGTAGTTATGAAGTACTATAGATAATTCAAAATAGCACTTCTCTTTTCTTTAAAACGTTTCACAATGATCAACATTCGTTAAAAATAAAGTTTTGTCCAAGACCTTGAGCATTTCATTATTTCTTTAAAAAGTATAACCCGACACCAAGTCTGTAAGTCCGACATTTCTTACGAGCACGTCTAGGTGATCAGCCTATAGTACTCTATGTTGTACAACACTACTTCTTTAAACTTATCTACGTTTAAGTTTTGGCAACCTCACGTGCTTGTCGATTGCCGACAAAACATTTATTTATTCATATTCAGTCTTTCTTTGAAATCCATACCAAAACAGTTGGCATAAGATAATAACATTGATATGATTTTGATATATTATAAGGAAATCCATAAAACACATTAAGAGTCTTCTACAGTTGGCTTCGACTTTGTTATACATCAATTCATGCGTAAGATACATGAATCACAAAACTTGTCCAGAAGAAACATAGACAAGGGTTTAGAACACTTGCCTTCAGCGTGTTCTACAGTTAATACACTTTTCTTTTGAGTCTGTAAGGATTCTACAATACATAATCACATAACATACCACATTAGGTCATAAACAATCAAATATGGTCACTAATCTATCTTCCCCTTCTTCTCAATCTAATCGTTCATTAGATTGGTTAACTTTCATTACGGTTTATCGTATTACATTATATTTACATTCTCGTAACCTTTCGTCAACTTTTAATTGTTAACCTTAAGGTTATAATCACCCTTAATGGTGTTACTTTAGTTTATTAAGATTATAATTCACCTTCAATCAACTGATATTTCCTTTATATTCATTTTTAGTTCTTACTGTCTCTACCCTAGTCTTTGACGTTATACGCCCATCTTCCTTTATAAAGTTAAGGCGTTGCGAAGAAGCGAAGAGCGATCTCAAATCCTCGGCCTCGGTATGCTTGGCTAAGTAAGTCCTATAAGTTATGGGCATATTGCCACTACTTAACAATATGTGAGTGCTTGGTCTGGTGTTGCGGCGCCGGCTTTATAACCTTGGGTCGCGCTGCAGGGCCGACCCTGACTTATAGAATTTCTTCAGTTTTTTCCTCCTGCAATCTTTTTCGGGCTCATAACTTACTCATTATAAGTCGAAATTGGCTCGTTCAAAATCCGTTAGCTCCCATATCACGTGTACTACGATTTCATTAGAAAATTATATATTTTCGAATCTGTTAACACGGAATTCACTGATTTAGTTCTTTATTGAGCATTCGTTAACCATTCGTGAACATTTAAAGCTCGTTTCTTCATTTTAAGTTGGAATTCGATCATTTTCGAGTCTGTAACTCTAAAATGCAAAGTTACACTATAATCCATTGAAAACTAAGGTTTCCAAGTTAAATGGTGACTTTTGACTTTCAGTCCGAGAATTTCACGATTTCGACGATTATCGTCTAATCTCGTAAATTTCGCCATAACTTCGTTACTTGAGATTTTTACACCGTTCAAAATGGAGTCATTCCATACTTCTATCATCCTAACAAAACATATATCATCTAATCCTATACACGATGGTTTTAAATTTGTCCATCAATAACAAAATGACAATTCTTCAAGTCCTCAAAAATGACAATTAGTTCATAATTATAAGATTATGATTCCACTTTTAACATGGTTTATTAAGGTTTAAGTCCTCTAATAGCCATCCTTGTTCCTCCTAATGATACTTACTCCACCAATAATCACTTCTCTATCAAACTAACAATGAAGAGATGAAGATTAATGGTCTAGGATTCCTAACCTTTGTGTTCTTAACTTGATTCTTCTTCTTTCCTTCTTGAATTAGCAAAACTCTTATCACTTTTCTCTCAATATAATTATGTTAAGATGTTGGTGTTTTTGAACAAGGCAACAAATGAACTATCAAGCCTCCTATTTATAGATTTCCAAGGTGAGGGAAATTTGGTCAATAAACCATCCCACCTCCATAGTTCTCCACCTCCTTACTATTCATTACTTGCTCACCACAAGTCTTATCTTTTATTTAGCCACCAAGTTGGCCAGCCATGACTCACCTATGGGGGGGCCACATGGGTTACCCCATGGGTTTTTCTCACTTGGTACCCCATCGGTTCGATACATGGGTCCGGTTCTTGGTTCAGGCTTGGTTTTAATTAAATTTTGGCTAACATTGGTCTTTCATTACTTACCTTTGGGCCTTAACAAGTTTTCACTTGGGCTTGCCTAATACACAACCCAATTCCTACACAAATCCTATTAGTCCATTCTAATTGGATTAAAACTTTTAACGTATAATCCACATATTATTTTCGTATACTAATTCGTATAATCATTCGTCATATACGTTATGTCATCTTTCGCATATACTAGTACAATACTTCGTAACATACTCGTATTCATTGCCTCCTATAATAACTTTCTTATTATAAGCTCATCATTATTCAATTCTTTAATTTCCTTAACATTCTCAAACTTAGAACGCAGGCGAAAACTGCGTTTGTCATAACTGAATTATTATTACATAATCCATCCTTCCTTATTATTCAATAATTATGTATTTACCGGAAATTCAAAAATAATTCCCGAGCAGAAATGGATGAATAGTGTTTTGTGTTTTTCTAAAAATTTCTTGGAAAGCTTTTATTTTCGTCTTTGAAATTCAAACACCTTAATTCTACTACATAGCCAAAATACTACGATTTTATGCCACTTTTAGGTTATAAAACAACCTTCATCTTGTTTACTCATTATAATAACATATATTATAATTTTATTCAAATAAAATAGTTTTACAAATAATCCGATTTTCTCGGTTGTTACATTCTCTCCCCCTTATAAGGATTCTGTCCCCAAAATCTATAATTAAATAAATAACTGAGGGTAATTCTTCTTCATCTTTTCTTTAAGTTCCCACGTTGCTTCTTCGGCATCGTGGTTCCTCCATAAAACCTTTACCAAATGTATAACTTTATTCCTCAGAATTTGCTCTTTTCTATCAACAATTTGAATAGGCATTTCTTCATACGTCAAGTCTTTCTCAATATGAATAGGCTCAAACTCTATTACGTGCTTATAATCCTGTAGACATTAGAAATTTTGTTTTTCTGTTACTAACTATGCAAGAGGACAAAAGAGTCTTTTTTACACTCTAGAGATAACCCTAGAGGACCACAACATCAATTCCAACCCCGGAGATAACCCCGGGAGATCCAGTTTCTAACCCTGGAGATAACCCTAGGAAAATCAGTTCCAGCCCTAGAGATAACCCCAAGGTATCAAGGTCAAAGCTTAAAAATAACCCCAGGAGGTCAAGCCAACCTCAGAGATGACTCTGAGGACAATTAAAGTCAACAAATAAGCTAACCTCAGAGATAACCATAAGAAAAGATTGGTACAACTGCGCAAAATTCGGATATATCCCCAGGAGAGGAAAAATGGTCATTTTGCCAACTCAACTTCAACTCAAATCAAATACACTCATTTCAAATCAAATTGCTTTAATACAAGTCCCACAAGAACTATATCTCAACTTACGAGCGCAAACTACGCAAAATGGCTCAACGGACTGCCTGATAGAAACCCAGAAATGCCATTTCGGTCATGGACACATCTTCCCAGATTAAAAAAGGGCAAATTCTATGTCATTGCATAGCCCTCGGAAAGAGCCTTCCAAAATGGTATGGCACGCTTCCATCGAACTCCCGGATTAAAGGTTATGAAGGTTCAAGCGAACAACGCGTTGTTTGAGTGCACGTACTTTGAGACGACAAGACCCACATTACCCGGGGCACCCCGGCACCGTGACATGTACACTCACATCGCCGCAGTGCACTCACATCGCCAGCAGTACACTATTCATTGTCGCAGTACACATACTCTTGCCTCGGTACACTGCGCTCTCCCCCTCTATAAATAAAGGGCTTGGGGTGGCCATATTTGCAAGAGAAAAGGCGAGGAAGCCCTGTCCAATTTGCTCTGTACACACTATAAACTGAGTGCTTTCTCATTTTAAACACTTGTGAGATTATATATTGTTATATTTTTACCTGCAAGATCCGAGTGTTCATCCATTTAAAGTCATTGAAGTTATCTTTGGCAGTCCACTGTAAGCCTTCTTACACTTTCTAAAGCCTTTCTCCACTACTGTGCACAAAAAGTTCTGCGCGTTGAGAGTCGTGTTGCGTGTGTATGCCCGAACTTCAGTTCGTGGATTTTATTTCGTTTTATATATATATTTATATATATGGACTAACATTATCGAGTTATGTCTCGATATAGCCTGGACTCACATCCAGAGCATTTATATATATATATATATATATGAACTGTTGTCAAACTTTGTTTGATGAGCCTGGATTTTATATCCGGAGCGTTTACTACTTTTTGTATATATATATATACTTATATATATGAACTGTTGTTGAACTCTATTCGTTGAGCCTGGATTTTACATCTGGTGCGTTTACTGCTTATATATATATACATTTCTGTCAGGCCTGGAGTTTACTTCGTGGCGGTTGGTCGTCTTTTACAGCTTTATTTACATTTCATATCCCCCATGGAGGTGCTTCGTGGTGGTTGATCATGTCTATATATATATATATTTACCGCTTTTATATATATTTATATTTTTGATCCCCCATGGAGGTGCTTCGTGGTGGTTGATCATGTCTATATATATATATTTACCGATTTTATATATTTACATTTCTGATCCCCCATGGAGGTGCTTCGTGGTGGTTGATCATGTTTGTATGTATATATTTACAACTTTTATATATATAACTGCTTACTGCTTTCATATAAATTGCGGCATCATGTGAGCCTAGGAATCATGTGATCACAGATTCAGTCTACTGAATCTAGATTCGGTTTCCATGATGGACATTTTCAGCTGTAAGCAACTTGTAAATTATTCATGGTGTTTGAATTTCCTTAGATGGCTTTAATGCCCATGAGGAGTTCGACACTGCTTTGTACATTATTTTCTCGAAGATGCTTCGCATCTCGAAAATAAAAGCAATCAAGCCGAACACATAATAAAATGGAAGTATCAAAGGCCTCAATTACTATTGAGCACAAGGGTTTAAAAAAACATTTTTTTACAAAACATCACTTCTATATCTTGTTAAAACTGAACTTTTATACAAAATTCAAACCCTTTGTATATAGGTGCCAACGAGGCATAGCACTACTTCCAAATAATTGCACATTGATCCACACACACTCAAACATTCATATAACAATTTAATTGAAAAGTTGCGATCATCGTGGCAACACGGATGTTGGGGGGTGCCTAACACCTTCCCTCTGCATAACCAAGTCCCCGGACCCTAACGAATCTCGATTTCGCAGACCCGTTAAACAGTGTCACATCACTGGGTTAATGTGAAATTTTTTCTCGAATGTGTTGGAACTGGCGACTCTTACAATCCAATCGTCGACATATACATGTCGGACCTTTTCACAACTTGTTTTTTCCAAAAAATCTCACCTAACATGAGAACACCAAAAGACAAGAACAGAAAATGGACAAATAAAAATCCTGATGTCGACAGGTGGCGACTCTGCTGGGGATGTTCCAGTAAGAGGACTTAAGCCGCTATTACAAGCTTTTCAAAACTGTTATATGCTTGTGTGTGGATGTTGGATTTACATTTGATGGATGTGTATGAATGCATTACTTACTGTACTTAATGTTTTACACTATATCTGCTTGTGATATTAGTGCTTCGCACATGTCATCATTTTCATAAACGGTGACACGTTGTATGTGAATGTATGTTGTGTGGTTCCTCCATCAGGAGGCTATCCTGTCGGTGTTTTATTATTGGACTCGTAAGAAGACTAATTCAAACAAGGCTCGTGAAATGCACCACCCAAATTCGCTCAAGTTGAAAGACCAGGATTAACTTTTCATCGAGTAAATTGCGATGATTTGGGAACCTTTATGCCAAAAAGCCACGAGAGTAGCCTAGGATAAGTTAACCTTTGATAAACCAAAAGCAGAGGAAAGTTTCTTCATGCCTTCCCATTTCAAATTACTCGTAATTTCAATTACTTATAATTTCATTCCATATTGATCTCCATGTAATGGAAAATATGAAGAAATATGTGTACACACATATTTACAAATATTTACATGTTATCCTGTATTACAAATAGCTAACATCCGTTTTACAGGGTAATACTCCTAAAACGGATACATCATATAGCATATAAACATTTATACAATCCCTAAAACTAAACTACGTCAATTTTTTGCAGGGAAACAATCAGACCTATTACCCGTTCAAAGTCCAAAAAGGCCACGAGCCTACAGCCAATTATGTCTTCATCTTACCAGACTAATCTTAATCCAGTCTCTGGCAAAGAATTCGACGGATTAAGTAAACAAATCACAGATTTGGCTGTTCTGCTTAAGGAACTGCACCAATCTACTCAGGGTACAAGGATACCCGTACATGCTGAATCCTCTGCACAAGGAGGAACCCAAGGTCCGGATAAAGCCATTCCAGTACCTGAGCTTCAGTTAGATCCAACCAACAAAATTCATGATACCACCTATCTCATAGAAGATCTAGGCGCCAATGATATCAGAAAGAAAGTCCTTTAAATGGAAGAGACCATCCGTTCTATCAAAGGAATTGGAGCACATGGGAGTGTTTCATATGCTGACCTTTGTATATTCCCTAGTGTGCATTATCCAGAGAAGTTCAAGACTCATGACTTTGAAAAGTATGACGGGTTAGGAGACTCTTACACACATTTGAAGGTATTCATTGGAGAACTCGGATCTTATTTCGAGGATGAGAAGCTCAAAATGCAGCTATTCCAGAAAAACCTGACTGGAGAAGCCCGATCGTGGTATACCAGATTAGACAATTCAAAGATCCATAGCTGGGAGGAGCTAGCTCATGCCTTCCTCACTCAGTACAGCTTCTACTCTCAGATGACCCATGACCAGTACCAAATTACTAAAGTCAGGAAACAAACTAATAAATCTTTCAAAGAGTATGCTCAAAGGTGGAGGCGCCTTGCTGCTCAAGTTATTCCCTCTATGAATGAGTCAAAGATGGTGATGACCTTCATAGACATACAAGAAGCTCCTTTCTATGAGAGGGTTTTGGCTGGTATTGGCAAACCATTCTCAGAAATGATTAAACATGGGGAGATGACTGAGATGGGATTGAAGTTAGGAAAGATTCAAGACCTAGCTGCCCTTAAAGTTTTGTTGAGCACATCCAGTCCAAAAATTATGGAAACAAGCCCCGGAGGGTCCATAAAAAGAAAGAGAATGATATTTCCTTGATACTACAAGGTCAGAAGGGCAGTCAGAATATGCCTATCCAAAGGAGAAATTACTCCCCCTTCCAAGCAAAGTCTTCAAACCCTTAATTGCCTAAGGGTAGAGAAGTCAGACGCACTCGAGTGTTCACACCCTTAGGGGACTCACTTGAGAACATTCTCAATCTTCTGACCACTCAGAATAAAATTACTCATCTTCTTCCACCAGCAAACCCGAATGGAAGAGGTTTCAATGCTACTCGGAAGTGTGCTTATCATGTCGGGGATCCGGGACATGATACTCAGGATTGCTGGGCCTTGAAACATAAGATCCAGGATTTAATTGACAGTGGTGAGATCGTGGTCACCAAACCTGATCAACCCCATGTGCAAGACAACCCTCTTCCTCAACACAAAGAAGAGGAGGTTAATATGATTAATTGGTGTAGTGGACAGAGTTCCAATTTTAATGGTGGATCTTCCCAGACCATCATGGATAATGCTGATAAGTGGGACTATGCATAGTTCTAGTTTATAATGGAATGGAAAATGAATGCTCTGCGTGAGCAACTTAACAATTTGGTAGAACTGGTGGTCCATCAGCACCAGGTCACACGCCAATTATTTAGTCAGGAGCATGCCAGTCTCCTTCCTCTTGTTACCAACACTCCACTGCGTACTCCAGGAAAGGAAACACTATAGGATAAAATTGCCAAAAGAGCAAATTCTAAGGCCCGTCGGGATTTTGCCAACAAAAGGGAATTTACATACCTAGGCCAACTGATGAAAGAAATATTGCAGATGCTAATGCATGAAGGAAGAATCACAGCTCTGCTACCTCCAATCAGTCCGTGTTCAAGACGGGATGATTTCAATGGAGTGTGCCAGTATCACTCCCAATCTCGCGGTCACATCACAGAAGAATGATGGGCACTCCGCCACCTTATTCAGAATTTAATTGACAGCGGTGTCCTGTAGATGGTAGACGATGATGTTGTTGTACTAGAGAGTGGGGACGCATTTCCTACAAAGTGGAAGGAGGTCGTAGCAGTCATATCTTCTGAGACAGATACATCTACACCCTCACATACAATCCAACCCGTTCAGCTCAAAGGTATTGACAATCCTTTGAAAGTGGTTGCGCCAGAGCCAATTATCTTGGGATACATACCACAATATCCTGTTGTCAGCCTACAGAAAGTTCTATAGAATTATGGAGGTGTTGAAGGATTCACATCTCATATGACTGCTACAGTGTCGAAGGATAATCCACTGTATCTTCCCCAACGGGTGATGAAGCCTACCATCAAGTCAAAAGGGAAGATTCCCATGGAAAAAGGTGGAAGAATTTATCTGTACTATGGGCCATAATGAAGCCAAGGTGGTTTTAAGCTTAAGAGAAGCTCCATATCAAATTTCAATACTGGACTTGGTTTTCTCGTCTGAAGATCACATGAAGGTATTACTCAGGGTTTTGGAAGAAGCCCAACTGCCTAAGTCAATAGATGTTGAGAAATTCCAGAATATGGTGGATCACATTTTTAACAACAATGTGATATCTTTTACTGATGTCGATATACCTCCCGAAGGGACTGATCATTGCAAGCCATTGCACATTGCGGTTTTGTCCTCCGGATATATGGTGGGAGGAGTCTTGATAGATGGATGTTTGTCTCTGAATATTGTTGGGTAAAATCTAATTACGCACAACACGCAAGTATACGTGGTCAACAAGTAATAAAGTAAAAGTAGAGTATCGTTCCCATGAGGAATTGTTTAATACAAATCACCAAGTACTAACACGTAACCAACTCAATCTTATTTAAACGAATGAATTTCAAATTATATAAATTAAATTATTTAATTTCACTAATTCTAATTACCACTAATTAAAAATTAGATTACGGAGATTTAATATCACAACTTCATTTATTGCTTAATTTAAGTTAACACACTTTTCATCAATTATTCTCTATCATGAATTGTTAATCAAGAACACTAAAGCAGATAAATCCATCTCTCGATGCATAATATCAATACTCACTTAAATCCACAGATGATAGAATTAAGCAAGACACCCTAAGTAACTAATCCACTATATCTCTATTTGAATTACAATTAAAAAGGATTTAAAGCACAAGTTCTCTATAAGATTACATATGGCGTAAAGGCATATCTCTATCCTAAACACGAATCATGAATTCCATCTATGTAGAAATCACAAACACATGATATCATGATCAAATCTAAATATATACTTCATCTCTCGAGTTCATATAGATTATCATGGTAATTAATGGCCAATCAATTACACAATTAAGTATAAATCATAATAGACAATCCTCACGATAGAACATAATAATTAATAACAAAGCATATGAAAATAAACTACACAATAAGATCCATTGTAATCTCAAACAAAGAATTAGTTCATTAAATTAAAACTAAGAATCCACAATTGAATAATAATTAAAAGAGAAAGATAGAAGAAGATAAGAAGATAGAATCTATTGTCTATAGATTTGATGCTCCCTCCTTGCTCCTACTTTGAATCTTCAATGGTCTCCAAGTTGCTTCATTCTCCAAAACTCATTAGAACTATGATTTTGATCTAATCACTCTATTCTAATCTAATTGAATCCTCTATCTCATCTAATCTCCCTTAATCCTTGTGATTCTCCTCCTTTTATAAGTCTCTTTATATGTCTTTAAGTCCTCTTGGAAGTCCTCTTGGAAGTCCTTGTGTCAATCTGATCGAAACAATCCTTTCCGGACTCAAATTGGACCAAAATTTGTATTTTCTCGCATTTTCTGGGCATACCAGTGACGGCCCCGAATCTGAGTCCCAAATTACCACGAATTCGATACAATCATTCTGTCACTATTACTATTTGCGGAAGATATAAACATAAATTATTTATACAATACACTTTACACACTATTCCCCAAAATCGAGTAACCTTAACTTATACACAATTCATAAACTATTTAACACCTAACATTATTATCAAACTATACTATTACAAATTAGCTGCACATTTTCTCCCAAGTTGAACTTGGCATTAACCTTTTTTCCTGTATCCGAACGCATTCGCCTTATCTGCAATGTTTATCATGATATAGCAAGAGTGAGCATGAAAGTTGGCCAACAAGTTTAAATTTATATAAGGATATATCGTGATTGAAAGAGTCTGAATAATAAGCTGGCTATAATTCATCAATATAGTTGTGAATTAGCACGAACAAACTTTTGACTGAACAAGTATTAAACATGAACAATTATATCTGGACCAACTGGTAATGAAGGTGATCAGCCTTTCATACCTGACTTATACATGCAATATGTACAGAGTACAATTCTACATGGCAATCAGCAATGATTGACCATAAGCATATCCGAATGAAACAACTCTTAGTAGAGTTAAGAAAAACTTTCCTGGACCGTTGATTACCGCTTTGCAATTTAATAAGCTTAGTCTGAAGACCTATTATTAATAATATGTATTTATAAGTTAGAATAATATAATCACAGTATTTAAAAATAACCTAAACACATAACACATAACCCTATCAGTCTGTATAACACATAATACCTAGCCTCAAGACAAACTATTGTAGTCCGAGTTGAGTTCGGTACAATTCTAACATCCCGACGGTCTATTCAGAATTTTCTCGAGTCTAAGTTTAATTAAACTCTACCTGAACACTTAAAAATTATCTTAGATAATTTATTATCAGTCAAAACATTAATCACAGGCTTGTAATAATTTTCAGATAATTATTATCATTTATTATGATTTTTCAATCAATTTATATCGTATTTATATAAATACCACATAATTCCTTTATCATTAATATTTATTTAATACCAAATATTAATGAAAATCATAACATAATATTATAATATATTTATAATATTACACAAGATTTTTAATACTTTAAAATCATATTTAATGCCTAAATTCATCATCCGATAATTGATATTAATATTAAATTATTAATATTTTCATGAGAAAATATTGAAAGTTAAATTTAAAATATTTTTCTAACCCTTAAATAATTTTTATATGATTTTCAAAGCATTATTTCTAATTTTTCATAATTTATTTAATATATTTATTAAAATATAAATAAATAAATCACCATTAATATTAGTTTATTAATGAATCTCATTACAAAATATCAAAAGTCATTAAAAATAACATAAAATATTTTCTTATTTCATAATATAATTTTATAGGCAGTTGTAGTTTTTATTTCACTTAAATATGTAATTTATATTTATTACATATTTTTGTTGCTTTATTTATGCCTGAAAAGAAGTTTATTGGCGTAAAATATCATTTATAGTCAAATCTCGTCCCGTAGGACTTTATTAGATTTATTAATACTTATTATTCGCCGTAACGCGATTCGGAACGTCGAACGTCAAAATCGCTCGACGAGCCGACACTCGGTGTTCGCTCATTTATAGGATCTGACATGCTCCTTTGAAGATTTTTAATTCTCAAATCGTGAATCATATAAGAGTGAAATTTTGGGCATGTTATAGACCTCACGTCATAGTATTTTTAGAAAATTTCTAACCGCAAAAACGAACAACATAATCCATTCAAACAGGGTTCAAAAATGGCTTTCAGAGCAATTTGCAGAAAGGGTAGCGCCGATGTCTTTGTTGGTATTTGCTCGAGTCATTTTCATAAAGATTTCTTAGCGAAGTAGCCCACTTTGCGATTTTCTCACGCCTTGCTCGCTTATCGAAAAATTCCCAACTTTGGATATGTTATACATGGTATACCAATGTATTTTTAAAAAGTATAACCCAAAGAATTTCGACCTCTTAGGAAGCCAAAAATGAATTCCCCAAAAATGTCCACTGCAATAATTTTTATCTATTTCCCAGATTTACCCTCTTTCACTAAAACAGTCATAACATTTTCGTTTTAAAACATTTTTAGGCAATTCTTGAGCCCACACGATGCTAACTTCCGGGACTACAACTACTGATGTTTTTCTAGATTCAGAACATATCAGCCCAAAAATTCCATTCAAGTGGACTGCACCACACTTGTTGGACAATTTTGACACTACTACTTTGAAATGTCATAACTCTCTCCTCCGATGTCGGATTTAGTCCGTTCTGGAGTCTATGGAAAGCTTATTGAGTGTAATATAACATACCAAAAGCCCAGTATTTTCTGAACATCCTAGCTGTGAAGCCCCCAAATCTGGGTATCTTCCAACCCGATAGATGGTGCTCCACGATACTACATTTCATACAATCATTCTATTGAAATAACAACAAAATGAATGTAATTGCTATCTTTGTATTACATTTGTAATAAATCCTTTCCCAGGTTCATAACTGAATACATTCGTTGTTCTTCATAAGTATATTACATACAAATATACTAGTCTATTACAAGATGATTAATTGTCCATCTTAGCCTTGCCTTTATCTCTCATAGAACTCTTAGTTCGTTTGGCTTTAGCTGCAAAAATATGGTTCAAGTAAGAATGAGCATAACTAGCTCAGCAAGTCTTAACAACGAAACATATGAATATCACATCAGTAAGTACATGCTTTATATCAATATCAGAACAATTATCTACTAAGCATCCTGAATCATTTGACTAATACTTCTACTACAACTATTCAAGAGTATATATAATAACTTAGGAATGATGAACCGGTCAATAGACTATGAACATACTCTTTTCGTTTTCATACCTGAAAAGGATATCCGGCACTAAGGCCATCCACCCGTCTTTACGTATGAGCACTTCTAGGTGATCAGCCTATTGTACTCTATGTTGATCAACACTCTTACGTTAAACGTATTTATGTTTAACATTTGGCAACCTCGCGTGCCCATCGAATAATCGATGAAAATACTTTTGTTTGTTCATAGACAAACTTACCTTCTCATCCATACCAAATACTTTTCACAGGATAGCGTTAACAGTTCTATATCAACAGACTTCTAACCAATTCAATCTATCCTTCAATACTTGTCTAGCACGGATAAAATAGGCATCGACTCTTTTCTATTTACCATTCATGCATTGTATATCATGCATTCCGTAAAAACTTGGCTAACACGAAGGTCAGACAAGAGTTAAGAAAGACTTGCCTTCAAGCATCTTCAAATATATATTCCAATTATTCACAGTCTTTACAGGATCTACATGATACATTCACATAGCACACTGTAATTAGTTATCAAACAAACTCACTTTACGATTCTAACCAACTTCTTTCTCTTCTATGTCTTAATTATTTTAACTCTGTTATTAAAGTCGATTCGACTTTCTATACTTCTTTACGTTTTATTAACATTCTTACGTCCTTAGCCGAAATTCGATCATTAATGGTTAATTACCAATGTTGAACGTCGTTCACGGTTCACTCATTACGTATTTGCGTTCTTCATTTAATTTCCATTAAACCTTACCCATTCTTCGTATATTAACATCTTATAAGTGTTTTTAAAGTAAGTCTCATTATGTACTTTAAGTACCTTTATAATCTTACTTTAGGTCTACATTCAAAAGGGAACTAAACCTAACTTGGTCAACTTTTTTCCAATCGTCATTACAAGCTGCGCATGACATCCTTTGTATATTAGTGGCGCCCCGTGAAAGTTAGCAGGTGGTACTTCACCGAAGTCTGCATCATGCATACCCACCACTTTGTACTTGTTTTGGCAGCCATGCACACGAGTCTCGCACACCGCTTAGCAAAAACAGATTCGGTTTCTTAACGAAACTCCCGGGTTCCTTATTTGTTCGTTTTACATCCGAATTGACCCATTCGAATTCCAACAAGTCAGGAATTATATCCTTTACATGCTCATATAAGAATTTCATATTTTCGAATCTGTTAAGTCAGAATTCACCTTTAAGTTCGTTTTTAAGCATTCGTTTAACGTTTTTGCCCGTTCAATACTCGTTTTCTTCGTTATAAGTCGGAATGCAACGATTCCTTCGCCAACGACTCTTAATTACCTTATCTCACGTGTTCACATTGGAAACCGACATTTTCAAGTCACACGGCAACTTTTGACCTTTAATCCGGACTTTATGCGTTTTCGACGTTTAACGTCTATTTTCGTAAAATCCGCCATAACTTCGTTACTAATGTTCTCTAAGCCAAATCTCATGGAATACTCCATGGAATTTATATCTACATCCTAACCAATCAAGATGCACATATCTTTGCTACAACGGTTTCCAAAACGTTCAATTATAACTAAGTTAACTTTCAAGACTTTCTGTGGTTTTAACTCACGTAAACACTTACGATTTCTATTTGGTCATGACCTATCAATGATTTGACCATTAAAAGGTATTCTTATATCTTCTCTATAAACATTCTCCACTCATCTACGATTCTTCTTTGAGAAAGAAATCGAAAATGATGAAGATTACGGTTTATAGGAATTTACCTGTGAAGTAGTTAACGTTCTTGATAAACGTCTTTTGGTTTGATTGGAAGTAGAAGAATTTAGTGTTTCTAGCTCTTTCTCTCTCACAATATATGTTGGTCAATCTTTGTAAAACCACAAAAGCTCAACCTAAGCCTTGTATTTATAGAAAATACAATGAGGGGCAAAATGGCCCAATTTCCCACCTCCTCACTTAATTACCACTTTGTCACCAAGTAAAGTACTTGGTGACCAAGTGATACACTTGGCTTGCACACCAAGTGTCTGGCCCACCATGTCCATGGGTCATCCCCATGGGTTTTACATCCATCCTCGACCCACCCGGCTCGAAATATGGTTTACTTTTTTGGATTGGGCTTGACATAAAAACATCGGGCTTTAACCAATCTAATATCGGGCCTCGACTTGGGCTTGTATACTTAATTCATTGGGCTTGTTTATTAATTCAAGTCCAATTGATTGATAAAATCCTTAACTCATACTCTAATAATACAACTCGTATTCTACGCCAGACATTACTCATGTATTCTCTTCAGTATAATACTCATATAATAATCATATTATACGTCAGACTATTCTTCATACCATACTCAGATACATCCTAGTATAATACTCATATTCCTTACGATAATAATCGAAATGACTATACGCATTACATTTCCTTTCTAAACCTCTTTTCACAAACCCTTAGGTTTTAAGTTCGCAGATTTAAAACTTCATTTGCCATAACGGAAATATTATTGGATATTCCATAATATCGTCATATTCTAACATTACGCGTTTCTCAGAATCTCAAACCTAGCTCCGAACGTCGTCGGATGAATAGTGTTTTTTTGCAAACAATCTCAGAAAACCTTCGTTCTCATCTTGATAATTCACAACAATTAATTCTAGTACAAAGCCAGAATTCTAGCAACATCTAGACATTCTAGGTCATACGAAGACCTTCAAAAATTTGAAATTTAACTCATTAAAAATTCAAAATTCTCGGGCTTTACATTCTTCCCTCCTTATAAGGATTTTGTCCCCAGAATCTCGCTATTCTTATATAAACAAATGAGGAAACTTTTCCTTCATTTTACTTTCGAGCTCCAACGTTGCTTCTTCAGCATCGTGGTTACTCCAAATTACCTTTACGGAAGGTATTACTTTATTTCTCAAGACTTGTTCCTTCCTATCAATAATCTGAATCGGAAGTTCTTCATACGTTAAGTCTTTTTCTACTTGAATAGACTCATACTCTATTACATGCTTATAGTCCGGTTTATAAGGACGCAACACAGACATGTGAAACATATTGTGTATTCTTTCCATTTCTGGAGGTAAGGCTACTTCATAAGCTACCTCTCCTATCCTTCTTAAAATCTCAAAAGGTCCTACAAACCTCGGACTTAACTTCCTTTCTTTCAAAAAACGTATCTTCCTTTCCAAGGCGATACTTTTAGAAAGACATAAGACCCTACTTCAAACTCCCTCTTCTCTCGATGAGGATCTGCATACTTCCATTGTCTATCTTGAGCCGCTACTAATCGAGCTCTTATCAACTTTACCATGTCTTCTGTTTGTTGTACCATCTCAGGTCCCAACATTCGACGTTCACCTACTTCGTCCCAACAAAGTGGTGTTCTACACTTCCGTCCATACAACGCTTCCTAAGGCGGCATGCTTATACTAGTGTGAAAACTATTGTTGTAAGAGAATTCTACCAACGGTAGATGTTCGTCCCAACTCCCTTTGAAATCCATAACGCAAGATCTTAACATATCTTCTAGCGTTTGAATTGTCCATTCGCTTTGTCCATCCGTCTGTGGATGATACGCCGTACTTAATCTTAACTGTGTTCCTATTTGCTCTTGCAAACTCCTCCAAAAGTTTGACGTGAATCATGGATCACGATCGAACACAATCAAAATAGGTACTCCATGTCTAGAAATGATTTCTATGACATAAAGCTTAGCTAACTGCTCTAAATTATACCTAACTCCTATTGGTAGAAAATGAGCAGACTTACTTAACCGATCCACTATTACCCAAATAGCATCGTATCCATTTCTTGTCGTTAGAAGTCCCACCACAAAGTCCATGGTGATATGCTCCCATTTCCAGTCTGGAATCTCCAGTGGATGTATTAGTCCACTCGGTCTTTGGTGTTCAGCCTTAACTTTCTGACAAGTTAAGCACTTACTAACATATTCTGCAATCTCCCTCTTCATGTTCGGCCACCAAAAGTTCTGACGAAGCTCTTGATACATCTTAGTACTACCAGGATGTATCAAGTACCTCAAACTGTGAGCCTCACACATAATCTCTTCCTTCAACTCAGAATTATTTGGAACCTAAATTCTTCCTTCAAAACGAAGTAAACCTTCTTTATCAAGATTATACTTAGTCTTCACATAATCCTTCATTATCTTCTTCATCCGTTCGCATTCTTCGGTACTCAACTGTACTTCCTTAACCCGTTCCACTATCGTTCGTCGAGTTTCTATTGCAAATAACATCTCCCTCGTTTCCCTTGGTAACATAACTTCGAATTCCATCCTCGCCATCTCTGTTATTAACTCATTCTAAGTCGTTAACATTGACAACTTTTCTCTACCCTTCCGACTTAATGCATCGGCTACTACATTCGCCTTCCCCAGATGATATAAGATATCACAATCATAATCTTTTATTAATTCTAACCACCTTCTCTGCCTCATGTTCAACTCCTTCTGTGTGAAGATATATTTCAGACTTTTTATGGTCCGTGTATATCTCACACTTCTCCCAGTATAAATAATGTCTCCATATTTTTAAAGCAAACACCACAGCTGCTAGTTTTAGGTCATGAGTAGGATAGACCTTCTCATAGTCCTTTAACTGACATGACGCATACGCAATGATCTTGCCATGCTGCATAAGCACGCAACCTAGTCCTCTATGCGAAGCATCGCTATAAACTACGAAATTCCCCGTATCATCTAGTAAAGATAATACCGGTGCCTCACTCAACCTCATCTTTAGTTCTCAAAAACTATGCTCACACTTTTCTGTCCACTCATACTTCACCGACTTCCTTGTCAGATTTGTCAACGGAGTAGCTAATTTAGAAAAGTCTTGAATGAACCTTCTATAGTATCCCGCTAACCCCAGAAAACTCCTTACCTCGGTTGGCGTTTTCGGTTGCTCCCACTCATTCACCTCTTCTACCTTCGCTGGATCTACGGATATTCCATCTCTGTCTATAACATGTCCTAGAAACTGCACTTTTTTGAGCAAAAATTCACACTAAGTGAATTTTGTATACAACATCTCCCTCCGTAGGGTTTCCAACACTATTCTTAGATGTTCAGCATGATCTTCTGGCGTCTTAGAATAGACTAGAATATCATTAATGAACACTATGACGGACTGGTCCAAATACTGTTTGAACACTTTGTTCATCATAT
This sequence comes from Panax quinquefolius, assembly GCA_020205615.1. Taxonomy (NCBI): domain Eukaryota; kingdom Viridiplantae; phylum Streptophyta; class Magnoliopsida; order Apiales; family Araliaceae; genus Panax; species Panax quinquefolius. Next base: position 108,838,397 of record CM035169.1, read on the forward strand.
CTATTAATGCGGCTGGTGCATTCGTCAGTCCAAACGACATAACCAAAAACTCGTAATGCCCATAACGAGTTCTGAACATCGTCTTATGTATATCTTCCTTCCTCACTTTCAGTTGATGATACCCCATGCGCAAATATATTTTAGAAAAACACTTTGCCCCTTTCAACTGATCAAATAGATCATCGATCCTGGGCAACAGGTATTTATTCTTAATCCTTAACTTGTTCAACTCCCGATAGTCGATACAAAGTCGTAATGATCCGTCTTTTTTCTTTACAAACAACACTGGTGCTCCCCACAATGACACACTTGGTTGAATGTACTTTCTATCTAATAGTTCATGCAACTGAACCATTAATTCCTTCATCTCAACTAGCGCCATTCTATATGGTGCCTTTGAAACTGGTGTCGTTCCCGGCAACAAATCAATTACAAATTCTACATCCCTATCTGGAGGAATACCAGGTAACTCCTCCGAAAATACATCTGCAAATTCTTGAACCACCGCTATCTATTCCAATGATGTTCCCATTCTTTGGGTATCCACCACGTGACACAGATAACCCTTACACCCCTTCTTCAACAAATTCCTAGCTTGTGTCATGGTTAGATAACAAGAACGTCCCGGTGATTTATTTCTATAAAACACCACCTCAGGTTCCTTAGAAAGCCTTAGGTTCACACTCTTTCTATGATAATCTATTATTGCTTTATGGTTAAGTAACCAATCCATACCGAGAATCACATCAAATTGCCTTAACCTTATCGGTAAAAGATCTACCGATAATCTATTACCCTTGATATCTACGAAATAATTCCTATAAATATGTTCAATGGGAACTATCTCCTCGTTTGCTACCTTAACGTCTAAAGGTATTTCTAACTTTTCAGGATTTAATCCTAATCGTTGAGCAAATCCACATGCTATAAAAGAACAAGTAGCACCCGAGTCAAATAACACGTAAGCATTTATTTCGTTGACTGGAATTATACCTGCTACTACATCCGTTGATGCAACCGCATCTTGGACTGTCATATTAAATGTTCAGACTGAGGGTCTACCCACTGATGGTGTTGGTCCAGTAATGACTAAATTACCACTAACAGAACCCTTACTACCCTCCGTCCCTTTCTTTGGGAAATTTCTTGCCATGTGGTCTACCGACCCACAAACAAAACATCCTCGACTTTTCTTAGGATTAGGACAGTTGGGAGATATATGACCCTCCTACCCATAGTTATAACAACCAGTCTTCCCTTTCAGGTAGACTCCCAGATGAATTTTACTGCATTTCTTATATGCCTCCATCCTCCATTTAGGATCCCCTTGTTTTGCCCCAGTATTCCCAGGTTAAAATTCTTCCTCTTAGGCATATTGCCACTTCCATTGGCAACCTCTGCCTTATTTCCTCCCTCTCCCTTACTCTTATTCTTCCTATCTTTGTGATATTGGGTCAACGCCTCGCTACCACCCTCTGCTATTATCACCTTTTCCAGAATGGTCCCATAGGAAGCACTCTGAAAAACCGATATCCTACTATAGAGCTAGGGTTTTAGGCCCTGCTCAAACCTACAAGCCTTCCTCTCCTCCGTGTCCACTTGGTGTGGAGTGAACCTTGCCAATTCATTGAATTTGGTCACAGATTGGGGAACAAATATGTCCCCTCGCTTAAGTTCTAAGAACTTAATCTCCATTCTCCTCAGATGCTAAGTAGGGAAATAGTTCTCAAGAATACCTTCTTAAACTGCTCCCATGTAATAGCCTTCCGCCTCCAAATTTCACCTCGTGAGCCTCCCACCAATAGTTGGCTTCCCCTTCATCATATAGGTCGCAAAAGAGGTCTTTTACCACCACGCGTTGTAATAACAAAACCTTCTCTATTTCCTCGACCCATGTTCGGGCCTCCATCAGGTCCATTGTTCTTTAAATTGGTGTGACCTACACTTTTAAATTCCTTAAAAGTAGTCGTTTGGGCTACTTTAGGTCCTCATGGGTGCTCTACCCTCTTATTGTTAAATGCAAATAAATAAATTAACGAACTCTTGCATTGGGTTATTAGGGCCCCCCTCATTATCATTATGCGATTCCACCTCTTGATTACGTTGTCTTCTTCTTGGCGGCATTTCTGATTAAATAAATATAGTTCCGTTATTACTTATTTACTTACTTCGTTATTAGTCATCAAACAATTGGACAATAACTCATACACAACAAAGCAAAATTTTAAAATAAAAACTTCCTTATATTAAAATGCTTCTTCGTAGTTCAAAACTATTTACAAGTTGCTTTACATAGCCCAAAATCTATTACATATACATCCCGCGATTGACTTCTACAAAAAATTGGGATTTACAAAAAGACTACCCTTTAATTATACAAAAGAGGGTTTTACGTCACTACACAAAAGTATTCACTATACTACCCCTAATATTGCTTAACAGCATTCTCATGCTCTTGGTTTGCCAAAATTGACACAATATCCAGACTTATAGTATATTGTTTAACAGCATTCTCTTGCTCTTGGTGCACACTATCATTTATATATGACATTCGTGCTATCTTCTGGTCTTTTTTAACCAGTTTCTTGCGAAGTTCTATGACCTCGTTCTTATAGTCCCGGCCTTGTCACCATGAGCACTTTCTCATCATGCTCTATCTCATAGTCTGGACTCTGCAGACTCTTTTCGCCCCCATAGAGATCAATCGATATCTTCCTTCCGGTGTCGCACCATATCAGGTGTAGTTACATCGCTACTTGGCCAAGCACCGAGAGGTACATTGCCTCATAGTCTCTATAGGGTAGACTCTAGGCGTGCATCACCGTATTAATCGATGTTACCTCCATGTCATCCTCCACATCAATCATCATATTCAAATATGATGTTATCCCCATGGTCTCCTCCGAATAATCCTCCTCCAAGTAATATTCCTCACGCTCTGACTCTTCTAGAATTACTACTTGTATGTCTGCTATAGGCACAGGTACTGTCTTAACTCGGTTCAGGGACTCCTCGCTGATCACATGTATATCCCTATACATCAAGCTATCAACTGACATCTATAATAACACATAACAAATTGATTAGTACATAATACACAATAATATAAGCACAAATCACATTTAATCCATTTAGGGTTACTTTCCATCTTTTAAATCTTTTGGTACTGAGTTTCCTCAATACCTTATTAACTCATTTGACTCGAGTTAACTTTCTTCGGACTCTTCCTTTCCTACGAGGTTATTAGCCTAAGGTTCTTTCCCCCTTAAGTTTTATAACCTAATGCTTTGATACCAACCTGTGACGCCCCCAAATTCGGGTATCTTCTAACCCGATAGATGGTGTTCCACGATACTACATTTCATACAATCATTCCATTGAAATAACAACAAAATGAATGTGATTACTATCTTTGTATTACATCTGTAATAAATCCTTTCCTAGGTTCATAACCGAATACATTCGTTGTTCTTCATAAGTATATTACATACAAACATACTAGTCTATAACAGGACGATTAATTGTCCATCTTAGCCTTGCCTTTATCTCTCTTAAAACTCTAAGTTCGCTCGTCTTTAGCTGCAAACATATGTTTCAAGAAAGAATGAGCATAACTAGCTCAGCAAGTCTTAATAACGAATCATATGAATATCACCTGAACAAATACATGCTTTAATTCTACATCTGAACAATTATCTACGAAGCATTATGAAACATTTGACTAATATTTCTCATACATTAATTCTAGAGCATAAATAATAGCTTAGGAATGATGAACCGGTCAATAGACCATGAACATACTCTTTTCGTTTTCATACTTGAAAAGGATATCCGACATTAAGGCCATCCACCCGTCTTTACTTACGAGCACTTCTAGGTGATCAGCCTATTGTACTTTATGTTGATCAACACTCTTACGTTAAACGTATTTACGTTTAACATTTGGCAACCTTGCGTGCCCATCGAATAATCGATGAAAATACTTTTGTTTGTTCATAGACAAACTTACCTTCTCATCCGTACCAAATACTTGGCATAGGATAGCGTTAACAGTTCTATATTAACATACTTGTAACTAATTCAATCTATCCTTCAATACTTGTCTAGCCCGGATAAAATATGCATCGACACTTTTCTATTTACCATTCATGCATTGTATATCATGCATTACGTTAAAATTTAGCTAACACGAAGGTCAGACAAGAGTTTAGAAAGACCTGCCTTCAAGCATCTTCAAATATATATTCCAACTATTCACAGTCTTTACAGGATCTACATGATACATTCATATAGCACACTGTAATTAGTTATCAAACAAACTCACTTTACGGTTCTAACCAACTTCTTTTTCTTCTATTTCTTACTTCTTTTAACTCTGTTATTAAAGTCGATTCGACTTTCTATACTTCGTTATGTTTTATTAACGTTCTTACGTCCTTAGCCGACATTTGATCGTTAATGGTTAATTACCAATGTTGAACGTCGTTCACGGTTCACTCATTAAGTATTTGCGTTCTTCGTTTAATTTCCATTAAACCTTACCCATTCTTCTTACATTAACATCTTATAAGTGTTTTTAAAGTAAGTCTCATTATGTACTTTAAGTACCTTTATCATCTTACTTTAGGTCTACATTCAAAAGGGAACTAAACCTAACTTGGTCAACTTTTTTTTCCATCGCCGGGCATTGCACACGACATCCTTTGTATATTAGTGGCGCCATGCAAGAAGTTAGTTAGGTGGTATTTCGTCGAAGTCTCGCATCATGCGCAAGCCCACCATTGTATCGGTTTTGTCATGGCTACGAAGTCTGCACTGCCAGCTTAGCCAAAATGTATTCGGTTTCTTAACTAAACTCCCGGGTTCCTTATTTGTTCGTTTTACATCCGAATTGACCCATTCGAATTCCAACAAGTCAGGAATTATATCCTTTACAAGCTCATATAAGAATTTCATATTTTCGAATCCGTTAACTCAGAATTCACCTTTAAGTTCGTTTTTAAGCATTCGTTTAACGTTTTTGCCCGTTCAATACTCGTTTTCTTCGTTATAAGTCGGAATGCAACGATTCCTTCGCCAACGACTCTTAATTACCTTATCTCACGTGTTCACATTGGAAACCGACGTTTTCAAGTTACACGACAACTTTTGACCTTTAATCCGGAATTTATGCGTTTTCGACGTTTAAATTCTATTTTCGCAAAATCCGCCATAACTTCGTTACTAATGTTCTCTAAGCCAAATCTCATGGAATACTCCATGGAATTGATATCTACATCCTAACCAATTAAGATGCACATATCTTTGCTACAACGGTTTCCAAAATGTTCAATTATAACTAAGTTAACTTTCATGACTTTCTGTGGTTTTAACTCACGTAAACACTTACGATTTCTATTTGGTCATGACCTATCAATGATTTGGTCATTAAAAGGCATTCTTATATCTTCTCTATAAACATTCTCCACTCATCTATGATTCTTCTATGAGAAAGAAATCGAAAAGGATGAAGATTACGGTTTATAGGAATTAGTTAACGTTCTTGATAAACGTCTTTTGGTTTGCTTGGAAGTAGAAGAATTTAGTGTTTCTAGCGCTTTCTCTCTCTCAATATATGTTGGTCAATCTTTGAAAAACCACAAAAGCTCAACCTAAGCGTTGTATTTATAGAAAATACAATGAGGGGCAAAATGGTCCAATTTCCCACCTCCTCACTTAATTATCACTTTGTCACCATGTAAAGTACTTGGTGACCAAGTGATACACTTGGCTTGCACACCAAGTGTCCAGCCCACCATGCCCATGGGTCATCCCCATGGGTTGCCCCATGGGTTTTACCCATCCTCGACCCACCGATTCAATTCATGGTTTACTTTTTTTGATCGGGCTTGACATAAAAAACATCGGGCTTTAACCAATCTAATATTGGGCCTCGACTTGGGCTTGTATACTTAATTCATTGGGCTTGTTTATTAATTCAAGTCCAATTGATTGATAAAATCTTAACTCATACTCTAATAATACAACTAGTATTCTACGCCAGACACTCACGTATTCTCTTTCAGATAATACTCATATAATAATCGTATTATACGTCAGACTATTCTTCATACCATACTCAGATACATCCTAGTATAATACTCATATTCCTTACGATAATAATCAAACGACTATACGCATTACATTTCCCTTTCGGAAACCTCTTTCACAAACCCTTAGGTTTTAAGTCCGCAGGTGAAAACTTCGTTTGCTATAACGGAAATATTATTGGATATTCCATAATATTGTCACATTCTAACATTACGCGTTTCTCAGAATCTCAAACCCTAGCTCAGAACGTCATCGGATGAATAGTGTTTTTTCGCAAACAATCTTAGAAAACCTTCGTTCTCGTCTTGATAATTCACAACAATTAATTCTAGCACAAAGCCAGAATACTAACCACATCTATACATTCTAGGTCATACGATGACTTTCGAACATCTTACTCATATAATAACTCAATAAAATTCATTTAATCCGCATAATCAAATAAAAATTTAATTCATTGAAAATTCGAAATTCTCGGGCGTTACACTAGCTAATCCCGAATTTTTCTTTTTAGGTCAACAGTTTACTAGTTTTCACACTTTAGAAAAATTAGTTTTCTTTCTTTTCCTTGTTTAAGCTTTTCACTACAAAAAATAGTTAGATCTACTCATAAAACACACTAGAACTTGCAGATCTATGGTTTTAGAGTTCAAGAAACATAGATCTTTATTTTGACAAAAACCATCACAATAAATCATATTAACTAATTAGAGTTTTAAAATATGAGAACTTTTAAACCTTTTGTTTTGATGACTTTTCTTCCTCTCCTTCCAAGAGTGATTATGGAGCTTGGAGGCATGGAAACTTCTCTTCCTTCGTCCCTCAAGGGGCTGCTGAACCATCACTATCCTCTCTCTTTCTATTTTATTAAGTTTTTTGGAAACTTTAGAAGATAGAATGAATTAAACTTTTGCTAGGTAGTGAGGGAGGTGCTATTTATAGTCCTCTAAATGTTTAGATATAACATATGTATATCTACATAATATCCTAGCAAAATCTTAGCAATATCTCCTCTTTCTCTTTCCTATCCTTACTAAATCTTGCCAAATCTTTGAAAATAAATCACATGTGCTCAAATTTTTCCTTTGATGACTCACAAGATTTAGTCTTATCTTTTAATAAAAGATAAGATGAAAGGGTATTTTTGTACTTTTGCACCTACTAAGGGTATTTTAGTCATTTTCACTATAATTTGAAGGGCAATTTAGTCTTTTCACAACTATCCCATAAATATTACCCCTCTCTAGCTTTCTCTCTCTCCTTAATCATTACATAGATATATGGGAGATTATTAAGTAATGTGGCTTCATAAATAAATTGACACATGCCTAAGTTGTGAAATATCTATTATACAAAATTTCTAAAGTACCCTTTCTCTTATTGGGCTACAAATTTAATTCTTTGGGCCATTATAATTGATGTTTTGGGCTTTCCATAAATAATATTTTGGACTTTAAATTTAATTTCTTGGGCCATGAAATTTACATAGTCCAATACTTTTAATATTATTATTCCCTAATTATCTAATTAGGGTTTTCATGTACACAATTATAATTTAAATCTTTACTTACATACACTTCATTTCTTAACCCAATTAGACTTGCTATAATTAGGTTATAAAATTAATTAATTGAGATGTATAAAATAAATCTCTTAGAATTAGTATATATTATAAATAATAATATTCTCCCATACCATAACCTTTAAGTTATTCAATTTTTCATTCCTAATATATAATTAGATTATCCTAGTTTCTTTTATTTATTTATATAATAAACAAATACATAATATTCATATTCATTACACACATAACTTTTAATCCCTTAGGGTTTTATACAAAACATTAGGCTTTCTAATTTAGCAATTAGGGTTATCCCTAATATACACACAAAAATACTTAAGCCATTATATTTAGCCTTTGATTTCCTAAATTAGGGTTTCGAATTCCCGGAACCTAAATTAGGGTTTTAGAACCGGTTTCTTATCCATTGCTAGGGTTTTCTAACTGAACGTTGACATTCGTCAATGTTGGTTTATTAATATTCTAATCTTTTTGTTTTGATGATGACTTAGTATTATAGACTAATTTGTCTATTATAAAATTTTAGGAAGTTGATGAAAGATCATTATTGAAGGACTTTGAAGATTTGAGTTCTAAGAAAAATATGTAAGGTCATTGAAAATATTTGATTTTTCGATACAAGGCTCTAGGACATTTAATGTGTGCATTAAAGGTGAATAATATTTTGTGCATACGTATAGATTTTATAATATAATGCTAACTGGTTTTAATGTCCGATTTCAAGTATTGCGAAATTCATATATTTCTTAGATGCTAGGTTATTCGAAAAGGCGTATGATATTTATATATGTGGCGATTGTCATGATTACTATCAATTAAGTGATTTGCTTGCATAAGTCTCGGTACTCACATATCATGATTATCTTTAAGAGTTGGATTGCTAAGCAATTTCTATCATGATTTGGCATAACAATTGGCGGCAGACTTATTGTTGTGGAATTTGAAAAGTCTAGAAAGTGATTTATCTGACTTGGTCTCTTTGTGGATAAATGTTTGAAGAACGCAACATATATGTGTAACTATCAAAGATTATAGATTTTGCATTTAACGGTTATATTGTTGGATTGGTTCTTATCAGTTGGCAATGTAAACAAAGTTTAATAAAATTAGCAACGGTAATATATTTGAGCTATATAAGAAGAACTGAGATTAGTGATAATTTACAACACTGAATATTAATTATTGCACTTACATACTGAAAAAGGTATTTGATATTTAACGGTTATATTGTTGGATTGGTTCTTATCAGTTGGCAATGTAAACAAAGTTTAATAAAATTAGCAACGGTAATATATTTGAGCTATATAAGAAGAACTGAGATCAGTGATAATTTACAACACTAAATATTAATTATTGCACTTACATACTGAAAAAGGTATTTGATATTTTTGGTGCAATTGAAATTTGTCATTGTCTTACTATAATTACGCTTATATTCAAAGATATTTTCGTAATATAAATCGGTAATATCCTTTTGTTATTAATTGATCATTGCATACATTAGTTGAGCCTTGCATTGTTAAATTGCTTATTTGCTTTGATCATTAGACCTCTACAATTGTAATCTTATATTTTTAGACTAAGTGTTGTCTAAAGTTTTTTAATCCGTGGATTAAGGTTTATTTACAAATGTGTTCAAGGAAGCTTAGGTGCTTATAGGTGCATTGGTACACAATGAGCAAGTGTGCTCAAGTGAATTATTGTAATTCAATTTGATTGAATCTGCTTTTAACAAGGGTTAATTAAAGAAATAAAGTGAGTCTCCAATACTAGTTGGTATTGGATGCGGGATAGGCTATTATTATAGAGGGTAATAAATTTGAACCACGTAAAAAATCTTGGTGTTATTTTATTACTTGATTTTCTTTAATATTTCTCAAGATAATTAATTTTCTTGATAATTAAAATATAAACATTTACATCATCTTGAGATATTAACAATCAAGTATTTTATCTGACTTATAAATTCACCCAGAGTTTTTCTTAAACAAAAATTCAATTCGGTTGACTGCATTCATTCAGTAAACTGGATTCTTCGATATATAAGGCTATATTCAATAGTTTGAATTTAAAGTTTAAAAATTGGTCATAGTTTCCTTCCACACTTATTCAACCGCCCCTTCTAAGTGTGTCATATCTGAATTTCATTTGGTATCAAAGCAAGGCTCTACTTACTTGGTCTTAAAAGGTGACTTGTAGGGAAAGATTCTGACATGGCACAGTTCAGGAATAACAATCAAGAAGGTCAATCAACCAATAAACCTCCTTTGCTGTATGGAATGGAAAATTATAACTTCTGGAAATTCCGAATGAGGATTTACCTTAAAAGAGATCCTTGGGAATGGTGGGTTGTGGAAAATGGACCAGTTGTTTCACGAAGAGATGATGGGACACCAAAGATTCTGCTAGAAATAGATTCAACCGAGATCTATATGGTCTCCTATGATTCAAAGGCAATGAACACACTTCTTAGCGGCATGGTTCAATCTGAAATAGATAAAGTCTCTTCATGCAACACCTCCAAAGAAATGTGGGATACCTTAGTGGTGAGCCATGAAGGAACATCAAAAGTTCGAGAAGTTAACTAAGCATGCTTATGCATGATTATGAAATGTTCAAACTCAAAAAAGATGAAACTATAAAGATGGCTCAAGCAAGGTTCCTTGTTCTTCTAAACTCATTAAGGCTACTGGACAAATCTATTCCACAAAGTGAGATTAACCGTAAGTTACTTCGGGATATGCCCAAGAGGTTTGCTTCTAAAATCACTACTCTTCAAGATTCCTCTACTATATCTACTATGGATACATTAACCCTTTTGGTGAACTTGAGGAATATGAACATCAGTTAAAGAGTTATGACGATGAGGATGAAACTCCTCGAAGAAAGGTTTTAGCTCTTAATGCAGGAAATGAATAAGAGTTTGATGATGATTCTGATGAAGAGATAGCCCTGATGACAAGGAGACTCAAAGACTTTTTCAAAGAAAGAATAAACGAAAGAATATCTTCAACACAAATAAAGGCAAAGGAAAGCAAACTGAGGAGACGTGCTTTGAATATGGCAGTCCAGGGCACTTCAAGAAGGACTGTTTTCAACTAAAGAATTAAGGAAATACAGGCTTCAAGGATAATAAGAGAAACAAGGCACTGATCACCTGGAGTGATGAAGAAGAATCTGAAGTTGAGGTCGACCCCAAGAATGAAATAGCTCAAGTATGCTTCATAGGAATAGAAGGTGAATCAAACGAGGTATCTAATCTTGAGTTTAATTCTTTGAAACAAGAAAATGATAAATTAAAAGAAAAGAATCCATATTTGAAAGACTTGGTAAATACATTAATGGGCGAAGTAGACTCTTTAATAGATGAAAAGAAATATATTGAAAAAGAATCTACATGTAAAAAAGAAAAGGTTTTAATTGCTAAAATTTATTATTTAGATAATTATAACAAAATACTTTTCAATAAGGTAATTTTTTTGAATAATGAAATCCAAAAATTAACTAATGAACTGAAAATGAGAGATGTGTGTATTGATGCATTTGGTGATAAATTACTTGTTAAAACCTCTCCTAATAACGAACTTCAAAAAGAAATAATTTCACTAAAATCATCTCTTGCCAAATTCGTTCAAGGTGAAGAAAATTTAAATGTCATATTGGGTAAACAAAGACCTAGTTTTGAAAGACAAGGAATTGGTTATAGTTCTATGCATAAAAAGGGTAATATGAAAATGCTAAAGTCAAAATCACGTTTTAGATTAAATTATTGTTCACCCTTTACAACATGTAGAAATTGTGGCATTAAAGGTCATTTGGACATAAATTGTTTTAAGAAAAATAAGATTAAAAAGGTATGGGTTAAAAAGGATGATTTACCTGCAACTAACATAAAAGGACCCAGAAAGATGTGGGTACTAAATGGATGAATTACTTTTTCTTGACATGTATGTCTTAAGGCAAGGGTTCCATCTCAAAAATGGATTCTTGATAGTGGAGGCTCATGTCAAATGACTGGTGACAAAACAAAGTTCATGGAGCTAAAAATCAAGAAGAAAAATGGTACAGTTACATTTGGAGATAATCGAACCTGCGAGATAATCGGAAAAGTTAAAATTGGAAATGGTAAGGTAAATATTGATAATGTACATCTTGTTAATGGACTTGAATTTAATCTTATTAGTATCAGTCGGTTAATGGATAATGGTCACCAAGTTAGTTTTGATAAAGAAAAATGCACTATTTCTAATGGTACTAACAATATTACCCTAGTTGCACAAAGAGAAGGAAATATATATACTATTGATTTTGAGCAAAAGAAAGAAAAATTATGTCTAGCATCTGTACAAGACGAGGCTAATTTGTGGCACAAGAGGATGGGACATGTTCACATGGATTTAATCAAGAAATTATTCTCAAAGAATTTAGTCAAAGGGTTGCCGAAAATAAAATTTTAAAAGAAGGGAATTTGTGTTTCTTGTCAACTCGGGAAACAAGTAAGAACATCATTTACTGCAAAGAACATGGTATCAACCTCTTCTCCTTTACAACTACTTCATCTTGATCTATTTGGACCAGAAAGACATCTTAGTATAAATAGTAAGATTTATGCATTTGTAATAGTAGATGATTTCTCTAGATATACATGGGTATTATTTTTGAGAACTAAAGATGAAGCATTCAAGGAATTTGAGAAATTAATCAGAAACTTGGAAACAATGTATAGTCTAAAACTTGTAAGGATAAGAAGTGATCATGGTACTGAGTTTCAAAAAGACTTTATAATATTTTATGATAAAAAGGGAATCAGCCATGAATTTTTAGCTCCTAGAACCCCTCAACAAAATGGAGTTGTAGAAAGAAAGAATAGGACATTACAAGAAGCAGCTTGAACGTTATTACAAAAAAGTAAACTTCCTAAAAAGTTTGGGCCGAAGCTGTAAACACATCTTGTTATGTTTTCAATAGAGTACTTATTCGTCCAATTATTTTGAAAACTCCTTATGAACTGTTAAATAAAAGGATTCTTAATATTAGTTATTTCAAAGTTTTTGGATCTAAATGTTTTATTCTAAATACTAGTGATAACCTAGGAAAATTTGATGCTAAATCTTATGAAGGAATTTTCATTGGGTATTCCCAAAATAGTAAAGCATATCGTGTATTTAACAATAACAAGTTGAGTGTTGAAAAATCTGTTCATATTCATTTTAATGAAACTCACAATGATCTTTTAAAAAAAAGAGATGAGGATGCAGGTACCCTGGAGATCTTAGTAAATCCAGCAAATCAGAAGAACCTATTCAGCAAACCACATGAATAAATCCAGCAAGTTGAATTGGAAAACTCACAAGGTGTAGAACAAGATACAACATAAGAACTTGAAGCAGATTTCCCTCAATAAGAAGAAGTAATACCTGATGTACAAATGCCAAAGACTGCGAGATATCTCATGAACCATCCACCGGAAAACATCATTGGAGATATAAACAAAGGAATCACTACAAGAAGAGGATTGCAAAATCAATGTGCTTTTCCAATATTTCTATCCCAAGTTGAGCCAAAGAATGCTAAGGAAGTTATCCTAGATGAAAGCTGGCTAATGGCAATGCAGGAAGAACTTCAAAAATTTGAACGATACCAAGTCTGGGAACTTATGCCCCCTGCTAAAGATGTCTCTATCATTGGAACAAGGTGGGTATTCAAGAACAAGCTTTATGAGCATGGGACTATCACTCGTAACAAAGCAAGGTTAGTAGCTCAAGGATATAATCAACAAGAAGGGATAGACTATGAAGAAACTTATGCACTAGTCGCACGACTAGAGTCCATCCGAATCTTGTTAGCATTTGCATGTTATAAGAAGTTCACACTCTATCAAATGGACGTAAAAAGTGCTTTTCTCAATGGATACATCAATGAAGAGGTGTATGTAAAACATCCTCCTAGATTTGAACATGAGAAGTATCCAAATCATGCCTACAAGCTAAAGAAAGCTCTCTATGGGCTAAAACAAGCTCCAAGGGCTTGGTACGACAAGTTGAGTAAGTAATTGCTTTTAAATGGTTTTGTTAGAGGAAAAATTGATTCTACATTATTTATTAAGCATGAAAATAAAGATATCATTATTGTACAAATATATGTAGATGACATAATTTTTGGTGCTACTAATAACTTTCTTTGTGAGTGGTTTTCTAAGTGTATGCACAGGGAGTTTGATATGAGTCTAATGGGAGAACTTAATTACTTTTTTGGACTCCAAATCAAATAAACAAAGAACGATTTCTATATCCATCAAACCAAATATACAAAAGAACTTCTCAAAAGGTTTGGTTTTGAAGGATCTAATTCAAAGGCTACACCAATGAGCACTTTAATAAAGCTTACGTCTGACGACAAAGGTATAGATCTGGAGGTAACTAAATATCGTGGTATGATTGGTTGTTTTTTATATTTAACTGCATCTAGACCGGATATTATGTATAGTGTTTGTTTATGTGCACGTTTTCAAGCAAGACCTAAAGAATCTCATTTACAAGCTGTGAAAAGGATCTTTAAATATTTAAGTGGTACAATCAATTTGGGATTGTTTTATCCAATTTGCAATCATTTTGTACTAATGGGTTATTCAGATTCTGACTATGCAGGGTGTCAAATTGATAGAAAAAGTACCAGTGCTGCTTGCACATTTTTAGGTCATAGTCTTGTTACGTGGCATAGTAAAAAGCAAACTTCAGTTGCTTTATCAACCACTGAGGGTGAATATCTAGCTGCAGGGAGTTGTTGCTCTCAAATTCTATGGTTAAAACAAACTCTATGTGACTTTGATATTTTATGTGATAATGTGCCTATATACTGTGATAATTCTAGTGCTATAGATATTTCTAAAAATCCTGTGTTACATTTGCATACAAAGCATATAGAAGTTAGACATCATTTTCTAAGAGATAATGTTTCAAAAGGATTAATTAAATTAATATTTATTCCAAGAGAAAAATAGTTGGCTGACATTTTTACTAAACACTTAAGTGAAGAAAGGTTTTGCATGTTAAGAAGAGAACCTGTAATGTGCATGGTATAAAATTTTACGTACTTAACATTTTATATGCAGGTTATATTATACAAATATGTATTATTTATTTTCTGCATGATATCGGATAAAATATATCTGTTTGACATTCCTTATCTGATTAAACAATATCCTAGATACACGTTTCAATTAATTATCAATGTCTATCGCTTTCATTTAATTGGGAAACATAAAGGTTAATACCTTGAGAAACGAAATAGTAGCCGAACAGACTTTCAAAATTGAAAAGACGCACGTCTTTCGGTAACATAGTCTTAATTGATTTCTACTCTTCATATGTTCAGCTTTCTTCTTCTTAAATCATACTTCACACTTCCATCATTCAAACAAACACCCTTCGTTTCCTTTTTACAAATCTATAACACCATGAAAACCAGGGCTAGCAAGCGATCGTCTGGTAAATCAAACAATGAAGAATCTCCATTGAAGAACATTATTGGACTCAAAATGAAATCCAAGAGAGTATAAAAATAATCTTCTGTGCATGTATCGTCTGATTCAGACTCTAGTTTCTCTTTCCTAAAATCTTCAGACCTCGAACCGTCTCACCGAGGGAAGTTGAAGCAGCCAATGGATGAAGAACAGTTTTTCTCACAGCCAGAGTCTCCCTCAAATCTGGTAAATCCATTATTATCCTCCTTTGATTTGCAAAAAAAATTCTTTAGAGGACCTAGTTTCGAAACTCATTTTAAAAACTCCATTGCTACAAAACAATTTGTGTATGAAAAATCTCTGGATCTATTTTATCTAAAACACTCTGTTCTGGAAAAACTCTTAACTGATTACAACATTTCTTCTATGCTGGTTCCTCCTACTATTGCTTATCCACGGTTAGTCCAACAATTTTACACTAATCTTGAGTATAATGGGGACTATTTTACCACATTTGTCAAGGGTAAGTCCTTATTTTTTACAAGTATTGATTTTGGTAGCATTCTTGGTATTTCTTCTACTGGACCTTGTCCTTTACCTCTCAAAGGTGCTGCTAATATTCCTTTCCATCCCTTGGAACAACTACATATATTTATGAATGATTATTCTCTTTCATCTCTGTCACTACAAAAAACTGTGTGTGTGTCCTACTGCATATGTTTTACATAAGTTGGTTAGATATAATTTGTTCCCACGACTAGGTGGTGAAGTAGATTTCACTTATCAGGATTTAGTTGTTGTGGCTATGATTCTTAAGGGCAAAAATTTCAATTTTTCTCAAATGATGTTGTCACATATGCAAAGTTGTATTCTTCAAACAAAGAAGTGTCTTCCTTACAAAAAGTTTTTAACAAAATATTTTACACATATTAAAATCTCTTTTGATGATGAAATTTCTATCACAAATCATGAGCTTATTGACACTGCCACTTTGACAAAATCTCACATTACTTTTCATGCTGGTGAATTTGTTCGTCTTCTCCCTGATCCTCCTATTACCTCTCCTCCTCCTATTTCTCCTACTCCTGACTCATCTTCATCTTCTTTACCAAATTCTCATGGGTCTGATGTTATGACTGTTTCGAATGAGATTTTACAAAATCAAAATTCTGTGAAAACTGATTTGGTCAAAATAAGAAATCAACTTGTGATTCTCGATAAAGGGAAATTACCGATGGACGCTCCAAAAATTAAAAAATTGTATCTGTGACGCCCCCAAAATTAGGTATACATCACCCATCTTGGGTCGACACTTACATGGTACAGAATTTAAATACAACTTATTAACATAACTGTCGTGTACAATACGACATAAACCGTGAGTTTAAATACAAATATCGCTTACTAGATATTATACAAACTCAAACAAAAGTCCTCATTACGCTTATTATCACACTATTTTACGAATAGTGAGGACTACTAATGCTATCTTCAGACCATCACTCGCTTCCCCGACTCGTCCCCCAATTTATATTATCATTTCAAGAGAGAACAAAGTGAAAGAAAGGGTGAGCTCAACTAGCCCAAGAAGAAATATTATGACTAAGATAATGCGTAATAAATTATCAATAGTCTTCAATAATGTTAAACCGATAAAATACAATAGACAACCAGCTTTAATCTGCAATGAATATGCAATCCATTTAAAAGAGTCAAGTAGAAAATAAAGTCTACTATCTTTTAGGTTTTAAAAGGTTTTTCATCATCGCTTATAGCCGAGACTCGACTTTAATAAATATTTCACATCATCGAATCACCCCTCGCATCTACTACCAAGGATATTCTTTAGTATCACGACCACAATTATTCATGCACTACACGCCAAAAAATATTTGTGTATTCATTAATGGTCATGATCATGCCAACAATCATCCATCAATGCACTACTACCAATCGAGGATTTTTATCACATCATTTGTAACATTACGGTCCATGATTACAATCGAATAGTCTCTCGGTCATAATCATACCAAGTCCATCTACGCACTAAAGTGCCACGATGACTTTCAAAAAAATATAAACATGAGGATGATGACAATGATATAAGAATTCAATAAAACAAGTTCAAGAATTATTAACGCCTAAATTATCAACGTGATACTGCTTTTAGAGTAAAATTCAAGAATGATCGTAAGAATATTTCCATGAAAAGATATCGGATGAAACGCAAATATCAAGGATATTCTACTAATTTCATGGAGTATAGAAGTCAAAGTTTTAACCAACCGGGTATAATAAAGAATGGAATAACAAAAGAAATCACCATGCATGCGATAGATCGCACGCATGCATGTGTTATTCCAATGAATAATAAATAACGGAACCAAAGTCGTGAAATTCACAATCGCACGGATGTTCCAACAGTAATAATAAAGATGGAACTGAGATCCTGTAAAACACACGATAGGATATTCCAACAGAATAATAAAGACGGAACCAGTCCTGTAAAACACATGCATGTGATGTTCCAACAGAATAATAAAGATTTTAACCAGTCCTGTAAAACACACATGCATGTGATGTTCCAACAGTAATAATAATAAAGATGGAACCAGTCCGGTGTAAAACACATGAATGTGATGTTCCAAATGTAATAATAGAAGAATGTCACCAAGTATAGGGTAAACCACTTATACAAAGTTATTCCAATGTAATAATAAGCAATGGAATAACAATAGTTCTCTTCATGAATAAGAAAGAATAACACCCTTACATTTGGTAGGAGATTGAATACTGCAAAGAAGTAGTAACAAAATACTCTTCTTCTTTCTCTCTTATTCTCTCTATACTTTCTCTCTCTATAGCTTGAATGAATTCATGAAAAATAATGAAGCCCTAGGCCTCTATTTATAGAAGATTTCTAGCTTAGCACCTGCCGTGTGAAAAGGCAAGTGGCTTGACGACTGGTTTGACGCCTGTAATGTGAAACGACAAGTGGTTCGACGTCTGGTAAAGGTAATTACTATTAACGAAGGTAAATACTATTGACGAAGGTAAATACTATTCACAAGGGTAATTACTATTGACGAAGGTAATTACTATTGACGAAGGTAAATACTATTCACAAGGGTAATTACTATTGACGAAGGTAATTACTATTCACAAGGGTAATTACTATTGATGAAGGTAATTACTATTGACGAAGGTAAATACTATTGACGAAGAGACTCTTAGATGATGACATATGAGCCCCCCCATAAAATAATCAAACTTACCACAAATCATTTTTTTTTCATCAACACATATTTAATCTTTCAACAATTATTAATCATTTATAACTTGTCGTCTCAATTATTGATTTAATACTATAACATATTATACGATGACAATCGTGACAATAATTGAATCAATAATATAAGAGATATGATGCAAGAATTATCGTAGCAATAATTGAGCATAAATGAGTGACTTCTCACGTAAGCATCAATAATCAATACTGTAGCTACTATGCAACTACGCCAGACATCGCATTTTTACCACCGGGTAGTTCAACAGTTTTAACGGTAACACCTCTCGCCGTTATTTTTATAAAATATTTTTGTCGCTTTCTCAATCCGACAATAATTTTGTGGGGTCCACCAATGATTGAGCCATTGTATTTAATATTCCCTAACAAAAAGAATATTCCCCACCAAACGAATATTTTATAACAACTTGCATACTTTGCAAAATTTATAAATATTACCCACAACTATAACATTATATCAAATTTATTCCATAATATTCAAAAATAATATTTATAGAAAAATTCATCTTTATTTATAAAAGTCGGGTCTTACAACCTCCCTTCTTATGAAATTTCGCCGAAATTAGGGTACGACTGGTATGTCAAGAGGTAAGGATACCTTGATTTCATTTCGATTCTAACTCCCAAGTCATTTCCTCAACATCGTGGTTCCTCCACAAAACTTTGACTTGAGGTATAACCTTGGAGCGTAGAATATGTTCCTTCTTATCCAAAATTTGAACAGAACCTCTTCATACGCCAAATCTTCCGCTATTTCGTCCTGGTTCTAACTCAATAATATGGTTCGGTCTTTCACATATTTACGTAACATAGATATGTGAAAAACGTTATGAACACGAGACATATTTCAAGGTAAAGCGCAGTCTATAGGCCACGCTTCCTACTCGATCGAGGATTAAAATGGACCGATGAATCGAGGGTTAAGTTTTCCTCTCTCCCAAATCTTGTAACTCCTTTCCATGGAGCAACTCTTAACAACACATGATCTCCTATATCAATTCCACGTCCTTTTGATGAAGATCAAGATAATTCTTTTGTCGATTTTGTGAGGTTTTTATACGTTCTCGGATCGTTTGAATCTTTTCCGTAGTCATACGTACTCAACTCCGGTCCCAACAACGTTGCTTCACCCACTTCATCCCAAAGATACCGAGAAACGACACTTTCTTCATACAACGCTTGAATGGAGCCATGCCAATACTTGCTTGATAACTGTTGTTGTAGGAAAACTCCACCAATGGTAAGAACTTGTCCCAACTCCCTTGAAATCAAGGACACAGAGTCTTAATAGATCTTCAAGAGTTTGAATAGTCCTCTCCGATTGTCCGTCCGTCTCGAGGATGATATGCCGAGCTAAATCGTAAGTCCGTGCCCATAGCTTTTTGCAAACTAACCCGAATCGTGAAGTGAATCTTGGGTCTCGATCGAAACTATGGATACCGCAGATACCATGCGATCTTACAATCTCGCTTATGTACATACGAAAGCAAGACGTTCAAGTGTATAAGTTTCTCGACGGTAAGAAATGAGCGGACTTGGTCAACCTATCAACAATGACCCAAATCGCATCAATGCCTTGAGAAACCTTAGGAAGACCGTAATTGAAATCCATGGTAATGTGCTCCCACTTCCATTCTGGAATTTCAAGTGGTTGCAATGGACCTTTTGGTACTTGATGCTCCGCTTTAACTCGTTGACAAATTAGACACCTTGAGATAAACAAATATATCTCTCTTCATATTGCTCCACCAAAATGTATGGCCTAATATCATGATACATTTTGGTACTCCCAAGATGGATTGCAAATGGTGTGTTGTGTGCCTCCATCATGATATTATACTTTAAATCGTGGTCGTTAGGAACACAAAGTCCGGAGTCGACTCAAGTATTCCTTCTTCATCGATTCTTGCTTCCCATATAGCACCTCTTGCACTTTCTTCCTCATATACGCATCGCCTCCGTGTCCAGAGCTTGAGCGGCTTTAACTTTATCAATTAAAGTCGGTTCTACTCAGTATACTCGCTATCATCACATGCGTCCCCGAGTCTTTAATTCTATCTCCATCCTTTGCAAGTCACACAAAATGGGCTCATATACGACAATATCGCACTCGTATTGCATATGATTTTCTACTCAATGCGCCACCTACCACGCTCGCTTTTCCGGGATGGTATTGGATGGTATGATCATAATCTTTCAATCAGCTCAAGCCAACGTTGTTGTCGCATGTTGAGTTCCTTTTGAGTGAAGAAATATTTGAGGCTTTTATGATCCGTAAAGATCTCCACTTTCTCCCCATACAAGTAATGCCTCCAAATTTTAAGTGTAAAGATAACAAATGCCAACTCTAGATCATGAGTAGGATAATTCCTCTCATATTCTTTGAGTTGTCATGAGGGCATAACTATTACTTTTCCATGTTGCATGAGAACACATCCCAACCCTTTGCCTGAAGCATCACCAGAGATGACAAATCCTCCGAGCCGATGGTGGTATTGTAACAAAGTCTTTGAAATAAGTCTCCTCTTGAGTTCTTGAAAACTCTTCTCATTCTTCGCTCCAACCTAACTTTGTATCTTTCCGAGTCAAATTTGAGTCAATGGAATAGCGATTCGAGAAAATCCTTCCACGAATCTCCGATAATAACCAGCTAAACCGAGAAAGCTACGTACTTCGGTCACTGATTTAGGTTGTTCCCAGCTTTGAATAGCTTCAATCTTTGCTGGGTCAACAGATATTCCATGACTTGATACCACGTGCCCAAGGAATGCTACTTCTTCAAGCCAGAACTCGCATTTCTTCAACTTGGCATAAAGCTTATATTCACGAAGCTTTTGGAGTGTCAGCCTCAAGTGTTGCTCATGATCTTCACGGCTTTTGGAATAAATAAGGATGTCATCAATAAAGACGACCACAAAGTGATCTAAATATTCCTTGAATACTCGGTTCATCATATCCATGAAGGCAGCAAGAGCATTAGTCAATCCAAAGGACATGACTAGGAATTCATAATGCCCGTACCGAGTTCTGAAAGCCGTCTTTGGAATGTCGCGGTTCTAATCTTCAATTGGTGATATCCTAACGAAGATCAATCTTTGAAAAGAATTTGGCTCCTTGCAACTGGTCAAACAGGTCATCAATACGTGGCAATGGATACCTATTTTTGATGGTGACGTGATTCAACTCCCGATAATCAATACAAAGTCGCATACTCCCATCTTTCTTCTTCACGAATAGAACAGGAGCACCCCAAGGAGAAGTACTAGGACGAATAAAGCCAATGTCTAACAATTCCTGCATTGGGTCTTTAACTCCCGAAGTTCAATAGAGCCATTCGATATGGGGCTTTGGAAATAGGTTTTGTACCGGGTTCAAGGTCGATACAAAATTCAATTTCACGCCTGGGGTAGGCCAGAAGTTCTTCGGAATACGTCGAAATTTATTAACAATAGGAATATCGCTTAAAATCGATTTATTTTTATTTAAATCATGACATGAGCTAAGAAAGCTTGACATCCGCTTTTCAATAAACGAATAGCTTTATGGCTTGAGATGTCCGTGATTGATTTTAATGGTTTGGTCGTTTGAATTCGCATAATAGGTTGATTAGGAATATGAAAGCTAACAACCTTACGAAAAACAATCAATTTTTGCATGATAAGTAGTTAACCAATCAATCCCTAGAATCACGCCAAATGCAAGTATTTTAATGAAATAAGATCGACAGTGTAATGTGAGGGTACCGATTTGAACCAAACAAGACTTATAAACAAAGGATGTAATGAAGGTTTCTCCCAACGGAGTTTCCACAGATAAGTCAAAGTCTAATTTCTCTGGAGTCAAATTTAATCGATGAGCGCAAGTAGGAGAAATAAAAGAATGGGTAGAACCAGTATCAAATAAAGTATAGATTTCATTAGAGTTTATGATAAGCTTACCCGTGATGACCTCATTCGGATTCCTTGCTCTTTGGGAGGTCACAACAAATGCTCTCCCTTGCACTACTAGGGTTTGAATTTTCTCGGGATGGCCTTTGGTGCCTCCATCCTAGCTGAATTTATCTTGAAATTGACAAAAATCGAGCTAAGTGACCTTCTCTTCCATAATTATAACATGCTTTGACTGGCATGACGCAGCTTTGATCGATGTGTCCCTCTCCTCCGCATTTGAAGCATATGATAGGTGGTCTTTCTCCTTCCTTAACAATGGGTGTTTGGTCTTTGACGCTCTTTCCATCATTGTTGAATCTCCTTTTCTTGAAATGTCCATTCTTATTGTTTTGGCTCGATTACCACCGGCGGTTACCATATCTGCCTCGTTGATTCCTCCACGCTTGTTGTCACCGCCGATGACTATTCTCATTGGTATTATAATTTTGCCACCGCTCTTTTTAGTTATATTGACTCATTATCGCTACTCCACTAATCGAGCCCTATTTACAACATCTCAATACAAACACGCTTTTATGAGAAATAAGATGTTGACGTATCTCCGCTTCAAACCTCTTAAAAACATTCGCGCCATTCTCTCTTCATTATCCACCAAGTGGGACGAAAAACCGTGATAACTCCGCAAATTTTGCCTAGTATTGCGACACCTGGTCATATTGTTTTGTTCCAACTTGATAAACTCCACCTCCTTCATGTGGCGAATACTTTCGAAAGTATTTGTCGTTGAAACGACTCTGAACTTCTCCCAAGATATCTTCAAAGACAAATTGGTTGAGTACGTTTTACCGATTCCCACCAAGAATCCGCCTCTCAAGCAAGAACATAAAGGCGGCAAAGGAACCTTTGCTCTCGGAGCATCCCAAGACATCAAATATCTTGGTAATCTGCTTTATCCATGCTTCCGCCGTAGTGGTTTTGGCTCTCCTTAAACTCCGGTGGTCCCAGCTCCTTAAATTGTTTAGCGGTGACCGCTTGAGAGTTTTCCGTGTTTCCACCTACATTTTGGACAGAGTCGCTCTCGCTTTCTTTGTTGCATAAATTCGCATAAAGCCTCCTAACATTTGATCATTCGTCATTTGGTTAGTGTTGTTGTTTTTGCATGAGGATTGTCGCCTTCGATGCACATTATCCTCGATTATTGATATGTGGTGAATCAACAATCGCTCAAGCTCCATTGCTATTCTCAACATTCTCAGATGTCATTTTCAGATACTGCCACAAAACAAAAGGTTAATTGACATGTAACAAATTATCCCTATCTTCTGACCAACCAATAAAATATCACATAAACTTAGGTAGGTCATACTAGCGAAGGTATTCCCGCCTCTCCCCTCTAGTACTATTCTCACATCTTAGCCGTGGATCATATCCCTAAGCTCGATACCAACCGTGACGCCCCCAAAATTAGGTATACATCACCCATCTTGGGTCGACACTTACATGGTACAGAATTTAAAAACAACTTATTAACATAACTGTCGTGTACAATACGACATAAACTGTGAGTTTAAATACAAATATCGTCTACTAGATATTATACAAACTCAAACAAAAAGTCCTCATTACGATTATTATCACACTATTTTTGCGTAATAGTGAGGACTACTAATGCTATCTTCAGACCATCACTCGCTTCCCCAGACTCGTCCCAAAATATATTATCATTTCAAAGAGAAACGGTGAAAGAAAGAAAGGGTGAGCTCAACTAGCCCAATGAAAAATATTATGACTAAGATAATGCGAGAATAAATTATCAATAGTCTTCATAATAATGTTAAACCGATAAAATACAATAGACAACCAGGTTTAATCTGCGGCGGAATATGCAATCCATTTAAAAGAGTCAAGTAGAAAATAAAGTCTACTATCTTTTAGGTTTTAAAGGTTTTTCATCATCGCTTATAAATTTGACTCAACTTTTAATAAATATTTCACATCATCGAATCACCCCTTTTCTACTGCCAAGGATATTCTTTAGTATCACGACCACAATTATTCATGCACTACGGGCCAAGAATATTTGTGTATTCATTAATGGTCATGATCATGCCAACAATCATCCATCAATGCACTACTACGACCAATCGAGGATTTTTATCACATCATTTGTAACATTACTACCATGATTACACCGAATAGTCTCTCGGTCATAATCATACCAAGTCCATCTATGCACTACTGCAATACGTATGACTTTCAAAAAAAATATAAACATGAGGATGATGACAATGATATAAGAATTCAATAAAACAAGTTCAAGAATTATTAACGCTCTAAATTATCAACGTGATCTTGCTTTTGTAGAGTAAAATTCAAGAATGATCGGGAAGAATATTTCCATGAAAGATATTTGGATGAAACGCAAATATCAAGGATATTCTACTAATTTCATGGAGTATAGAAGTCAAAGTTTTAACCAACCGGGTATAATAAAGAATGGAATAACAAAAGAAATCACCATGCATGCGATAGACCGCATGCATGTGTTATTCCAATGTAATAATAAATAACGGAACGGTCGTGTGAAATTCACACCGATGGATGTTCCAACAGTAATAATAAAGATGGAACCCGATCCCTGTAAAACACACGTATAGGATATTCCAATGTAATAATAAAGATTTTAACCGTCGTCCGTGTAAAACACACGCATGTGATGTTCCAATGAATAATAAAGATTTTAACCAGTCCGGTGTAAAACACATGTGGATGTTCCAATGTAATAATAATAAAAGATTTTAACCAGTCCTGTAAAACACACATGGATGTTCCAAATGTAATAATAGAAGAATGTCACCGTATATAGGTAAACCACTTATACGAGTTATTCCAATGTAATAATAAGCAATGGAATAACAACAGCAGTTCTCTCTTCATGAATAAGAAAGAATAACACCCCTTACATTTGGTAGGAGATTGAATACTGCAGCAGTGTAGTAACAAAATACTCTTCTTCTTTCTCTCTTATTCTCTCTATACTTTCTCTCTCTATAGCTTGAATGAATTCGTGAAAAAATAATGAAGCCCTAGGCCTCTATTTATAGAAGATTTCTAGCTTAGCACCTGCCGTGTGAAAAGGCAAGTGGCTTGATTTAATCGGTTTTGACGCTCAGAATGTGAAACGCGACAAGTGGTTCGACGTCTGGTAAAGGTAATTACTATTAACGAAGGTAAATACTATTGACGAAGGTAAATACTATTCACAAGGGTAATTACTATTGATTTAAGGTAATTACTTATTGATTGGAAGGTAAATACTATTCACAAGGGTAATTACTATCGATTTAGGTAATTACTATTCACAAGGGTAATTACTATTGACGAAGGTAAATACTATTGATGAAGAGACTCTTAGATGATGACATTTGAGCCCCCCATAAAATAATCAAACTTACCACAAATCATTTTTTTTTTTCTACATCAACACATATTTAATCTTTCAACAATTATTAATCATTTATAACTTGTCGCCTCAATTATTGATTTAATACTATAACATATTATACGATGATATCTTGTGACAATAATTGAATCAATAATATAAGAGATATGATGCAAAGAATTCTCATAGCAATAATTGAGCATAGTTTGAGTGACTTCTCACGTAAGCATCAATAATCAATACCGTGTGCTACTATGCAACTACGCGTATCGTATTTTTTTACCACCGGGTAGTTCAATGCAGCTTTTAACGGTAACACCTCCGCCAAGTTATTTTTATAAAATATTTTTGTCGCTTTTCTCAATCCGAAATAATAATTACATTAGGGGTCCACCAATGATTGAGCCATTATATTTAATATTCCCTAACAAAAAGAATATTCCCAGACCAAACGAATATTTTATAACAACTTGCATACTTTGCAAAATTTATAAATATTACCCACAACTATAACATTATATCAAATTTATTCCATAATATTCAAAAATAATATTTATAGAAAAATTCATCTTTATTTATAAAAGCTGGGGTCTTACAGTATCATCGTGTTGAAGATGAATTTATCGATCTTCAGGCGGGTTTTGAGATTCAGACACTAGCACTCCAACGAAAATTTAATCGAAACACATGTCAGTTAAGTCAAGAGGTAAAATTTGTCAGTTATCAACTCAGGGAGCTTGCAGATTTTATGGCCACCAGGTTCAATGATATAGGCCAAAGGTTTCATGTTCCAACAATGTATTCCCCAATTCCCGAATGGCCAATGAACAATTGGCTGGCTAAATACAAAGGTGACTTTCTGGATATGGAACTTCCTCCTGCAACCTTTATACCTCGACTTGCAAATGATTACACTTTGGAAGAGCATCATCATCGCCTTCGTCATCGACCTTACTTTATAACTCGTGCTGCACAGCGGGCTAATCTTGAGGACATTGACTGATCTTGTCTATTTTTCTTTTTGCCTGATGACAAAGGGGGAGAATTATTTTGATCAGATCTATTTTAAAGACTATGTTTTAAATTGTTAAGACTGATTGTTTAATTTAATATTATGATATGGGTTGAATTACATTATTTGGTATAATAATAACAAATGCAGGTTGGACAAAATTTTTCCTGAAATGCATGAATTCAGGGGGAGTTATGATTTTTGGTGTTGTCATCGTCAAAAAGGGGGAGAATGTTGGTTTGTTAATATTCTAATCTTTTTGTTTTGATGATGACTTAGTATTATAGACTAATTTGTCTATTATGAAATTTCAGGAAGTTGATGAAAGATCATTATTGAAGGACTTTGAAGATTTGAGTTCTAAGAAAAATATGTAAGGTCATTGCAAATATTTGATTTTTCGATACAAGGCTCTAGGACATTTAATGTGTGCATTAAAGGTGATTAATATTTTTTGCATGCTTAGAGTTTTTATAATATAATGCTAACTAGTTTTAATGTCCAATTTTAAGTATTGCGAAATTCATATATTTCTTAAATGCTGGGTTATTCGAAAAGGCGTATGATATTTATATATGTGGCGGTTGTTGTTGGGTAATTTCTAGTTACGCACAACACGAAAGTATACGTGGTCAACAAGTAATAAAGAGTAAGTAAAGTATCGTTCCCACGGAGAATTAACTAACAAAGTTCACCAAGCATTAACCCATAACCATCTCAGTCTTATTTAAACGAATGATATTATATTTTGTATTTCAACTACGAAATTAAATAAACCTAACTATTTCTAGAGTGAGACTAGATAATAAAGACCCGAGATTACAATTTCATCTATTGACTCATTCAAATCCATACACTTCATGCTAAACCAAACTAATTGTACCGGTTTGTTAGTCGAGAACACTAAAGTAAAGTATAGCCATCCTTCAATGTACCATACTCATATCACATATAATCCACAATTGATAGAATACACATGAACACCCACATTACCTAAACCACTATATGTTTATGTTATTTACAAATAATTAGGGTTTAAGCCCAAATTTTCAATTGACTACGAGTGATGCTTCGGTATATGTCTATCCTAAGCACAAATCATACATCCCATCATAATGCAGAATATACAAATATAAGCTATCAAGATCAGATCTAAATCCATACTTCGTCTTTCAAGTTCGTATGGATTATCCCAGTAATTGATGGCCAATCAACTAAGCAAATAAGCATAAATCTTAATAGACAATCCCATAGAAATCAATAAGGTTAACAACGAAATATATCAGATTAAACAAATCCATAGAATCCATTGTAATCTCAAAATAGAGTTTAGCTCATCATAGAATCAAAATCCACCATCCACAATAGATTACACATTGAGAAATAAAGATAGAAGTAAAGAGATGTTAGGGAATTAGGAATGTAAATCTGATCTCTCTTGCTCCAATTCTGAATTCCTTATACTCTCCAATTGCTTCAATCTTCAACTCTAATCTAATCTAGGGTTCTAATCTAATCTAAAGAGAAAGAGAAGAAAAGAGCATATGTAATATGTTGTTCAGCCCCCAAGGGGTGGAATCAGTTTATATGATGAAAATATGTCTAATATATAAGCCCTAATTGAATCCTCTCTCAAGATTCGCACAATTGTACTATTTAATGAAAAGTCAATGTAGGTCAACACTTAGAAGTCGCTGGCCGCAGAATTGACTGAGTTAGCGCATGCAAAAGCGAAAAATCGCGTCTTTTTGCTCTCAGAAGTCGTCGGCCGCATGCGAATTCATGCCTTGCTCACCGCAGCGTGGGTGATTTTTCACGCAGTGTGTTCTGGTAAAATGGCCATAAGTTTTGATCCGGAAAGAGTTACGGGACCTTCCGTCTATCAAATCAAAGATATCGACGAGCTCTACAACTTTCATTCTTTGATGATTGAGAAATTCTGGCCGAATCAAAGTTGAAATTGATCTGGAAGGGACTGCTATGAAAATAGCTAACGAAAACAGCGAAGTTTGACGTCCGTTGGTACAACGATCTTAACTCTTGCATCCGAACTCCGATTAGAGCAATAAAAGATGTTCCGGTAAGCTACAAAGACGCTCTACAATGTCGTCCAAGTTCTAAGCCAAGAACATGAAGTAACATGAAAGCCCAAATGATGTCCGGATTGCCTTTTCTTTGCATTTTCTTTGCTTTTCCTTACCAATAATCGCTCACACCGCTCCCAAACGTATAACCTACAAAATGAACACAAAATGCATGAAAAGTAACTAAAACACATAAATATAAGCAACTAATTCAAGTAAAAGATGCCGGATAAGTGTATATAAAATCCACTTATCAAATACCCCCAAACTTAAACCGTTGCTTGTCCGCAAGCAACACAATATAATGCAATCTACATGCTATGCAAGCTACGCTACTATGATAATGAATCCCCAGATTTCTAGCCATGTTAAAAATTCCAATAAGATATGCCTCATAGAAATATCAAGATTCAAGAACAAAGCATCTAACTAAACTAAAGGCATAATGACATACAATCATATAATCCTAACCTGCTATAAAGATGTTCTGTGTCTGATGTGTTCACATATAAGCTTGAAAAAGGTGAGGATTTCATATGTTATACTGCTTAAGAAAGAAAACTAAGGTTTAAACCAAGAACTATGCATACAAATGAAATAACAACTACTCCAACACATCAGTACAAGCTAAGGTTCAACAAAGGGTTTATTCTGCTTTATTTTTACTCGCGATTTTCCCACTTTCCCGCGGTGTTTATTGATTTTTATTTTATTTTGTTTTTTATATATATATATTTCCCATGTTTGTGCAATGTCTCATTCCATTAGGCTAACAGTGCTACCTCTTAGCGAGCTTTCAACCAACGACTCCTAGACCATTAAGACATTAGGGCGCTAGGTGTAGAGACAATCCCCTCAGGCGTACTTACTCAAGTAACAAAGGCCCCGAAACAAGACTAGCCATGGTAATTATTCAATATTTTTTTTATAAAGCAAGCATACCCATGCGTTCCCAAAACTTGAGTTTAATTATCTTCATAGTCATTACTCACTTCCTACACAATTCTATCATTGAAAACAATATTTTCCTCTCAGCAGACAAGCATGTTAATCTTAACCAACAAACAAATAGGAACATTGTCGTGCTACCTGGTAACATCTAAACAGTATGCATGAATTATATTATGTATAAAATTATAACTAAGCTCAAGATATCCACTAAATTCAAAAATCTATCAAATTTCTATGTCATCATTGGCCAAATTAGAATTCAACTAACTAAAAGCCTGGGATTATGCAATGTTATGCAACTAAACACATACTAAGTAATCAAGATAAAAGAAAACTAAAAAAAAAATTCATACTAAAATACCCCTACTATGCAACTTAATATGAAATCAAACTATATGCAACTAACTGTATGTAACTTAACATTCAATCAAACTATATGCAACTAACTATATGCAACAACTACTCACTACAACCCAATACCCCCAAACTTAAAATAAACAATGCCCTCATTGTAATTATAAGTGAAAGAATACTCCCCTAAGTGGCAATGTCATCTCCATTCGCCTCCTCATGATCCAATGGTATATCAGACAATGGCTAAGTTTGAGATATTCTATATTTGGAGACTGAGTGTGGGCTTCTAACTGTCCGAATGCTTGAGTCAGAAATTCTAAAAATTCATTAATTTTTTCTACGATCGAGCTATCAGCTATCATGCAGCGTGTTTTTGCTTATAGTTGGGCATGCCCGCAGTGACCTCATGACTTTGGCGGTTTGGCTTTTTTGACTTCGCTTTTGATCCTAAATGCCTCACAAGAATTGGATTGAACCTGAGAGGAGAAACAATCAAACCATTATTGATACTTACCATTATCTAACATCTACTAAATATGGAAATGTAAATTAGAATTAAACAAGGTGGGAGAAAGATTGGATGGGGTGCCTCCCATCTAGCACTCGATTTATAGTCCGTTAATTTGGACTCTTTTCGACACCTTCTTATCTCGATTCCTCTACGATAAGATAAGAACCCTCCATCCATTAGAACCGCTATGTGTGTAGGTAGGTTCCCCATCGTAAGAGTCTGTGAATTGAAGCCACCTAGCATATTTCCTATACATGATGTCCCTAGTTCCACTGCAATGCCAGGTGCTTCTCCCGTTGTATCTGTGAATAGATTTTTGCATTGAGGCCTGACAGATATAACAGGATTTTCTTCTTCTAATATCTCTTCCTCAGCCCCCCATTGTTTGTAAGAGGCCTCATAATCGCAAAAATTCTTGCTTTGAATGTGACTACCAAGGGGACATGGGTGTGCAAATTTCATTGAAATTTTTCAACTCTAACTGAGAAGGCACTTGGGGTATTATACAAGTCAGCTCGTGTTCTTCATTTTCTATACCCCCAGTTATCTCCTCTATGTCCACTCCTTTCAGTTCATTCTTTGGCATGCACACTTCTGGCTCTCCATCAGTTTCATCGTCCATGTCATAGCACCAATTGTTTGGAGGGCGATTGTTCAAAGTTTCGAACATTAGATCCATTTGATTCTGAAGATTTTGAATTGACCTCTCTTTCTCAATCATCTTCTTCTCAGTTGATGCTACAAATTTGAACCACAAATCCTCCAATCTTGAGTCATCTTTCTTGGTTTTGAAATCCATGTATTGAGGACCATTCATTAAGGAGTAAATGAGTTGTTCCATCTGTTTGTTAAGATTTTGGCTTGATAACTCCTGACTCATCATCATCTCTTCATGGTCTGCTATGCTGTTTGACATGACTTTCTTCAACCTTAAATTTTCTTCTTTTTGAATTGGAGGTGGATATAAGAAATTCGATGGATGTGTTGGACTTCCGGCACAGTATTGGTCTCGATAGTTATAACTCCATTCAGAATCTTGGTGATACCCCCAACCTTGAGGATAATTGGGATAAACATAGTTGTTGAGGTAATCACCCCCAAACTGTACTTGTCCGACTCTAACATTGAGTCCTTCAGTTCTTGTGTCCCTTGGTTGAATCCTATTTTCATAAGGCCCTTGATAAGAAAAGTCACCCATGGTACCTGAAAAGAGAGAAATATAGGAAAAAAATTAAAATAAAATAAAATAAAATAAAATGTTTAAATTAAGACTAATTTGATTGAAATTAATGTTGGCAAAAATTATTAAAATAATTCCTACAACGGCGCCAAAAACTTATTGGGTAATTTCCAGTTACGCACAACACACAAGTATACGTGGTCAACAAGTAATAAAGAGTAAGTAAAGTATCGTTCCCATGGAGAATTATCTAACAAATTTCACCAAGTATTAACCCATAACCATCTCAGTCTTATTTAAACGAATGATATTATATTTTGTATTTAAACTACGAAATTAAATAAACGTAACTATTCCTAGAGTGAGACTATTACAATTTCATCTATTGACTCATTCAAATCCATACACTTCATGCTAAACCAAACTAATTGTACCAGTTTGTTAGTCGAGAACACTAAAGTAAAGTATAGCCATCTTTCAATGCACCATACTCATATCACATATAATCCATAATTGATAGAATACACATGAACACCCACATTACCTAAACCACTATATGTCTATGTGATTTATAAATAATTAGGGTTTAAGCCCAAATTCTCAATTGACTACGAATGGTACTTCGGTATATGTCTATCCTAAGCACAAATCATACATCCCATCACTATGCAAAATATACAAATATAAGCTATCAAGATCAGATCTAAACTCATACTCCGTCATTTAAGTTCGTATGGATTATCCCAGTAATTGATGGCCAATCAACTAAGCAAATAAGCATGAATCTTAATAGACAATCCCATAGAAATCAATAAGGTTAACAACGAAATATATCAGATTAAACAAATCCATAGAATCCATTGTAATCTCAAAATAGAGTTTAGCTCATCATAGAATCAAAATCCACCATCCACAATAGATTACACATTGAGAAATAAAGATAGAAGTAAAGAGATGTTAGGGAATTAGGAATGTAAATCTGATCTCTCTTGCTCCAATTCTGAATTCCTTATACTCTCCAATTGCTTCAATCTTCAACTCTAATCTAATCTAGGGTTCTAATCTAATCTAAAGAGAAAGAGAAGAAAAGAGCATATGTAATATGTTGTTCAGCCCCCAAGGGGTGGAATCTGTTTATATGATGAAAATATGTCTAATATATAAGCCCTAATTGAATCCCTCTCTCCGTTACGCGTCAATTGTACTATTTAATGAAAAGTCAATGTAGGTCAACACTCAAGTCATGCGGCACCAGCAGAATTGACTTTGAGTTAAGGCGCCACCACGCAAAAAGTCGAAAATCGCGTCTTTTTGCTCTATCAGAAGTCGTGCGGCACATGGAATTGCATACCACAGTGGGATTTTCTGCTGCAGTGTGTTCTGGTAAAATGGCCATAAGTTTTGATCCGGAAAGAGTTACGGGACCTTCCGTCTATCAAATCAAAGATATCGACGAGCTCTACAACTTTCATTCTTTGATGATTGAGAAATTCTGGCCGAATGAAGGTTGAAATTGAGCTGAAGGGATCATGATGAAATGGCTAACCAAAAACAAATAAGTTTGACGTCCGTTGGTACAACGATCATAACTCTTGGATCTGAACTCCGATTAGAGCGATTCAAGATGTTCCGAAAAGCTACAAAGACGCTATACAATGTCGTCCAAGTTCCAAGCCAAGAACATGAAGTAACATGAAAGCCCAAATGATGTCTGGATTGCCTTTTCTTTGCATTTTCTTTGCTTTTCCTTACCAATAATCGCCCACACCGCTCCCAAACGTATAACCTACAAAATGAACACAAAATGCATGAAAAGTAACCAAGACACATAAATATAAGTAACTAATTCAAGTAAAAGATATGGGATAAGTGTATATAAAATCCACTTATCAGTTGTCATGATTACTATCAATTAAGTGATTTGCTTGCATAAGTGTCTGTACTCACATATCATGATTATCTTTAAGAGTTGGATTGCTAAGCAATTTCTATCATGATTTGGCATAACAACTGTGACACCCCCAAATTTGGGTACTTCAATTCCACAGGATTTGGTGTTCACTATACAAATATCATCTATCTATCTACCCATAATAACTGCAAGCCATGCAATGGATAGAAATAAAAATCTTCCCCTTAAGGGTTACAACATCTGAATAATAATAATACAATCCCAGGTTAAACTAACCTTAAACATCTGTGCGGAATTAGAAACAAATAAGTCTTAACAACATCATTAAATCAAGTCTTAAACAAAATACATCATCATATAAACAACAAGTCTTCGTCACTTGCTAACTTTGCCCTTGCCTTTACTAGTGGAAGGTTCATCAGTTCTTTCGTTCTTAACTGCAATGTTATTATTAAGCAAGAGTGAGCACGATTGCCCACAAGTATAACAATATGACAATGAATAATAACATGCGAGAGAAATAATAACTTCTGAAATAAAATCTCAACTTTTGAATCAAGAATGAATAACAAGAATCAAAAGATTTTTAAGGGTCATAAGACCTTGAACTATGTCCTAGGTTATCAAGGGTTATACTTGAAACCTTTAACAGTCATAAGACTATGGACCTTTCTACTTGTACTTAGGGGGATCAGCCCTTAGTACCATACTGTGCACAATATCTTAACGGTAACACATAAGTAAATCCCTTTGCAGGGTTGTTCATCTCAATTTGACATTCGAGTCCACACCATAGGAAGTTTGGTTTGGATAATTTAATTAGGGTTCTGAAATTTAAAACGTTCATCAACTAAGGACTAGTTGAATCAATAAAGTTCACTAGTCTAATAAGGTTCAACAATAATGATATTCGATTTGAATAATAATCTCAAGACGTATACAATAGGACAATTATTGTATAACTGAATCATGCTTTGAAAAGATAATCAATCTTTAATATAACATTTGAACTTGAATAATAATAATGATAATTTACTCGAGGAAACTAATAAACTTGAACAATAATGACAAGTAGGGTTAGAAACTTGCCTCGTATGTGAGATTACAGCTTTAACTAAGCACGTTCTTTGAATTTAATCCTACATACCATTCACATTCACAATACCGATTAATTATAACTTAACTAATCATCAATGATCAATCTTTTGTCTAAACTTTGGTTATGACTATACTTAGTCAAATTATCACATTTACTGTTACATAAAATCACTTCATGAATAATAATTTAATTATGTATTCCATAACTCAATCTACCTGTAATTATGTTATTTATATGTTAAACATCTATTTTATCATCACATTATACTTCTAACATATTTTCATGTTCATTAAATTAAATTACTAACACATTGCTAGACTTAATCATTTTAAAATCTCATTTCTAAACTTTCTGGAGAGTGGTATTTATGTATTTCACTATTACATTTGGTGTTCATACGCGTACGATACTGGACGAGACTCTTGGTATTTCTATGAATGATTGCTATGGCACTGCATGCGTGGGAAATAGGTAGGTAGCCATGACATGCGGTATGCATACCAGCATACGTAAATGGCGTCATGAAAAATCACAGAATATGCCAATTTCTTCCAATTTCTTATTTTCTACTCGAAATTAGACATACCCATATGACGTAATTCATGCAAAACATAACCCAACATTTATATAACGACTTTAACCAATGTAAACACTTAATTACAGAATTTAAGCATGCAATTTCACTGACTTGGATGTTCTTGAAGGTTTTGAAAATAAAACATGAAAATTGTCACTACGGATTCGTTATAACACCGAATCTATTTATTTAAACTTTGGTCTCTTCGTATCAACATGCATAACAACATACGAGTGTAAAATTTAGGGATAATATACGATCAACACATGAATTATCACGTATAAGGCCATAACGCAAACTCTGTAAAATTTTGAAATAGCAATTCATAGTATTATGAAACTTATGATATGGAATCATATACAATATATATAATGTGACACCCCCAAAATTAGGTATACATCACCCATCTTGAGTCGCCAAGTACATGGTACAGAATTCAAATACAACTTAATAATACAACTGTCGTGTACAATACGACGAAACATAAACTGTGAGTTTGAATACAAATATTGTCTACTAGAGATTATACAAACTAAAAAGGAGTCCTCATTACAATTATTATCACACTATTTCACAGAATAGTGATGACTACTATTGCACCATCAAGGACCATCACTCTGTTCCCCGACTAGTCCCAGCTACGTTCTCATTTCCTGAAGAGAACAGTGAAAGAAAAGGTGAGTTTAACTAGCCCAGTAAGAAATATTATGACTAAGATAATGCAGAATAATTTATCGTTAGCCTTCAACAATGTTAAACTGATAAAATATAATAAATATCAAGTTTAATCTGCAGTTAGAATCGCAATCCATTAAAAGAGTCAAGTAGAGAATGAAATCTACTATCTTTTATGATTTAAACGGTCTTTCATCACTTTTATCATTTGGATTCACTTTTAATAAATAATCCACATCATCGAATCACCCCACTACGCACTACTGGCCAAGGATATTCTTTAGTATCCACGACCATAAATTATCCATGCACTACGGGCCAAGGACATTTGTGTATTCATTAATGGTCATGATCATGCCAACAACTCGTCCATCAATGCACTACGGGCCAATGAGGACTTTTACCACATCACTTGTAATATTACTAAGTAATGATTACAATCGATAATCCTCGTCATAATCATACCAAGTCCATCTATGCACTACAGTCACGAGATGACTTTCAATAAAATATAAACATGAGGATGATGACAATGATATCAGAATTCAATAAAACAAGTTCAAGAATTAATTTATATAGGAACTGATAACGTCCAAATTGTCAACATGATACTGCTTTGTAGAGTAAAATTCAAGAATGCTCAGAAAAATATTTCCATGAAAAGATACTGGATGAAGCGCAAATGTCAAAGATATTCCACTAATTTCATGGAGTATTAAAGTCAAAGTTTTAACCAACTGAGTATAATAAAGAATGGAATAACTAAAGAAATCATCGTGCATGCGATAGATCATCGCATACGCAGTTATTCCAATGTAATAATAAATAATGGAACCAGTCCCATAGAACGCATACGTATACATGATATTTCGGCGAATAATAAATAATGGAACCAAGTCCGGCGTAAACGCATGCATGTGATATTACGACATAATAATAAATAATGGAACCAGTCCAACAGAACGCATGTATGTGATATATTAAACGTAATAATAAATAACGGAATATTTAAAGAATGTCACCATGTATGTAGGTAGCCCACGATACAAAGTTATTCCAATGTAATAATAAATAATGGAATAATAGAAGTTCTCTTCATGGGTACAACAAATAACATCCGTTATCGTAAAAGAAACTGAATATAAGAGTAGGAAAGTAGCAGAATACTTTTCTATAGGTTCTCTTATAATTCTCTCTCTAGAGTTTCAGTGAATTCGTAAGAAATAATGAAGGAATGAGCTTCTATTTATAGGAAAATGGAATGAATAGTAACTAATTCATGAACGGTCCAGATTGATTTACTATTAAACGGACGGTCCATATTGGTTTACTATTAAAACTTAAAACAACGGTCCATACTGATTTACTATTTAAACTTTAAACCAGCGATCCATATTGATTTACTATTATAATTCCACCAGCGGTCTATATTAACTTACTATTATATCTTTAACCAACGGTCTAAAAAATTAGCACATCTCCTCATGGAATAATATTGTACCCAAATACCCGAATGCACAATACTAGAGTGAATAGTAACTAGGTGAATAATAACTCGTAAATAGTAACTCATGAATAGTAACTCATAAATAGTAACTCGGGAATAGTAACTCGGGAATAGTAACTCATAAATAGTAACTCATGAATAGTAACTCCGACACAAAAAGTGTCCCGAATACCCAATTGAACAATATATCCTCCAGACATCAATTATACTAACACAAATAAGTCCAACACAATGGAACTATAAAATTCATCTTTAATCAACACGAACTTATTCATCATTAATATTATAATTCACAATATTTAACAACCATGTCGCTCCTGTGAAAGAGGAGGCTTTCCGATAAGGATTTCTCCTTATTGGCGCCGTATTAGTGACCAAACCTCTCCTCGATGTAACTTCTAGACATTGTCAATATTGTAAATAATAATATGAATAACTTCGTCATCTCAATTATTGATTTAATAATATATCATATAATGCGATGATGATGTAACAATAATTGAATCAATAATATGAGAAATATGATGCAGCAATTACTGTAGTAATAATTGAGTATAGCTGAGTGACTTCTTACATAAGCATCAATAATCAATATCGTGTACTACTATGCAACCACGCGTATTATTGTACTTTTAAAACCGGCTGTTTCAACAGTTAACGGTAAAACTTCCGCCGTTATTTTCATAAAGTATTTTTATCGTTTTCTCTATTCGATAATAATTCTGTTGTGGGGTCTACCAATGATTGTACCATCGTACGGATAATCTTCAACAAAAAGAATATTTCCCGACCAATCGAATATTATACAACCACTTGCTTACTTTGCAAAATTTGTAAATATTACCCACAACTATAACATTACATCAAATCAACACCATAATATAAAAAAAATTTATTTTGAGAAAATTAAATCTTTATTCATAAAATCTGAGGTCTCACAATCTCCCCTCCTTATGAAATTTCGCCCTCGAAATTTATGTAAGTACCTGGTATGCCAAAGTGGTGAGGATACCTTGACTTCATTTCAGATTCTAACTCTTGAGGTATAACCTTTGAGTGTCGAATACGATCCTTCTTATCCAAGATTTTAACACGTAGCTCCTCATGCGTTAAATCTTCTGCTATCTCATCTAGTTCTAATTTATTAACGTGGTTCGGGTCATCCACATATTTACGTAACATCGATACGTGAAAAACACGCGACATACTTAGCGATAAAACGAGTCTATAAGCCACAGTTCCTACTTGATCGAGGATTTAAAATGGGTTAATTAAATCGAGGGTTGAGATTTCTTCTCTTCATCGATTCTTTCTTCTAGAATAACGCCCTCTTGAACCTTCTTGTTCACATTCATCAGCTCTGAGTATGTAGCTTGAGCGGCTTTAACTTTATCGATTAAAGTTGATTCTACTCGTATATTCGTTATCTTCACGTGGGTCCCTAGAGTCTTTAATTCTATCTTCATCATTTGTAAGTTATACGAAAAGGGTCTTTGTGTTAACAATATCGCACTCTTAAACACATACGATCTTCTACTCAACGCGTCAGCTACCACGTTCATTTTTCCCACGATTGTATGGAATGATATGATCGTAATCTTCAACAATTCGAGCCAACGTCTTTGGCACATTACACGTTCGCTTTAGTTGAATAAATGTTTAATGATTTTTAGAAATGGGTTTTGTATTGGGGTAAATACAAAATTCGATTTCACGCTTTAGGGTAGGCTAAGAAGTCTTCAAGAATACGTCAGGAAATTTATTAACAATAAAAATATCATTCAAAACTATGACTCTCATCCAAGACTTGGATAGCACGTCACATTGATACCTATCAACTTACCACCGTCATTCACGATGTTGCCTACAGAAAGTCTGGCTTCGGTGCATTCCACATAAGAAAGTCAACAACGAAAGGATCGGGGCTCTTTATTTATGGCTTGATATGATAATGATTGACTTTAGTGGTTTGGTTACTTTGAATTCGCATAACAGGTTGGTTAGGAGTATGAAAGCTAACAACCTTACGAAAAGCATGATGAGTAGTTAACCAATCGTTTCCAAAAATTACATCAAAGGCAAGTATTTTCAAAGAGATACGATCGACAGGTAACGTGAAAGTGTTGATTTGAACAAGATTTATAAATAGTGGAGGTAACGAAGGTTTCTCCCAACTGAGTTTAAACAAATATATCAAAGTCTAACTTCTCCGGAGTTAAATTCAAACATTGAACACAACTAGGTGAAATAAAAGAGTGGGTAGAACTGGTATCTAATAAGGTATAAACTTCGCAAGAGTTTATCATTAACTTACCCGTAATAACTTCGTTCGGGTTCCTCGACAAACGCTCTCACTTAAATTACTGGATTTGACTTTGCTATAGGGTACATTCCACCCTTAAGTGCTTCGTCCCATTCCTGATCCATGATTTGAATCATTATTCTCCGATCCATATCGAATTGGGGTTGACCGCTATGCACAGGGTAATTCTGAATTCAATGTTGTATTCTACCAATTGCTGTCCAAAAAGCGAAATCTATTTCATCTATTTTGGATTTATTGGATTGAACGACTTTTTCTATAATATCAACGCGTCGTGCGGCTTTTACCCATGCATCCTCTATTCTCATTGGTTTAGTTGTTTCTTCTTTCATCAGAACTTTGATCATAGCATTATTAGATTCTAGCTCTAATATCCTATACTCTGATAAAGAGTGCTTCTATTCAAGTATCGCACATCGGGTAACACAATTTTGAATTGTTACATCTCTTTGCTCCACGACCGCCTGTCGTTCTTCAACCTACTCTTCTAACTCATGAATACGATTTTGTAATTCTACATTTTGATCATAAAGTTCTTCTAATAAATTCTCCTCAGGTTCCTCTTCTTCCTCACTCACCTCACCGCTACCTGCAATTAACTAGCTCGGGTGCAACTATTAGTTCTTCACGCACCACGTACATATCTCTAATTTCTTCTTCGTCTAACATCACATTAACCTGGTTAGTGATTAAAGGTGTCTCAATGGTTTCATGTGTTTCATTGCTTATCTCAACATTTTCGGATGCCATTTTAAGATACTGCCACAAAACAAAGGTTAATTGACATTTAACATATTATCCCTATATTTTGACCGATCAATTAAATACCAAATAAACTTAGGTAGGTCATACTAGCAAAGGAACTCCCCGTCTCTCCCCTCCTAGTTCTATTCTCACATCCTAGCCAGGGATCATATCCCTAAGCTTTGATACCAACTGTGACGCCCCCAAAATTAGGTATACATCACCCATCTTGAGTCGCCAGGTACATAGTACAGAATTCAAATACAACTTAATAGTACAGAATTCAAATACAACTTAATAATACAACTGTCGTGTACAATACGACGAAACATAAACCATGAGTTTGAATACAAATATTGTCTACTAGAGATTATACAAACTCAAAAGGAGTCCTCATTACAATTATTATCACACTATTTCACAGAATAATGAGGACTACTAATGCACCATCTAGGACCATCACTGCTTTCTCGACTAGTCCCAGCCTACGCTCTCATTTCACAAGAGAATAAAGTGAGAGAAAGGCTGAGCTCAACTAGTCCAGTAAGAAATATTATGATTAAGATAATGAAAAATAATTTATCGTTAGCCTTCAACAATGTTAAACTGATAAAATATAATAAATATCAAGTTTAACTGCAGCAGAACAAGGAATCCATTAAAAGAGTCAAGTAGAGAATGAAATCTACTATCTTTTATGATTTAAAAGGGTTTTCATCACTTTTATCACTAGGACTCAGCTTAATAAATAATCCACATCATCGAATCACCCCTGCACTACGGCCAAGGATATTCTTTAGTATCACGACCACAAATTATCCATGCACTACGGGCTAAGGACATTCGTGTATTCATTAATGGTCATGATCATGCCAACAACTGTCCATCAATGCACTACGGGCCAATGAGGACTTTTACCACATCACTTGTAACATTACTAAGAATAATGATTACACCTAATAATCCTCGTTATAATCATACCAAGTCCATCTATGCACTACAGGCCACAGATGACTTTCAACAAAATATAAACATGAGGATGATGACAATGATATAAGAATTCAATAAAACAAGTTCAAGAATTAATTTATATAGGAACTGATAACGTCCAAATTGTCAACATGATACTTCTTTGTAGAGTAAAATTCAAGAATGCTCAGAAGAATATTTCCCTGAAAAGATACTAGATGAAGCGCAAATGTCAAAGATATTCCACTAATTTCATGGAGTATAGAAGTCAAAGTTTTAACCAACTGAGTTTAATAAAGAATGGAATAACAAAAGAAATCATCAGGCATGCGAAAGACCGCACATGCAGGTTATTCCAACAAAATAATAAATAATGGAACCAGTCCCAGAAACGCACGCATGTGATATTCTTCACATAATAATAAATAATGGAACCAAGTCCTGTAAATTACGCATGTGATATTCCGATATAATAATAATAAGAACGGAATATTAGAAGAATGTCACCACGATAGGGTAGCCAGCAGATACAAAGTTATTCCAATGTAATAATAAATAATGGAATAATGTAAGTTCTCTTCAAGAGTACAACAAATAACATCCATTACCGTAAAAGAAACTAATATAAGAGTAGGGAAGTAGCAGAATACTTTTCTATAGGTTCTCTTATAATTCTCTCTCTAGAGTTTCAGTGAATTCGTAAGAAATAATGAAGGAATGAGCTTCTATTTATAGGAAAATGGAATGAATAGTAACTAATTCATGAACGGTCCAGATTGATTTACTATTAAACGGACGATCCATATTAGTTTACTATTAAAACTTAAAATAACGGTCCATATTGATTTACTATTTAAACTTTAAACCAGCGATCCATATTGATTTACTATTATAACTCCACCAGCGGTCCATATTGACTTACTATTATAACTTCAACCAACGGTCTGAAAAATTAGCACATCTCCTCATGTAATAATATTGTACCCAAATACCCGAATGCACGATACTAGAGTGAATAGTAACTAGGTGAATAGTAACTCGTGAATAGTAACTCATGAATAGTAACTCATGAATAGTAACTCATGAATAGTAACTCGTGAATAGTAACTCGTGAATAGTAACTCCGACACAAAAAGTGTCCCGAATACCCAATTGAATAATATATCCTCCAGACATCAATTATACTAACACAAATAAGTCCAACACAATGGAACTATAAAATTCATCTTTAATCAACACGAACTTATTCATCAATAATATTATAATTCACAATATTTAACAACCAGGTCGTTCCAAGGAAAGAGGGGGCTTTTCGATAAGGATATCTCCTTATTTGCGCGCAATTAGGTGACCAAACCTCTCCTTGACAGAACTTCTAGACATTGTCAATATTGCAAATAATAATATGAATAACTTTGCCGCCTCAATTATTGATTTAATAATATATCATATAATGCGATGATACTATAACAATAATTGAATCAATAATATGAGAAATATGATGCAAAGAATTATCAGTAGCAATAATTGAGTATAGTGAAAGTGACTTCTCACATAAACATCAATAATCAATACCATGTACTACTATGCAACCACGCCAGACATCTTGTACTTTTAACACCGTGTTGTTTAAAACAGCTTAACTGTGAAAACTTCCATCGTAATTTTCATAAAGTATTTTTGTCGTTTTCTATCCGACAATAATTTACATTGTAGGGTCTACTAATGATTGTATTGTCGCATTTAATATTCTCCGACAAAAAAAGAATATTCCCCACCAATCGAATATTATACAACCACTTGCTTACTTTACAAAATTTGTAAATATTACCCACAACTATAACATTACATCAAATCAACACCATAATATAAAAAAAAAATTATTTCGAGAAAATTAAATCTTTATTCATAAAATTTGGGGTCTCACATATAAGATATGCTATGCTACTCGAATTATGTCATATATACACATAATTGTTACCCTATTCAACTACAGAAACTTTACAGAGGACTTAAGCCATATTTATGAAAACTTTAAAGGATGTAAAATAAGAATTGGGTTGGATAGAATTACCCAAAGCGTAGATGAATAAGGATGACAATATCTCTCTACTTCAATCACAGTATTCACAATCTCTCTCAAAATTCTTAATTCTCTCTGTGATTTCTTTTTGCTAGACTTAGAAGAATTAAAGAAGAGAATGAAGACGTGTGATAATCAAGGAGAAGAACTGACGCAGAAGTGGTCAGTTACCCAGTCATGGGTAACTTCCCTCAACTCCCATTAAATCTATGTTTGGCTACCATTTAAAAGCTTATACCCAATTAATTTAATAAAACCTCTTATACTATAGTTTAAATAATGTCACACTCCTTATAAAATAATTCCAATATTTTATTTAATTTACTTTAAATAAAATA
The DNA here is from genome assembly GCA_020205615.1 of Panax quinquefolius. Taxonomy (NCBI): domain Eukaryota; kingdom Viridiplantae; phylum Streptophyta; class Magnoliopsida; order Apiales; family Araliaceae; genus Panax; species Panax quinquefolius. Next base: position 108,882,489 of record CM035169.1, read on the forward strand.
TAATAATTTCTTATAAATTCACATAGTCACATAATTAATTTTCTCATTAATAAATAATGTCAAATTATTAATTCTCTAATTAATAATTAAATTAATTAAAATAACATTAGGCTTATTAAATATTTCTTTTAATACAATAAGCTCACATAATGACATACTTCGATAATAAAAATTCTCCACATTAATTTAGTAAATGTAACACATATAATTAAATTAATCTACCATAATCAGATCAATTAATTATTTAATCTAATAATTATATCATCGAAAATATTTATTTACTTCAATAAATATTAAGAATTTAATACAAAAATCTCGTTCGTCACATCTTTCCCCCCTTAAAAGGATTCTGTCCCCAGAATCATGACTCAATAAATTCGACCTGCTACATTCTCCCCCCTTACAAAGATTCTGTCCCCGTAATCGCTATACATAATTAAGTAAATAAATGAGGGTAATTCTTCATCATATTCTCTTTGAGTTCCCACGTAGCTTCTTCAATGTTGTGGTTCCTCCAAATTACCTTAATGTAAGGTATTACTTTATTTCGAGAACTTGTTCTTTTTGTCGACAATTTGAACAGAATTTCTTCGTAAAATAAGTCTTTTTCAAAATGCAGGGTTCGTGTTCAATTACATGCTTGTAATCGGCTTTATTACGGTCGTAAAATAGAAACATGGAAGACGTTATGGACATTCTCGAGTCTTTGGAGGTAAGGCTACCTCGTGACGTAATTCTCCGATTCTTCTCGTAACTTCAAATGGTCCAATGAATCTTGGGCTCAATTTCCTTTCTTTCTTCCGAACTCGATCTTCCCTTCCAAATGAGAGACCTTCAAGAAAACATAACTACCTGATTCATACTCGATATTTTTACGATGTGGATCAGCGTATTTCTTCTATCGATCTTGAGCCGCTACCAGTCGTGCTCGGATAACTTTGACTATTTCTGCTGTCTGTTGTACCAATTATGGCCTTAGCAATTGTCTTTTGCCAACTTCATCCCAATAAAGTGGAGTTCTGCACTTTCCTCCGTATAACGCTTCATAAGGTGGCATGCCTATACTAGCGTGGTAAATGTTGTTGTTGTCGAACTCTACTAACGGTAGGTGATCATCCCAATTTCCTTTAAAGTCCATCACACAGGCTCTTAGCATATCTTCTAATGTCTGAATCGTTCTCTCACTCTGTCCATCTGTTTGAGGGTGGTGTGTTGTACTCATTCGTACATGTGTTCCCATACATTCCTGTTGACGTTTCCAAAAATTCGATGTAAAGCGCGGATCTCTATCAGAAACAATTGACACCAGAACTCTGTGCCTCAAAATAATTTTTTTTACATATAGCCTCGCCAACTGATCTAAGTTGAATCTGATTTTGATCGGAAGGAAGTGTGCGGATTTTGTCAGTCGGTCAACGATAACCCATACTGCGTCGTAGCCTTTCTGAGTCATCGGAAGGCCAACCACGAAATCCATTGTAATATGTTCCCATTTCCATTCTGGGATCTCTAACGGTTGTAGGAATTCACTCGGTCTTTGATGTTCTGCCTTCACTTTCTGACAGGTTAGGCACTTGGCAACACATTCTGCAACATCACGTTTTAAATTCGCCACCGTAAATGTTGTCGAAGAACTTGATACATCTTGGTACTACCAAATATGGAATCGAATATCCTAACTATGAGCCTCGCCAAAATATCTTCCTTAATCTCTTGTACTAGTGGTACCCAAATTCTACTCTCAAATCTCAAGATTCCTTCCTTATCCATCTTAAATCTCGGCCTCGCCCTTCTTCGGATATCTTCTTTGTCACCTTTTTACATTCTTCGTCCCAAGTTTGAGCCTCCTTAACTTTATCCAGTAGGGTTGTAGCAGATTGCATCTGAAATAGCTTCTCATCAATTTCCATAGGATACTTCACCTCTAACTCCAGTTTCTCTATTTTTGAAATTAGCTCCTCCTAAGCAGTTAACATCATCAATTTCTCACGAACCTTTTTATTTAAGGCGTCGGCAACCACATTTGCTCTACCCAGATGGTATAAAATCTCAAAGTCGTAATCCTTAATTAATGCCAAACATATTCTTTGACGCATATTCAAATCCTTCTGCATGAAAATATATTTCAGACTCTTGTGGTCCGTATATATTTCACACTTCTCCCCGTAGAGATAGTGCCTCCAATTTTTTAAAGCAAAAACAACTGCAGCTAACTCCAAATCATGGGTCGGGTATCCCTTCTCGTAATCCTTCAACTGTCGTGAAGCATACGCAGTGACTATGCCGTTTTGCATAAGCACACAACCAAGTCCATTATGCGACGCATCGCTAAAAAAAACAAAATTTCTTGTATCATCCGGAAGAGATAACATAGGTGTCGTACTCAATCTCTTCTTCAATTCTTGAAAGCTCTCATCACACTTCTCCGTCCAAACAAATTTCACAGCTTTACGAGTTAAATTCGTTAACGAAGTTGCGATCTTAGAAAAGTGTTGTACGAACCTTCTATAATATCCCTCCAATCCAAGAAAACTTCTTACTTCTGACGGCGTTCTCGGCTGATCCAGTTAATTCGACTTTAGATGGATCTACCAAAATTCTATTTTTATCGATCACGTGACCAAGAAATTGTACTCGTTCAATCCAAAATTCGCATTTTAAAAACTTGGCATACAGCTTTTCCCTTCTCAATACTTCTAATGTTAATCTCAAATGCTCTTCGTGTTCTTCTTTGGTTTTTGAATATACCAGAATATCGTCTATAAATACCACCACGAATTTGTCCAAAAATGACTTGAACACACCGTTCATTAGTCCCATAAATGCTGCAGGAGCATTCGTTATACCAAACGACATTACTAAAAATTCGTAGTGACCGTATTGCGTTCTGAACGCTATCTTTGGTACATCCTCTGGCCTCACCTTCAGTTGGTGATAACCACTCCTCAAGTCTATCTTGGAAAAATATCTTGCTCCCTTCAATTGATCAAATAGATCATCGATCCTTGGTAATGGATATCTATTTTTAATCGTGACCTTTTTCAGTTCTCTGTAGTTAATGCAGAGTCGCATCGATCCATCCTTCTTTTTCATAAACAACACTGGCGCTCCCCACGGTGATACACTCGGTTGAATGTACTTCTTGTCCAGCAATTCTTGTAATTATACCATTAATTCTTTCATCTCTACTGGTGCCATTTAGTATAGTGCCTTCGATATTGGAGCAGTTCCTGGCGCCAAATCGATCACGAAATCTACTTCTCTATCTGGTGGAAGTCCTGGCAAATCATTTGGAAATACGTCAACGAAGTCCCTCACAATTGGTATCTCTTCTACCTTCGGATTCTCTTTTTGACTGTCGATTATGTAAGCTATATATCCTACACAGCCTTGTTTTAATAACTTTCGCATCATCGTCAGACAACTCGCTTGTCTAGGCAACTTGCTACCATAAAATACAACCTTTGACAGGGTCATAAGGTTAATACGCTTCTTTTGGCAATCAATTACAGCTCCGTAATTGAATAACCAGTCCATTCCCAATATAACATCGAATTCCCCAAGTCGAATAGGGATAAGATCTACATTCATGATATTACCCTTAATATCCACTCTACAGTTCTTATACACGTACTTAACAGGAATTATCTCTCTATTCGCAATTTCTATGTTAATGGGATATTCCAACTCATCCTTAAGTAAATCTAAACTATTAGCAAAGTCATCGGATATAAAGGAACAAGTAGCACCCGAATCAAATAAAACATAAACATTAATTTCATTGATCGGAATGATACCTGACACCACATCACGAGACTAAATTGCATCCTGCACCATCATATTGAAAGTCCGGGCGGTCGGTCGGTTTGTTGCGGTTGGTCCGGTGATGGTTAAGGCATTTCCACTGTTATTTCCCCGGTTTCCTCCTGATCCTGACCCTCCCGATCCCTTCTTGGGACAGTCTCTTGCCAGATGGTCCTTCGAACCCCAAGTAAAACAAGCACCCTTCTTTGGGTTTGGACAGTTTGGTGTTATGTGGCCTTCCTGACCACAATTATAGCATACTCTTTTTCCTTTCATACATACTCCCAGATAAGCTTTCCCGCAGGTCGGGTATGCTTTGATTCTTTTCTTCTGATTACCTTGCTGATTTCTCGATGATGAGCTATCGTTCCACCTTTTCTTTTGATTGAAATTTCCACCTCTTGTGCCACTTCCACTGGCCTTGTTATTAATTTTACCTTCACTCTTCTTCTTTTTCTGGTCTTGACTATACTTGGTCACCGCATCGCTTCCACCTTCAGCGAGGATGGCCTTTTCCAATACTCTGGCAAATTTTTTATCCGAAACATTGATACTTTACTGTATACCCAAGGCTTTAGTCCTTGTTCGAATCTTCTGGCCTTTCTCTTGTTAGTGTGTACTTGATACGGGGCGAACCTTGCCAACTCATTGAATTTAGCCGCGTAGTCAGGTACGCTCATGTTTCCCTGCTTCAGTTCCAAAAATTGAAACTCCATCTGATTCTGCGAACTAGTTGGGAAATACATTTCGAAAAACATCTCTTTAAATCTCTCCCACGTAATTACACCTTCACCTCCTCGTACTTTGTTTGCTTGCCAGCAAGTAGCTAGCCTCGCACTTCAAAGATAAACATTGCAAAAGCGGTCTTCCGTCTTCTAACCCTAGCAACGCAAAAACCTTCTCCATTTCCATAACCCACGTTTGAGCCTCGATTGGGTTCATGGAACCTTTGAACTCGTGGTCCCACCGCCAAGTCTTTTTAAACGTTGTGTTTGGTGGAGCTTGAGGTTGATTATTCATGGCTCCAACAAGAAGTTCACCAACTCTTTGAGCGGGATTAAGATTAGCGTTATTGTTATTATTGGTTGACTTTTTCCGAGCCATGACATTCTTTGTCTCTTCCTCACGGCATAATTGCGCTAAGTATACACTTATTAGAACATTACTTATTTCTCTAAATAGTTAAGTCATTACTTAACAATTTAACATACTAATTTAATACATTATCTCAAACAACTTAATATATATTTACATTCAAATCAAAGTTTTAACATCAAACTATAGCATCACTGCTATTTACATCAACTATCCTGGAATAAAGAATTCACAGGATTTAAACATTTAAAATATTCCTTCGTTCATAAACACGTCAGAATTTACATCTAAAACTAATTAAGTTCTTCACATAATTAAACAAATCATATCACTTTCGGTTAAGGTACTGATTAGCCTTGCTACGCTCCTCTTCTAAGATTCGATACATCGTCCTGCGATCCATCATGTACAACGGTAGTCCTTCGAACTGGATTGGGTACCTAAAAACTCGATCTTGGGTCTCATTCATTGCCTTGTTAAGTGTAGAATATGTCTCCCCAATCTTCGCCTTCTTTATATGACAATCATCTTCTGCACGATCAGCTATACGTGATTCTCTTACCCAGCCTTCCTTTGCTATTTTTAGTCTTTCGGAGGTTTCCTTCAGTTCCTTCTTCAGTTTCTCTATCTCCTCGGTCTTATCTTCTGGTTGACCCTTCTCATGGACCAAATCCCATTCTACATTTCCTAATCATGAGTGAAGAGTCGAAATCTCCCTCTCCTTCTGTAAGACCCAACTTATTATTAATGAAATTTAATTTTCTTTATTTATTATTTTGAAATAGTAAGGGTTGATTTGATTAATGTGGATAGTTATGGGTAAAATACGCAAATATTTCAAAATAAGCAAGTGGTTATAAAATATTCATTATTGTCGGGGAATATTCGTTTGGTCGTGGAATATTCTTCATTCATTGGGAATATTCGCATTTACTGCATAGCTTTTTTATGGGCCCCATAACTGAAAGCAATTGGCGAAAACGCATAAATATAAGTTGTTTAAAAATAACAACAGTAGTTTATTACCGATTATCTTGTTAAAATACTTGCGGTTAAAACACAAGAAGACACTGCAGATTGCACCAATTATTGATTCTTACGTGAAAGGCACTACTCAATAATGGTTACATGAATTATCGCTTTTAATATTTTATTTAATAATTATCGCGTTGATATTTTATATTGTTGTTGTTTCAATATTTGTCATTACACAATTATTTTCATTATCGAAGCAATAATTTATATTATCTGAATAATATTATTAGATAACATTATTGGCAATGTCTAGAAAGTTCTCGCTCTAAGGAGAGGTTTGGTCACCTAATTGCTACGCCCATGAAGAGAAATTCTTATTGAAAGCCCCTCTTTCATGGAACTCCGCCTCGTCATTAATATCATGATTCTGTAAATATTATTTGTGAATAATTAATTATTGATTCATATGATGAGAAAAATATTGATTTTATGTGGATATAGATGGAGAAAATTTTTAATGTGACAATTGTTGAAAATTGAAATTTTATCTTTTCTCGATAAAATAATTCATTTAAATATATTATTATATTTTAATAATATAATAATGATGATATTTTTACAACGAATGTGGGATATATGAGTATACGAGGAGGAAGAGTATTTTTGTTGCAATCAATGTTTAAAACATGTTTAAAATGTCGATGGACCCCATTTATTGATCGAAATTTGATTATAGCACAGAAAATCGTCTGCTTGTGGATTTCACCAATTTCTGCTTTGGAATTCGGAAAACTTTCTTCTCAGAAAGTTGTAGAGAATTGAATTTCCTATAAAAATCGCGAGTTTTGAATTTGCTAACAAAAGGGCTATTTATTGTGAATTATTGAAGTTTCAAGTCTCAAAATAATTGATTTTTGGAAGTATAAAATATTTAAAATGACAAAAACGTTTTTGTCATTATTGTGGGTCTTGTATGTGTTAGAAGTGGCTGAATTTAGATCTCTAAATGTGGGCGTAAGAATAAAATTAATTAATTAATATATTAATAAATTTTACGCTTTGGTGTTCTAAGCATTTTCCTATAAATAGGTGCTTAGGTTAGAATTGAAAATCACACCGAAACTCAAATTTTCTCTCTATATTATCGGTTATTCTTGTGAGTATTTTGAGTATATTTTGAGTATTGCTATACTATTGCAAGTTCAAGTTATAGCCTATATCCTGTTTCAAATTTAAAGATCGATCTTTCGAGGTAAGGGATATTATTATTTTTCAGAATGATATTATTTCTTCAATATCATTATCTCAAATATCGATCTCGAAGTTTTTATCAAATTTAGAACTTTTGGTGTCGGAGTTACTATTCACGATACGACACTATTCACGATATCTGATCTATTCACGAATACTAAGACTATTCATTCATCGAAAAATGAAAATTTTCTTTTCGCCTAAAAATATCTATTGTGGATACTTAGCTTTGATTGTATCCATGTTTTGATCATTCTTGAATTTTACACCACTATGATTATTTTTGAGGTATTTTTGGACATGGATAAAACAAAGTACTTAATCCTTAATCCTTAATCCTTGTCATTTTGTTTCAATTGGATTCGCTTTTTAAAAATATTTTCATCATCCTCGGTTTAAATGATGATATTATTGAATATCTTTGGCCTCAGTAGTGCAAAGATGAATGATTTTCAAAGAATATCTTTGGCCCGTGAGTGCAAAGATGAATGTGTGTTTAGATGAACACTGACCAATCGATGAATATCTTTTGGCAGTAGTGCAAAGATGAATATTTCATTCGGATATATATTGATTGATGTTATAGGATAAAAGATAGACGATGAACTTTTAAATTCATACATAGAAGATAGTAGTTTGCATTCTCTACTTAACTCTTCTAATGAATTATTATTTCATTGCTATGAATATTGATTTAAAAACTTGTTGTCTATCAGTATTCTATTAGATTTTTCCTGTTGAAGACTAATGATAATTTGTTGTATATTATCTTAGTTATAATATTCTTTATCGGGCTAGTTGAGCTCACCCTTTTCCTTTTTATTCCATTTTTCTTCTCTCGTGAGCCGAGAATATAAATGAGTACGAGTCGGGGGTATGGAATGAAGGTTTTAGAGAGAGTTGTTTAGTAGTCCTCACCATTTTTGTAAAATAATGTATCAATAAATGTGATGAGGATTTATTTGAGTATAGATATTGTCTAGAAGATAATATTTGTATTCAAACTCACGCTTTCTTCATTGTAATAATAAAGTTGTAGTTGTTTACGTACCATGTATTGACAACTCGTAATGGGTGATGTATACCTATTTTGGGGGCGCCACAATTGGTATCGAGCTTAAGGATATGATCTCTGGCGGAGATCGGGGAATAGAACTAGGAGGAGAGACGAGTAAATCCTTCGCTAGTGTGTCCTACCTAAGCTTATTTGTTAGTTGGTCAAGATATAGGGATATTATGTGATATATTGATTTCCTTAATTAACCCTTGTTTTATGACAAGATTTGAGAATGTCGATCGAGAATATTAACAATGGAAATAAGACCGTGGAGACGCCTCAGATTCACCAATGAGGAGAACGTGCAACAAGTCGGCAATGTTCCTCCCGTGAACAACACCAATCGAAAGCGTATGATGAACGAGGGATGTTTAGAAGCTTTTTGCAGCTCATGCAAAATCGATTTAGGAGACTCGTGTTCAAAATATAGGAGGAAATGATAGCAATTCACGGGTTGTCACAAATGCAAGCGCTTCAAAGAGTTGGGACCACTGAATTTAAGGGAAAGCCGATCCGATCATGGCGGAAACATGGGTCAAGCAAATTACCAAGATATTCGATGTCCCGGGATGCACGGAGGAACAGAAGGTTCCATTCGCCACCTTTATGTTCCGTGGCGAGGCGTATCTACTGGTGGGAGTCTGTGAAGCGCACCCATCCACCAACTTTTCAAGATGTCTTGGGAGACGCTTTCAGAAACTATTTAATGACAAATACTTTCCGAAAGTGTTCGTCATATGAAGGAAGTGGAGTTCATCGATTAGAACAAAACAACACGACGGTGTCTCAAAGACGAGGCAAAGTTAACAGAGTTATCCGTGTTTGCACCTCATTTGGTGGAGAATGAGGAACGTATGACGCGGATATTTCGAGAGAGGTTTGAAACCCTAAGATACGACAATATCTCATTTCTCATAAATTTTCGCTCATTCAGATGTTGTTAATGTGGCTCAATTGTTAGAGCGAGATAACGAGTATGTTCAACCGAGGGACCATAACCGTGGATCGTACTGAGATAGCGACAAATGTAATAATGATAACCAAATGGAGAAAGAAACAGACGGACAAAAATGGTAACCACTCCGGTGGTAATCATAGCCATGAAAATAGAAGAAGCGAGTCGGGAGGAGATTTTAAAAGAGGAGATTTAACAACGACCATGTGAAGACGACAAAGGTCTTGAAAGAATCGGGTTCTAAGGAGGAGAACGACCACCCATTATATGCTATAAATGCGGAAAGAGGGACATATCACCAAACTATCCACAACAGCTTCAAGGTATGCTATAATTATGGAAAGGAAGGACATATCGCCGAGATTATGCGGTAGAAAACCTAGTTCAATGGGACGGTGACTCAAAAGATCGTCCCCGTAAAAGTCAAAGTCAACGATTTCGGAAGAGCGTTTGTTGTGGATCGGTCAAAATGCGAGGAACCCAAACGAGGTGATCACGGGTAAGCTATTTATAAATTCTTGCGAAGTTTATACCTTACTTGATACCGGTGCTACCCATTCATTTATCTCTCCTGCATGTGCTCAACGCTTAAACTTGACTCGGAGAAATTAGACTTTGACCTATCTGTGGAAACTCCGTTAGGAGAAACTTTCATCACATCCACTATTTATAAATCTTCTTTGATTCAAGTTGGCACCATCACCTTACCGTTGACCTTATCTCTTTAAAGATACTTGCTTTTGATGTGATTTTAGGATTGATTGGTTAACTACTCATCATGCCAAAATTGATTGTTTTCGTAAAGGTTGTTAGTTTTCATATTCCTAACCAACCCGTTGTATGAATTCAAGCAACTAAACCATTAAAATCAATCATCATCATATCTAATCATAAAGCTATTCGCTTATTGAAAAACGGATGTGAAGCTTTCTTAGCCCATGTTATGGATTTGAATAAAGACACGCCAAATTTGAATAATATTCCCATTGTTATCGACTTTCCCGACGATTTCAAAGAACTTCCTGGTCTACCCCGAACGTGAAGTTGAATTCTTTATTGATCTTGAACCCGCATAAAGCCCATTTCTAAAACCCCATATCGAATGGCTCCTATTGAACTTCAGGAGTTAAAGGTCCAACTACGTGAATTGTTGGACATCGGTTTCATTCGTCCCAAGACATCTCCTTGGGTGCTCCTGCTTTATTCAGAAAGAAGAAAGACGGGAGTATGCAACTTTAGATCGACTATCTGGAATTGAACCATGTCACCATCAAGAATAGGTATCCTCTACCTCGTATTGATGACTTGTTTGACTAGTTGCAAGGGGCACAATTCTTTTCAAAATCGATCTTCGCTTACGGATATCATCACCAAGATTAGAATCGAGGATATTCCAAAAGAAATGCGAGTTCGCTTGAGGAAGTAGCATTCATTGGGCATGTGGTGTCAAAACATGGAGTATCCGTGGACCCGCCAAGATTGAAGCAATACAAAGTTGAGCAACCGAAGCTCTGCGATCAAGTACGTAGCTTCGGGTCTAGTCGGTTATTATCGAGAGATTTGTGGAAGGGTTTTCTCGAATCGCTACTCCATTAACTCAAATTAACTCGGAAGGATACAAAATTCATTTGGAGCGAAGAATGTGAGAAAAGTTTCAGGAGCTTAAAGGAGACTTATTTCGGCACTGTTTCTAACAATACCATCCGGTTCGGATGGATTTGTTATCTACAAATGATGCTTCGTGCAAAGGTTAGGATGTGTTCTCATGCAACATGGGAAAGTCATAGCCTATGCCTCATGACAACTTAAAGAGTATGAGAGGAATTATCCTACTCATGATCTAGAGTTAGCGTAAATCATTTTCGCTTAAAGATATGGAGGCACTATCTATATGGGGAGAAAGTGGAGATATATTCAAACCATAAAAGCCTTAAATATTTCTTCACTCAAAAAGAACTCAACATGCGTACACGACGTTGGCTCGAGCTATTGAAAGACTACGACCACACTATTCAATACCATCCCGGTAAGCGAACGTGGTAGCCGACGCGTTGAGTAGAAAATCATATGCGAGAATGAGTGCGATGATGTCAAGTATACGACAGAGCCAACTTTAATAGAAAAGTTAAGGTCGCTCTCACCACCAAATCTTGAGCCGATGCATATGAAGAAGAAAGTACAAGAAGGAGCTATTCCTAAGCGAGAATTGATGAAGAAGGAATACTTGAGTCCACTCTAGACTTTGTGTCCCTAACGACTCGATTTGAAGTACAAGATTATGATGGAGGCACACAATACACCATTTGCAATCCATCTCGAAGTACCAAATGTATCGTGATCTTCGACATACATTTTGGTGGAACAATATGAAGAGAGAGATTGCAAAGTTTATCTCAATGTGTTTAACTTGTCAACGTGTAAAGCGCAGAAGCATCTAGTACTTAAGGGTCAATTGCAACCACTTGAGATTCCGAAATGGAAGTGGGAACACATTACCATGGATTTCGTTACGGGTCTTCCTACGGCTTTCTCAAGGCATCAATGTTATTTGGGTTATTGTTGATAGATTAACCAAGTCTCGCTCATTTCTTGCCGATACGGAGACTTATTCCTCGAACGCCTTGCTAGTATGTACGTGAATGAGATTGTGAGGTTGTATGGCATGCCTCAGTATCCATAGTTTTGGATCGTGACCCAAGATTCACTTCAATATTTTGGGTTAGCTTGCAAAAAGCTACGAACGGATTTATGATTCGGGTCGGCATACCATCCTCAAACGGACGGACAATCAAAAGGACTATTCAAACTCTTGAAGATTTATTAAGACTCGTGTCCTGAACTTCAAGGCGCTTCGGATAAGAATTTACGATTGGTGGAATTCTCCTACAACAACAGCTTATCGAGCAAGTATAGGTGTGGCTCCATTTGAAGCATTATATGGACGAAAGTGTCGCTCTCTAGTATGCTGGGACGAGGTGGGTGAAGCAACATTGTTGGGACCCGAGTTGGTACGTATGACTACGGAAAAGATCCAAATGATTCGACAACGTATACAAATGGCACAAGATCGACAAAAGAGTTATGCGGATCTTCATCGAAATGACGTGGAATTTAGTATAGGGGATCATGTATTGTTGCGAGTTGCTCCATGGAAGGGAGTTACAAGATTTGGAAAGAGAGGAAAGCTCAATCCACGATTTATTGGTCCATTTCAAATTCTTGACCGAGTAGGAAATGTAGCCTATAGACTCGCATTACCTCCGAGTATGTCTCGTGTTCATAATGTGTTTCACATATCTGTACTTCGTAAATATATGAAAGACCCGAACCACGTTATAGAGTTAGAACCGGACGAGATAGCCGAAGACTTAACGTATGAGGAGGTACCTGTCAAGATTTTAGATAGGAAGGAGCATGTCCTATGCGCAAAGGTTATACCACAAGTTAAAGTTTTGTGGAGGAATCATGCTATAGAGGAAATGACCTGGGAATTGGAAACAAAAATGAAAGCGAGGTATCCTCACCTTTTCGAAACACCAGGTACGTACGTCAATTTTGAGGACGAAATTTCATAAGGAGAGGAGGTTGTAAGACCCTAACTTATTATTAATTAAATTTAATTTTCTTTATTTATTATTTTGAAATAGTAAGGGTTGATTTGATTAATGTGGATATTTATGGGTAAAATACGCAAATATTTCAAAATAAGCAAGTGGTTATAAAATATTCATTATTGTCGGGGAATATTCGTTTGGTCGTGGAATATTCTTGTTGTTTTGGGAATATTCGTATGCGATGGCGCAGATCTTTTGTGGGCCCCATAACTTGAAAGCGATTGGATGAAGAAAATGACAAATATAAGTTGTTTAAAAATAACAACGTAGTTGTTATTGCAAGTTATCTTGTTAAAATACTCGGTGGTTAAAACACAGTAGCACACGGTATTGCACCAATAATTCATATTATCTGAATAATATTATTAGATAACATTATTGGCAATGTCTAGAAAGTTCTGTCTAAGGAGAGGTTTGGTCACCTAATTGCACGCCAGTAAGGAGAAATTCTTATTGGAAAGCCACCTCTTTCCTGGGAACTGCCTGGTTGTCAATATTGTGATTCTGTAATATTATTTGTGAATAATTAATTATTGATTCATATGATGAGAAAATATTGATTTTATGTGGATATAGATGGAGAAAATTTTTAATGTGACAATTGTTGAAAATTGAAATTTTATCTTTTTCTGATAAAATAATTCATTTAAATATATTATTATATTTTAATAATATAATAATGGTGATATTTTTACAACGAATGTGGGATATATGAGTATACGAGGAGGAAGAGTATTTTTGTTGCAATAAATGTTTAAAACATGTTAAAAATGTCTGTGGACCCCATTTATTGATCGAAATTTGATTATAAACAGTGAAAATCGCTTCGCTTGTGGATTTAGGTCAATTTACTTTGGAATTGGAAAACTTTCTTCCGCAAAGTTGTAGAGAATTGAATTTCCTATAAAAAGTCGCGAGTTTTGAATTTTCCGACAAAAGGGCTATTTATTGTGAATTATTGAAGTTTCAAGCTCCTAAATAATTGATTTTTGAAGTATAAAATATTTAAAATGACAAAACGTTTTTTGTCATTATTGTGTGTCTTGCATGTGTTAGAAGTGGCTGAATTCAGATCTCTAAATGTGGGCGTAAGAATAAAAATTAATAAATTAATATTTTAATAAATTTTCTGCTTTGGTGTTCTAAGCATTTTTCTATAAATAGGGTGCTTAGGTTAGAATTGAAAATCACACTAGAAACTAAAAAATTCTCTCTCTATATTATCGAGCGTATTCTTGTGAGTATTTTGAGTATTGCTATACGACGCAAGTTCAAGTCATAGCCTATATCTAGTGTTTCAGCTAGAAGTACTGATCTTTCGAGGTAAGGGATATTATTATTTTTCGTAATGATATTATTTCTTCAATATCATTATGCTGAAATATTGATCTGAAGTTTTTATCAAATTTAGAACTTTTGGTGTCGGAGTTACTATTCACGTATACGGAACTATTCACGTATACGGTACTATTCACGAATACGGCACTATTCATCGAAAAATGAAAATTTTCCTTTTCGTTTAAAATATCTATTGTGGATACTAGCTTTGATTGTATCCATGTTTTGATCATTTTTGAATTTTACACCACTATGATTATTTTTGAGGTATTTTTGGACATGGATAAAACAAAGTACGAATCCTTAATCCTTAATCCTTGTCATTTTGTTTCACCGGATTCGCTTTCTTTAAAAATATTTTTCATCATCCTCAGCCTTAAATGATGATATTATTGAATATCTTTGGCCCGTAGTGCAAAGATGAATGATTTCAAGAAAGAATATCTTTGGCCTGTAGTGCAAAGATGAACAGTGTTTAGATGACCATGACCAATCGATGAATATCTTTGGCTCAGAGTGCAAAGATGAATATTTCATTCCGAGATATATATTGATTGATGTTATAGGGATAAAAGATAGACGATGAACTTTTAAATTCATACATAGAAGATAGTAGTTTGCATTCTCTACTTAACTCTTCTAATGAATTATTATTTTCACTATAATATTGATTTAAAACTTGTTGTCTATTGTATTCTATTAGATTTTTCCTCGTTGAAGACTAATGATAATTTGTTGTATATTATCTTAGTCATAATATTCTTTATTGGGCTAGTTGAGCTCACCCTTTTCATTTTTGTTCCATTTTTCTTCTCGTGAGGCGAGAATATAGCGAGTACGCAGCCTGGGGTATGGAATAAAGGTTCTAGAGAGTGTTGTTTAGTAGTCCTCACCATTTTTGTAAAATAATGTATCAATAAATGTGATGAGGATTTATTTGAGTATAGATATTGTCTGTAAGATAATATTTGTATTCAAACTCACATTTCTTGTTGTAATAATAAAGTTGTAGTTGTTTACATTCCATGTATTGACAACTCGTAATAGGTTATGTATACCTATTTTGGGGGGCGCCACACCTTCTACGCTTCTAGAGTAATATGTTGAATAACCGCCACTTAGTCAAATCTCGGACCTCGTCTCGTAACTCCCCACGTTACTGGTCAGATAACGTGTCATATATCTCAGCATCAACGGTGTACCGTGGTAACTCCTCTTCTTCCTCTTCCTCTTCCTCAACAAATTCCTCCTCAGGATCCTCCTTATGATCAGTCTCAAGTTCATGCTCCTGACCAACAATAGTGATCAATGGAGATGATTCCCTCTGCACCAGCTGCTCCCTAGTGACATGAATGTCTCGGGGCTCCTCTTCTGTCGGTACTATAGGTACACGGGGTTCCTCCTCAGTAGGTACTATAGGTACACGGAGTTCCTCCTTAGTAGGTACTATAGGTACACGGGGTTCTTCCTCCCCAGCTTGACTAGCTTCTCCAACATTCAACATCCTGACAACAAAATTTTTAGTTTTAGTTACTAAGTAGTATCATCTAACTCATACTTTAGCACATAAACACATAAGGTCTTTTATTATCTTCAATGAATTACAGAAATTCATTTCTTATAACTCGATAAGAGTTTTCCATCACTATCTTCTTTCTATAAGGCTACTACCTAAGGTTGTCCCCCCACCTAAGGTTCATAACCTACAGCTTTGATACCAACTTGTGACACCCCCAAATGCAGGTACTTCAATTCCACAGGATTTGGTGTTCATTGTACAAATATCATCTATCTATCTATCCATAATAAATGCAAGCCATGCAATAGATAGAAATAAAAATCTTCCCCTTAAGAGTTAAAACATCCGAATAATAATAATACAATCCTAGGTTAAACTAACCTTAAACATCTGTGCGGAATTATGAACAAATAAGTCTTAACAACATCATTAAATCAAGTCTTAAACAAAATACATCATCATATAAACAACTAGTCTTCGTCACTTGCTAACTTTTCCCTTGCCTTTACTAGTGGAAGGTTCATCAGTTCATTCGTTCTTAACTGCAATGTTATTATTAAGCAAGAGTGTGCACGATTTCCCACAAGTATAACAATATGACAATGAATAATAACATGCGCGAGAAATAATAACTTCTGAAATAAAAGCTCATCTTTTGAATCAAGAATGAATAACAAGAATCAAAAGATTTCTGAGGGTCATAAGACCTTGAACTATGGCCTAGGTTATCAAGGGTTATACTTGAAACCTTTAACAGTCATAAGACTATGGACCTTTCTACTCGTACTTAGGGGATCAGCCCTTAGTACCATACTATGCACAATATCTTAATGCTAACGCATAAGTAAATCCCTTTGCAAGGTTGTTCATCTCAGTTTGACATTCGAGTCCGCACCAAAGGAAGTTTGGTTTGGATAATTCACTAAGGGTTCTGAAATTTAGAACGTTCATCAACTAAGGACTAGTTAAATCAATAAAGTTCACTAGTCTAATAAGGTTCAATAATAATGATATTCGATTTGAATAATAATCTCAAGACGTATACAATAGGACAATTATTGTATAACTGAATCATGCTTTGAAAAGATAATCAATCTTTAATATAACATTTGAACTTGAATAATAATAATGATAATTTACTCGAGGTAACTAATAAACTTGAACAATAATGACAATTAGGGTTAGGAAACTTGCCTCGTGCGTAGATTACACTTTAACTAAGCACGTTCTTTGAATTTAATCCTACATACCATTCACATTCACAATACCAGTTAATTATAACTTAACTAATCATCAATGATCATTCTTTTGTCTAAACTTTGGTTATGACTATACTTAGTCAAATTATCACATTTACTGTCACATAAAATCACTTCATGAATAATAATTTAATTATGTATTCCATAACTCAATCTACATGTAATTATGTTATTTACATATTAAACATCTATTTTATTATCACATTATACTTCTAACATGTTTACATGTTCATTACATTAAATTACTAACACATTGCTAGACTTAATCATTTTAAAATCTCATTTCTGAACTTTCTGGAGTGTGGCGTTGCGGTGCCACTATTACACTTGGTCTTCTTGGCTACTGTGGCCAAAGGCACTACGCCTGACTCTTGGCATCATGGCGTCAGTGGCATTGCGTCTTGAGACATTCTTATTATGGCATACGGTGTATCTTCTTGCCATGGCGTACATCAGAACATAGAAATGGCGGTTAAAGGAAAAATCGCAGAACATGCCAATTTCTTCCAATTTCTTATTTTCTACTCGAAATTAGACATACCCATATGATGTAATTCATGCATAAAGATAACCCAACATTTATATAACGACTTTAACCAATATAAACACTTAATTACAGACTTTAAGCATGCAATTTCACTGACTTTTATGTTCTTGAAGGTTTTGAAAATAAAACATGAAAATTGTCACTACGGATTCGTTATAACACCGAATCCGTTTATTTAAACTATGGTCTCTTCGTATCAACATGCATAACAACATACGAGTGTAAAATTTAGGGATAATATACGATCAACACATGAATTATCATGTATAAGGCCATATGGCCATAACCCAAACTCTTTAATTTTTGAAATAGCAATTCATAGTATTATGAAACTTATGATATGGAATCATATACAATATATATAAGATATGCTATGCTACTCGAATTATGTCATATATACACATAATTGTTACCCTATTCAACTACAGAAACTTTACAGAGGACTTAAGCCATATTTATGAAAACTTTAAAAGACGTAAAATAAGAATTGGGTTAGATAGAATTACCACAAGCGTAGATGAATAAGGATGACAACATCTCTCTACTTCAATCACAGTATTCACAATCTCTCTCAAAATTCTTAATTCTCTTTGTGATTTCTTTTTGCTAGACTTAGAAGAATGAAAGAAAAGAAAGAAGACGTATGATAATCAAGGAGAAGAATTGACGCAGAAGTGGTCAGTTACCCAGTCATGGGTAACTTCCCTCAACTCCCATTAAAGCCATGTTTGGCTACCATTTAAAAGCTTATACCCAATTAATTTAATAAAACCTCTTATACTATAGTTTAAATAATGTCACACTCTTTATAAAATAATTCCAATATTTTATTTAATTTACTTTAAATAAAATATAATAATTTCTTATAAATTCACAGTCACATAATTAATTTTCTCATTAATAAATAATATCAAATTATTAATTCTCTAATTAATAATTAAATTAATTAAAATAACATTAGGCTTATTAAATATTTTTTTTAATACAATAAGCTCACATAATGACATACTTCGATAATAAAAATTCTCCACATTAATTTAATAAATGTAATACATATAATTAAATTAATCTACCACAACTGTATCAATTAATTATTTAATCTAATAATTAAATCATCAAAAATATTTATTTACTTCAGTAAATATTAAGAATTAAATACAAAAATCTCGTTCGTCACATCACTTGGCGGCAGACTTATTGCTGTGGAATTTGAAAAGTCTAGAAAGTGATTTATCTGACTTGGTCTCTTTATGGATAAATGTTTGAAGAACCCAACATATATGTGTAACTATCAAAGATAATAGATTTTGCATTTAACGGTTATATTGTTGGATTGGTTCTTATCAGTTGGCAACGTAAACAAAGTTTAATAAAATTAGCAGCGGTAATATATTTGAGCTATATAAGAAGAACTGAGATCAGTGATAATTTACAACATTGAATATTAATTATTGCACTTACATACTGAAAAAGGTATTTGATATTTTTGGTGTAATTGAAATTTGTTGCTATGCTACTATAATTCTGCTTATATTCAGCATATTTTCGTGGGCTATAAATCGGTAATATCCTTCTCTTATTAATTGATCATTGCATACATTAGTTGAGCCTTGCATTGTTAAATTGCTTATTTTCTTTGATCATTAGACTTCTACAATTGTAATCTTATATTTTTAGACTAAGTGTTGTCTAAAGGTTTTTTAATCCGGGTGGATTAAGGTTTATTTACAAACAGGTTCAAGGAAGCTTAGGTGCTTAAGGGGTGCATTGGTGCACAAGGAGCAAGTGTGCTCAAGTGAATTATTGTAATTCAATTTGATTAAATCTGTTTTGTAACAAGGGTTATTTAAAGAAATAAAAGTGATTCTACAATACTAGTTGGTATTGGACGTGGAGTAGGCTATTATTATAGAGGGTAATAATTGAACCACGTAAAAAATCTTGGTGTTATTTTATTACTTGATTTTATTTAATATTTCTCAAGATAATTAATTTTCTTGATAATTAAAATATAAACATTTGCTTCATCTTGAGATATTAACAATCAAGTATTTTATCTGACTTATAAATTCACCAAGAGTTTTTCTTAAACAAAAATTTTATTCGGTAGACTGCATTCATTCAGCAAGCTGCATTCTTCGAAACATTAGGCTATATTCAATAGTTTGAATTTAAAGTTTAAAAATTGGTCATAGTTTCCTTCCACACTTATTCAACCCCCCCTTCTAAGTGTGTCATATCTTAATTTTAGTCAATAATATTAGGGTTTAACACTGATAAAATTTATATGGTCAACCCTTGACCCTTAACCACATATTCTGAACACATATAATACCATATCCACAGAACATATACACATATATACTTAATCCTGAATAATTCTCCAAAATCCTACACAGAATTTTGAAACCTCAAAATTCCATCCCAAAAATATCAAACGCATACACTTAATTTATGTATAGGTCTATTATTTGACATTAAATCAATCATTTAAGATTTTAATAAATTGTCTAATTTCTCGGGTTGTCACATTCACCCATCTTCTAGGAATTTCATCCCCGAAATTCACCTTACACCTAACACCATACAGCTTACACCATTCACACATCATCACATGCTACCCAATACACCACTCACAAGAGTAAAAGTTTTCAAATTGTGCTAAGGGGTCATATAGACCATGAACACATAGTTTTAACGGTATTCATACAGCAAAACAATACATTACTTGGCATGTTTACAATCACAAAGAAGATAAACTACCGTCGCTAGTACTTTAGGTGATTAGCATATCGTACTCTTACGTCATGCATAACGTATTAATCATGTCTAGCAAATATTTATGCTACCCGATTGGATTATTTATCCAAACAACATAGTTCACCTCAGTCTTATCATATGATTCCGCACCAAAACAATTTGGTTCGAGAAATTTCTTTCAATGAACACTTAGAGTTTTCATAAACATTAGTCTAGCTGAATCGAATAACATAGACTCATATCAATAATTCAATTCAATCGAATTATTTAGGTGTAGCCAAACCCCGTTGGCTAATTAAAATTTTAAAAATATTTTCGAGAATGACATCATGATGTCGTATTGTATTAACAGTCCGTTTGAGGATGCCGTCATTATTTCACTTTGTCATAACACATCATACAATAGTGGAACAATGATTTTCAGATCGAATTCACACTAAGTATTCCTGTATTTACAACTCCATCAACTTTTTATTATCTCTGCACTAGGTTAAATGGTACATGAGTGATAAATAAACTAAATTTAGATATTTCAAATCATTTGCGTCTAGCTGAAATGAGTAGCATAGACTATACTTTAAACCGTTTAAAAAATTATTACGAGTCTACATATTTTTTTCAAAAGCACATAGTGCGTATTAATTTAGCTTGATGTCAAAATTTTGAAGTCTAGCATAGCTAGGAGTTTCAGAAAACTTATGTCTCCACTAATAATCATTTGCTTAACAATCTTTCTATTCCTATAATCTTTAATACTCTGTTTGCACATAGTTATACCCAGTTCGTCAAACCACACTTATGAGTTCATTTACTTGCCACAATCATATGAGTTCAAGAACTTGTCCTAGTTAGTCTTTTGGCGTCCATTCGCTGAGGGGTTCATAAATATTTCATATAACTATGAATCAAGAATATCACATAAGTATTAGTTTTAAGAACTCGTACTTAACCTTATATTCTCTACCTATAACCTTATATTCTCTACCTATAACCTATCTCTCTGTTATACACATGAGAAAGGAATCACCCTCTTAACATGCATATAGCAAATAGCATGACACAAATATTTCAATGATTATCATTGCCGGAACTAAGTAGTTTTTACACCAAGTACAATTCCTCGCCCACACAAGGAATCAAACAACTCAGCTGCTGACATGAGTCCTCAATTGAAATCCCCACCTAATCTTAACTCCCTTCTCAATACGAATTTCATTCAACTCGCATTCATAATCCTTTCCTGAATCTGTACCAATTCATAGTACAACTGACACTCAGCAATCTTGCTGTAAACTTTTCAATCATTCGCTTGATCCTTCTCCATACTATATCCTTATCTGATCACGGGATAATCTCATCGTATATATTACGATTCATTTCTATACTATGATCATTTTGTTTTACGATCTCCTATCACTGTTCTTTTAGTCTTTTAGACTCTATTTATTCACTGTTACTGTTCAACTTTATTATCAGAGTTAGGGAACTTTGTATCTTATAACTTGCCGAGATTCTTCTTTGAATCTTACCGACCAACTAACTCTATTTGATTTAGTTCTTATCCTAATCACTGCGGTTATTAGTCTCAGGTATTCGTACCTAAGGTTCATAACCTACAGCTTTGATACCAACTGTGATGGCCCCGAATCTGGGTCCCAAATCATCACAGATTCGGTACAATCATTCTATCACTATTACTATTTATGGAAGATATAAACATAAATTATTTATACAATACACTTTACACACTATTCCCCAAAATCGAGTAACCTTAACTTATACACAATTCAAAAACTATTTAACACCTAACATTATTATCAAACTATACTATTACAAATTAGCTGCACATTTTATCCCAAGCTGAACTTGGCATTAACCTTTTCCTGTATCCAAACGCATTCGCCTTATCTGCAATGTTTATCATGATATAGCAAGAGTGAGCATGAAAGTTGCCCAACAAGTTTAAATTTATATAAGGATATATCATGATTGAAAGAGTCTGAATAATAAGCTGGCTATAATTCATCAATATAGTTGTGAATTAGCACGAACAAACTTTTGACTGAACGAGTATTAAACATGAACAATTATATATGGACCAACAAGTAATGAAGGTGATCAGCCTTTCATACCTGACTTATACATGCAATATGTACATAGTACAATTCTACATGGCAATCAGCAATGATTGACCATAACCATAACCGAATGAAACAACTCTTAGTAGAGTTAAGAAAAATTTGCCTGAACCATTGATTACCGCTATTCAATTTAATAATCTTTGTCTAAAGACCTATTATTAATAATATGTATTTTTAAGTTAGAATAATATCATCACAGTATTTAAAAATAACCCAAACACATAACACATAACCCTATAAGTCTGTATAACACATAACACATAGCCTCAAGTCAAACTATTGCGCATTCAGGAGTTGAGTTCGATTTTAATTCTAACATCCCAGACTGTTACAGTGTAATTTTCTCGAGTCTAAGTTTAATTAAACTCTGCCTGAACACTTGAAAATTATCTTAGATAATTTATTATCAGTCAAAACATTAATCATAGGCTTGTAATAATTTTGAGATAATTATTATCATTTATTATGATTTTTCAATCACTAATATTGTATTTATATAAATACCACATAATTCTTTTATCGTTAATATTTATTTAATACCAAATATTATTGAAAATCATAACATAATATTATAATATATTTATAATATCACACAATATTTTAATACTTTAAAATCATATTTAACAACTAAATTCATTATCCGATAATTGATATTAATATTAAAATATTAATATTTTCATGACAAAATATCAAAAGTTATATTTAAAATATTTTTCTAACCCTTAAATCATTTTTATATGATTTTCAAAGCATTATTTCTAATTTTCCATAATTTATTTAATATATTTATTAAATAAATAAATTAATTAATCACCATTAATATTAGTTTATTAATGAATCTCATTACAAAATATCAAAAGTCATTAAAAATAACATAAAATATTTTCTTATATCATAATATAATTTTATAGGCATTTGTAGTTTTTATTTCACTTAAATATGTAATTTATATTTATTACATATTTTTATTGATTTATTTTTCCCTGAAAAGAAGTTTATTGGCGTAAAATATCATTTATAGTCAAATTTCGTCCCGTAGGACTTTATTAGATTTATTAATACTTATTATTCGTCGGAACGTGATTCGGAACGTCGAACGTCAAAATTGCTCGATGAGCCGGCGCTCGACGTTCGCTCGTTTTTAAGTTCTGACATGCTCCTTTGCAGATTTTTAACTCTCAAATCGTGAATCATATAAGAGTGAAATTTTGGGCATGTTATAGACCTCATGTCATAGTATTTTTAGAAAATTTCTAACCGCAAAAACGAACAACAGAAACCATTCGAAACAGGGTTCAAAAATGGCTTACAGCGACCAATTTGCGAAAGCGGTAGCGCCGATGTCTTTGTTGGTATTTACCTTGCTTATACTACCAACAATCTTTCTTCTTGCCGATGATTTAGCAAAGTAAATTTACTTTGCGATTTTTCTCACGCCTTGCTCGTTTATCAGAAAATTACCAACTTTGGATAAGTTATACATGGTATACCAAAGTATTTGTAAAAAGTATAACCCAATAATTTCGGACCTCTTAGGAATCCTAAAACAGACCCCAAAAATGTCCACTCGCAATAATTTTTATCTATTTCCCAGATTTACCCTCTTTCACTAAAACAGTCATAACATTTTCGTTTTAAAACATTTTTAGGCGATTCTTGAGCCCACGTGAAGCTAACTTCCGGGACAACTCTTCCCTACTGATATTTTTCTAGATTCTGAACATATCAGCCCAGAAATTCCTTTCAAGTGGACTGCACCGCACTTGTTGGACAGTTTTGACACTACTACTTTGAAATGTCATAACTCTCTCCTCCGATGTCGGATTTAGTCCGTCCCGGAGTCTATGGAAAGCATATTGAGTGTAATATAGCATACCAAAAGCCTAGTATTTTCTAAACATCCTTGCTAATCCTGAATTTTCTTTTTTAGGTCAACAGTTTACTAGTTTTCACTCTTTAGAAAAATTAGTTTTCTTTCTTTTCCTTGTTTAAGCTTTTCACTATGAAAAATAGTTAGATTTACTCATAAAACACACTAGAACTTTCAGATCTATGGTTTTAGAGTTCAAGAAACATAGATCTTTATTTTGACAAAAACCATCACAATAAATCATATTAACTAATTAGAGTTTTGAAATTTGAGAACTTTTAAACCTTTTGTTTTGATGACTTTTCTTCCTCTCCTTCCAAGAGTGATTATGGAGCTTGGAGGCATGGAAACTTCTCTTCCTTCTTCCCTCAAGGGGCTGTCGAACCATCACTATCCTCTCTCTTTCTATTTTATTAAGTTTTTTGGAAACTTTAGAAGATAGAATGAATTAAACTTTTTCTAGGTAGTGAGGGAGGTGCTATTTATAGTCCTCTAAATGTTTAGATATAACATATGTATATCTACATAATATCCTAGCAATATCTCCTCTTTCTCTTTCCTATCCTTACTAAATCTTGCCAAATCTTTGAAAATAAATCACATGTGCTCAAATTTTTCCTTTGATGACTCACAAGATTTAGTCTTATCTTTTAATAAAAGATAAGATGAAAGGGTATTTTTGTACTTTTGCACCTACTAAGGGTATTTTGGTCATTTTCACTATAATTTGAAGGGCAATTTAGTCTTTTCACAACTATCCCATAAATATTACCCCTCTCTAGCTTTCTCTCTCTCCTTAATCATTACATAGATATATGGGAGATTATTAAGTAATGTGGCTTCATAAATAAATTGACACATGCCTAAGTTGTGAAATATCTATTATACAAAATTTCTAAAGTACCCTTTCTCTTATTGGGCTACAAATTTAATTCTTTGGGCCATTATAATTGATGTTTTGGGCTTTCCATAAATAATCTTTTGGACTTTAAATTTAATTTCTTGGGCCATGAAATTTACATAGTCCAATACTTTTAATATTATTATTCCCTAATTATCTAATTAGGGTTTTCATGTACACATTTATAATTTAAATCCTTACTTACATACACTTCATTTCTTAACCCAATTAGACTTGCTATAATTAGGTTATAAAATTAGTTAATTGAGATGTATAAAATAAATCTCTTAGAATTAGTATATATTATAAATAATAATATTCTCCCATACCATAACCTTTAATTTATTCAATTTTTCATTCCTAATATATAATTAGATTATCCTAGTTTCTTTTATTTGTTTATATAATAAACAAATACATAATATTCATATTCATTACACACATAACTTTTAATCCCTTAGGGTTTTATACAAAACATTAGGCTTTCTAATTTAGCAATTAGGGTTATCCCTAATATATACACAAAAATACTTAAGCCATTATATTTAGCCTTTGGTTTCCTAAATTAGGGTTTCAAATTCCCGAAACTGAAATTAGGGTTTCAGAACCGGTTTCTTATCCATTGCTAGGGTTTTCTAACTGAACGTTGACATTCGTCAATAATATTAGGGTTTGACACTGATAAAATTTATATGGTCAACCCTTGACCCTTAACCACATATTCTGAACACATATAATACCATATCCACAGAACATATACACATATATACTTAATCCTGAACAATTCTCCAAAATCCTACACAGAATTTTGAAACCTCAAAATTCCATCCCAAAAATATCAAACGCATACACTTATTTTACGTCTAGGTCTATTAATTGACCTTAAATCAATCATTTAAGATTTTAATAAATTGTCTAATTTCTCAGGTTGTCACAATAACCCTACCCCGACGGGGGTCTAGGCTTGTTTTGGGCCCACCCTGGCGGGCTAGGGGCCTGCTTTGACACTTGCATGCCTACCCCGGCGGCGGTTTTGTGAAGGAAACTTTTCTGCTATGACGTTCTTTGGGAAATCGGCCATAACTTTTGATCCGGGAAGAGTGACTAGGCCTGCTACCTATCAAATCGAAGATATCGACGAGATCTACAACTTTAAATCTTTAAGAGTTTAGAAATAACAAACGGATGAAGGTCGAAATTGGGCTGGAAGTGACTGTTATGCAAATGGCCACCCAAAACAGTGACGTTCGACGTCCGTTGGTACAAATGTCATAACTCTTGCATCCAAACTTCGATTAGAATGATTCAAGATGTTCTGAAAAGCTAAGAAGAAGCTCTACAATGTAATCCAAGTTCCAAACCAAGAACATGAAATTAATAAAAAAGCCCAAACGATGTCCGTATTGCTTTTCTTTGCGTTTTCATACCAATTCTTTGCGATTTCAACTCCTAAGCATATAATCTATAAAACGAATAAAAAATGCATGAAAAGTAACTAAGAAACATGAGATTAAGCAAATAATTCAAGTAATAGATAGCAGATAAGTAGGTATAAAACCTACTTATCAAATACCCCCAAACTTAAACCTTTGCTTGTCCTCAAGCAAAAACACAAAACAATAATGCAATGCAACTAATCTACATGCCTACGAATCCAGGAGTAATGACAGAAACAAGTCTATTCAACCGGCCTTAGAAAAATCAAGTAAACACGATAGTACATTAAAACAAAAAAAAATCAATAATTTCTCAATCAATCATCAAATCTTAGACTGTTATCACTAATATAGTGCGTGTGTGCTCCACAACAATGTTAACTGATATAAAATCAAATTTAACACATAATAAGTCTCTTTGAAGGCATTATACAATGTAAACTCAAGAAATCCAAAAACAAGCTAGATCCAACTAAAATCAAACAATTACCAATATCGAGGGTCAACATGGGATACTTATGCTTTATTTTTCATCTACGGGGGCTTTTTGCTCTTATTTCCTATTTTATTTATTCTTTTTATTTTATTTTTTTTCTTTTTCTTTTTGGATAGTGAGTGCGTTTTACGCTCCATCTCACGCCTGTGTTTATGAGGAGTACATTTCACGCTTCTTCTCGACCCACCACATGACTCAATTTATTCAACTCAATATATTTTTTTTTCTTTTTTTTAGAAGCTTATATACCCCACATTTTCCCCCAAACTTAGGTTCTTGCATAATTCTTCGCCTTCACTGCCTATTCTTGTCATTCTCTTATTTAAACTAACATTATCCTTTAGAGGTCCTTTATGTATCAATTTAAACTCAATCATTCAACACGTTGTTTTTACTGTGCTATCCTTATTATACTAGTTTCAAACAGAAAAAGACTCAATTTATAACAAAAAATCACATCAAAGCTCTAATGGTCAATACTATACTTGTCTACCCAATTCCAATATCATCATTGGCCAAAATAAACTTAAACTATCAAACAGCTGGACTCATGCAAGATGAACATAGTAACTAACTATTATTTTATTTTTTTTGAATTTTTGAATTTTTTTTAAGATGTACTACATGAATGCACACCTAATGAACCTAACATATGCAAAATAACATAACATAAACATGAAACTAAACATGCAATAATGAACTAAACTAAACTCCCCCAAACTTTGCAATTACAATGTCCTCATTGTAAGAATATAGCGGTAAGTAGAAGAGAACTTCCCTGTAATCAACTAAGCATGAGGTGATGGTGGCAACAATCATTTTCCTATCTATTGAACTTCCAATACCTACAATGAAGAGATACCATGGATTAGAATAACACTTGGATTGGTAAGAGAACTTAATAAGCAAATTAATTCCTATCTACTAACTAAACTAGTAAAGCATATAAATATAAAAATTCGTGGGTTGCCTCCCAGTTAGCGCTTGAATTATAGTCTTTCAGCTTGACATTGTCTGGTCAACGCTATCCAATTCCTCTTCGGTAATTGAGGAACCCTCCATCCATCGGAAATAATATAGCTTTTGGTAGGTTCCTATTTGTGATGGCCAATGCATCAAAGTCACCTATCATGCACTAATTTGGTATACTCTCAATCAAGAACGTCTCACATCTAGGTGTTTTCTCCACTGTGTATGTTGTAAGACCCCAACTTTTATAAAAAAAAATGAATTTTCTATAAATATCATTTTTGAGTATTATGGAATAAATCTGATATAATGTTATAGTTGTGGGTAATATTTATAAATTTTGCAAAGTACGTAAGTTGTTATATAATAGTCGAATTAATTTGGGGAATATTCAATCTTAACAGGGAATATTAAATGCGGCGACATAATTATTGGTGGACCCCATAACAGAATTATTATCGGATTGAGAAAATGATAAAAATATTTTATTGAAAATAACGGCGGAAGTTTTACCGTTAATACTGTTGAACTACTTAGTAGTAAAAGTACAGTAATACGCGTGGTTGCATAGTAGCACACGGTATTGATTATTGATGCTTACATGAGAAGTCATTCAGTTTTATTCAATTATTGTCGATATTTTATATATTATTATATCAATAATTGAGATGACAAAGTTATTAATATTATTATTTGCAATATTAACGATGTCTAGAAGTTCTGCCAATGAGAGGTTTGATCACCTAATTGCGCGCCAATATGGAGAAATCCTCATTGGAAAGCCCCCTCTTTCCTGGGAACGACCTGGTCGATTAATATTGTGAATTATAATATTGATGATAAATGTTATTAAAAATATTGAGGGAATTTATATACATAAGTTTGTTATGTGTGTGTGAGTGGAAAATGGTGGAAAAGTAGAATTTTGGGGGTGGTGGTATGTATTTTATATATGTATGACATGAAATGATATATATATATATATATATATATATATATATAATAATTGATTGAGTGAGTGTATTTTGGTGGAGACATTTTCAACCGTGAATGGGGGGAGTGGTGAAGTGTGGGTCTGTGAGAATAGTAAATATTTATATATATTAAATGTGGGTGAGTGGGTTGTGGTGTGTGTGAATAATAGGTTTATATATATTAAATGTGGGTGAGTGGGTTGTGGAGGAGGATGAAGTTTGGCATGATATGTGATATGATTTTCAAGCTTGCACCTTATTGGTTGAACAAACAATAATGCTATCAAACATGTGCCTAAAGTCATTTTCTCAAACTTGGCGTGTACTAGTTTTTTCTCTTTCTTCTAATTGGCCAGCACCTTGACAAATGATGCATGGGTGGTAGAATTTTTCTAATATAGCATGTGTTATAATATATATATATATATATATATTATAAAATTTTGATTTTGAAAATCTAGCGTATGATTTCAGCCAGTAAGTTACACAGTGCCTTTCCATTCTCATATAAATAAAAGCTCATTCCTTCATTATTTCTTACGAATTCACTAAAACTCTAGAGAGAGAAATTATAGAGAAACTATAGAAAAGTATTCTGCTACTTCCCTACTTTTATATCCAAATTTCTTTTACGGTAAGGGTATTATTTCTTTTGTATTCATGAAGAGAACTTACATTATTCCATTATTTATTATTCTTGGAATAACTCAGATACTGTGAGCTACCTTATACTTGGTGAAATTCTTCTATTATTCCATTCTTTATTATTACATTGAAATATCTTGTCTCGCATGCATTTTACGCTTCTGGACTGATTCCGTCTTTATTATTACATTGGAATATCCAATTCACATGTTTTACTGCCGGACTGATTCCGTCTTTATTATTCTATTGGAATATCTTCTGTCTGTCATCGCTTTTTCGTGGGACTGGTTCCGTTAATTATTATTCTGTTGGAATAACCTGCCTGTGCGGTCTATCGCATGCCTGGTGATTTTTTTTGTTATTCTATTTCTTATTATACTCAGTTGGTTAAAGTTTTAACTTCTATACTCCATGAAATTAGTGGAATATTCTTGATATTTGTGCTTCATCCAGTATCTTTTCACGGAAATATTCTTCTGAGCATTCTTGAATTTTACTCTACAAAGAAGTATCATGTTGACAATTTGGACGTTATTAGTTCCGAAATAAATTAATTCTTGAACTTGTTTTATTGAATTCTTATATCATTGTCATCATCCTCATGTTTATATTTTTTTGGAAGTCATCTGGGGCCTGTAGTGCATAGATGGACTTGGTATGATTAAGACCAGGGATTATTCAGTGTAATCAGGACCGTAATGTTATAAATGATGTGGTAAAAGTCCTCATTGGCCCGTAGTACATTGATGGACCGTTGTTGGCATGATCATGACCATTGATGAATACACGAATGTCCTTGGCCCGTAGTGCATGGATAATTTGTGGTCGTGATACTAAAGAATATCCTTGGCCATAGTGCAGGGGTGATTCGATGAAGTGGATTATTTATTAAGCTGAGTCTCAGCGATAAAAGTGATGAAAAACCTTTTAAATCATAAAAGATAGTAGATTTTATTCTCTACTTGACTCTTTTAATGGATTGCTTGTTCACCTAGCAGATTAAACTTGATGTTTGTTATATTGTATCGGTTTAACATTTGTTTTAAGGCTAATGATAATTTATTCTGCATTATCTTAGTCATAATATTTTTTACTGGGCTAGTTGAGCTCACCCTTTCTTTCACTGTTCTCTTCAGGAAATGAGAACGTAGCTGGGATGAGTCGGGGAATGGAGTGATGGTCCGAATGATAGTATTAGCTAGTAGTCCTCACTATTTTGTTAAATAGTGTGACAATAAATGTAATGAGGATTTATTCTAAGAGTGGAAATTGTCTAGAAGACAGTATTTGTATTTAAACTCATAGCTCTCTTGTTGTATAATTAAGATTGTATTTATATTCTATACCACGTATTTGGCGACTCAGAATAGGTGATGTATACCTATTTTGGGGGCATCACAGTTGGTATCAAAGCTTTGAGATATGATCCCTGGCTAAGATGTGAGACTAGAACTAGGTGGGGAGAGACGGAGGATTCCTTCGCTAGTATGACCTACTTAAATTTATTTGGTATTTAATTGGTTGGTCAGAGTTTAGAGATAATATATTACATGTCAACTAACCCTTGTTTTGTGGCAGTATCTGAAAATGACATCTGAGAAAGTTGAGAATAGCAATGGAGCACAGGAGACCGTTGAGTCTCCACATATCAATAATCAGGAGAATGTGCATCAGGAAGGCGACAATCCACATGCAAACAACAACATTGACCAAATGATGAATGACGGAATGTTCAGAGGCTTTATGCAATTCATGCAACATCAGGCGAGAGCGGCTCCTGTCCAAAATGTAGGTGGAAACACTAGAAACTCTCGGACGGTCACTGCTAAACAGTTCAAGGAGCTGGGACCACCAAAGTTTATTGGAGAGCCAAAACCACTTAAGGCGGAAGCATGGATAAAATAGATCACCAAGATATTTGATGTCTTGAGATACTCCAAGGAGCAAAAGGTTCCCTTTGCCACCTTTATGTTGCGAGGAGAGGCAGATTACTGGTGGGAATCGGTAAAGCGTACTCAACCTGCCGCACTAAAGATGACTTGGGAGAAGTTCCAAGAATTATTCAACGACAAGTACTTTCCCGAAAGTATTCGTCACAAGAAAGAAGTAGAATTCATCAAGCTGAAGCATAACCACATGACCGTATCGCAGTACGAAGCCAAGTTTGCCGAGTTGTCCCGGTTTGCGTCCCATTTGGTTGATGATGAGGAGAG
Source organism: Panax quinquefolius (assembly GCA_020205615.1). Taxonomy (NCBI): domain Eukaryota; kingdom Viridiplantae; phylum Streptophyta; class Magnoliopsida; order Apiales; family Araliaceae; genus Panax; species Panax quinquefolius. The sequence continues at coordinate 108,914,308 of CM035169.1, forward strand.
AATGACGCGAATGTTTTTAAGAGGTTTGAAACCGGAGATACGTCAATATCTTATTTCTCATAAACTGTGTTTGTATTCAGATGTTGTAAATAGGTCTCAGTTATTGGAGCGCGATAACGAGTCAACGCAATTAAAAAAAAGCAGCCGACAAAATGATAATACTAGTGAGAGCAGTCATCGAAGCAGTGACAACAAGCGTGGAGGGAATCAATATGCCAGAAATGGTAATCAAGGCTAAAACAATAAGAAAGGACATTTCAAGAAGAGGAGATTCAACAATGATGGAAAGACGTCAGCACCATCACCCATTATTAAGGAAGGAGAACGACCACATATCATATGCTTCAAATGCGGAGGAGAGGGACACGTCAGTCCAAACTGCGCGATGCCGTCCAAAGCATGTTATAATTGTGGAAGAGAAGGTCACCTAGCCCAATTTTGTCGTTCACCGAAGACAAGTTCAGCTAGGATGGAGGCACCAAAGGCTGTCCCAGAAAAGTCAAAGCCGGTAGTGCAAGGGAGAGCATTTGTAGTGACCTCCCAGAAGCAAGGAACAAGAATGAGGTCATCACGGGTAAGCTTATCATAAACTCTAGCGAAGTCTATACTTTATTTGATACTAGTTCTACCCATTCTTTTATTTCTCCTACTTGCGCTCAATGATTAAATTTGACTCCGGAGAAATTAGACTTTGACTTATCTATGGAAACTCCGTTGGGAGAAACCTTCATTACATCCACTGTTTATAAGTCTTGTTTGGTTCAAATCATTACCCTCACATTACATGTAGATCTTATTTCATTAAAAATACTTGCATTTGATGTGATTCTAGGGATTGATTGGTTAACTACTCATCATGCAAATATTGATTGTTTTCGTAAGGTTGTTAGCTTTCATATTCCTAACCAACCTATTATGCGAATTTAAGCAACCAAACTATTAAAATTAATCAATGTCATCTCAAGCCATAAAGCTATTTGTTTATTAAAAAACGGATGTCAAGCTTTCTTAGTCACAGATCTAAACAAAAATACGTCAGTTTTGAATGATATTTCTATTGTTAATAAAAATTCCCTAACGTATTCCCTGAAGAACTTCCTGGCCTACCCCCAGAGCGTGCAATTGAATTTTGTATCGACCTTGAACCTGGTACAAAACCCATTTCCAAAGCCCCATATCGAATGGCTCCTATTGAACTTCAGGAGTTAAAGACCCAATTGCTTGAATTGCTAGATATTGGTTTCATTCGTCCTTGTACGTCTCCTTGGGGTGCTCCTATTCTATTCGTGAAGAAGAAAGATGGGAGTATGCGACTTTGTATTGATTATCGGGAGTTAAATCATGTCACCATCAAAAATATGTACCAATTGCCACGTATTGATGACCTGTTTGACCAGTTGCAAGGAGCCAAATTCTTTTCAAAGGTTGATTTTTGTTCTGGATATCACCAATTAAAGATTAGAACTAATGACATTCCAAAGACGGCTTTTAGAACTCGGTACGAGCATTATGAGTTCCTAGTCATGTCATTTGGATTGACTAATGCTCCTGCTGCCTTCATGGATATGATAAACAGAGTATTCAAGGAATATTTGGATCACTTTGTGGTCGTCTTTATTGATGACATCCTTATTTATTCCAAAAGCCGTGAAGATCATGAGCAACACTTGAGGCTGATACTTCAAAAGCTTCGTGAATATAAGCTTTATGCCAAGTTGAAGAAATGCGAGTTCTGGCTTGAGGAAGTAGCATTCCTTGGGCACGTGGTATCAAGTCATTGAGTATCTGTTGACCCAAAGAAAAGATTGAAGCTATTCAAAGTGGGGAGCAACCTAAATCGATGATCGAAATCGTAGCTTTCTCGGTTTAGCTGGTTATTATCAGAGATTCGTGGAAGGATTTTCTCGAATAGCTACTCCACTAACTCAGCTGACTCGGAAAGATACAAAGTTCGGTTGGAGCGAGGAATGTGAGAAGAGTTTTCAAGAACTTAAGAGGAGACTCATTTCAGTACCTGTTCTGACAATACCATCTGGTTCGGAGGGATTTGTCATCTACAGTGATGCTTCGGCCAAAGAGTTAGGATGTGTTCTCATGCAACATGGGAAAGTTATAGCCTATGCCTCACGATAACTCAAAGAATATGATAGGAATTATCCTACTCATGATCTAGAGTTGGCAGCTGTTGTTTTCGCACTAAAGATTTGGAGGCATTACTTGTATGGGGAGAAAGTGGAGATCCTTACGGATCATAAAAGCCTCAAATATTTCTTCACTCAAAAGGAACTCAACATGCGACAACGACGTTGGCTTGAACTGTTGAAAGATTACAAATATACCATCCAATACCATCTTGGAAAAGCAAACGTGGTAGCTGACGCATTGAGTAGAAGATCATATGCGGGTACGAGTGCGATATTGTCAACACAAAGGTCCATTTTATGTGACTTGCAAAGGATGGAGATAGGGATAAAGACTCCAGGGACCCACGTGATGATGGCGAATATATGAGTAAAACCAACTTTAATTGATAAAGTTAAAGTTGCTCAAGTTACAGATTCGGAGCTGATGCGTATGAGGAAGAAAATGCAAGAAGGTGCTATGCAGGAAGCAAGAATCGATGAAGAAGGAATACTTCGAGTCAACTCCAGACTTTATGTTCCTAACGACCCTGATTTAAAGTATAAAATCATGATAGAGGCGCACAACACACCGTTTGCAATCCATCCTGGGAGTACCAAAATGTATCATGATCTTCGTCATATATTTTGGTGGAGCAATATGAAGAGAGAGATATCACTGTTTATCTCAAGGTGTCTAACTTGTCAACGAGTCAAGGCGGAGCATCAAGTACCAAAAGGTCCATTGCAACCACTTGAAATTCCAGAATGGAAGTGGGAGCACATTACCATGGATTTCGTTACTAGTCTTCCCAAGGTTTCTCAAGGCATAAATGCAATTTGGGTCATTGTTGATAGATTGACCAAGTCTGCTCACTTCTTACCAATACGAGAAACTTATACACTTGAACGCCTTGCTCATATGTATATAAACGAGATTGTAAGACTGCATGGTATGCCAGTATCCATAGTTTCTGATCGAGATCTAAGATTCACTTCAAGGTTTTGGGTTAGTTTGCAAAAAACTATGGGCACAGATTTATGATTTAGTTCGACGTATCATCCACAGTCGGACGGGCAGTCAGAGAGGACTATTCAAACTCTTGAAGATTTATTAAGACTCTGTGTCCTTGACTTCAAGGGAAGTTGGGACAAGTTCTTACCATTACTGGAGTTTTCCTACAACAATAGTTATCAGGCAAGTATTGGCATGGCTCCATTTGAGGCGTTATATGGAAGAAAGTGTCATTCTCCAGTATGCTGGGATGAGGTAGATGAAGCAACGTTGTTGGGACCGGAGTTGGTGCGTATGACTACAAAAAAGATTCAAACGATTCGGCAACGTAGAAAAACCTCACAAGATCGACAAAAGAGTTATGCTGATCTTCATCGAAAGGATGTGGAATTCGATATTGGAGATCATGTGTTGTTACGTGTTGTTCCATGGAAAGGAGTTACGAGATTTGGAAAGAGAGGAAAGCTCAATCCTCGATTCATTGGCCCATTTTTAATCCTCGATCGAGTAGGAACTGTGGCCTATAGACTCGTTTTACCACCAAGTATGTCTCGTGTTCATAACGTTTTTCATATATCCATGTTACGTAAATATGTGGAAGACCCGAACCACATTATTGAGTTAGAACCGGACGAAATAGCGGAATATTTAATGTATGAAGAGGTTCTTGTTCAAATCTTGGATAAGAAGGAACATATTCTACGCTCCAAGATTATACCTCAAGTTAAAGTTTTATGGAGGAACCACGATGTTGAGGAAATGACCTAGGAGTTAGAATCTGAAATGAAATCAATGTATCCTTACCTCTTTGACATACCAGGTATGTACCCTAATTTTGATGGCAAAATTTCATAAGAAGGGGAGATTGTAAGACCCCAACTTTTATAAATAAAAAATGAATTTTCTATAAATATCATTTTTGAATATTATGGAATAAATTTGATATAATGTTATAGTTGTGGGTAATATTTATAAATTTTTCAAAGTACGCAAGTTGTTATATAATAGTCGAATTGTCGGGGAATATTCGTCTTAACAGGGAATATTCGTACGACGGCATAATTATTGGTGGACCCCACAACAGAATTATTATCGAATTGAGAAAACGACAAAAATATTTTATTGAAAATAACGACGGAAGTTTTACCATTAATACTGTTGAACTACTCGGTAGTAAAAGTACAGTAATACGTGTGGTTGTATAGTAGCACACGGAATTGATTATTGATGCTTACGTGAGAAGTCATTCAGTTTAATTCAATTATTGTCGATATTTTATATATTATTAAATCAATAATTGAGATGACAGAGTTATTAATATTATTATTTGCAATATTAACGATGTCTAGAAGGTCTGCCAATGAGAGGTTTAGTCACCAAATTGCGCGCCAATAGGGAGAAATCCTTATTGGAAAGCCCCCTCTTTCCTGGGAACGACCTGGTCGATTAATATTGTGAATTATAATATTGATGGTAAATGTTATTAAAAATATTGAGGGAATTTATATACATAAGTTTGTTATGTGTGTGAGTGGAAAATGGTGGAAAAGTAGAATTTTGGGGGTGGTGGTATGTTTTTTATATATGTATGACATGAAATGATATATATATAATAATTGATTGAGTGAGTGGATTTTGGTGGAGAAATTTTCAACCGTGAATGGGGGGAATGGTGAAGTGTGGGTGTGTGAGAATAGTAAATATTTATATATATTAAATGTGGGTGAGTGGGTTGTGGTGTGTGTGCATAATAGGTTTATATATATTAAATGTGGGTGAGTGAGTTGTGGTGGATGGTGAAGTTTGGCATGATATGTGATATGATTTTCAAGCTTGCACCTTATTGGTTGAACAAACCAATAATGCTATCAAATATGTGCATAAAGCCATTTTCTCAAATTTGGCGTGTACTAGTTTTTTTCTCTTTCTTTTAATTGGCCAGCACCTTGACAAATGATGCATGGGTGGTAAAATTTTTCTAATATAGCATGTGTTATATTATATATATATATATTATAAAATTTTGATTTTGAAAATCTAGCGTATGATTTTAGCCAGTAAGTTAAACAATGCCTTTCCATTCTCATATAAATAGAAGCTCATTCCTTCATTTTTTTTACGAATTCACTGAAACTCTAGAGAGAGAAATTATAGAGAAACTATAGAAAAGTATTCTACTACTTCCCTACTCTTATATCCAGTTTCTTTTACGGTAAGGGGTATTATTTCTTTTGTATTCATGAAGAGAACTTCTGTTATTCCATTATTTATTATTCTGTTGGAATAACCTGTATACGCGGGCTACCCTATACTTGGTGAAATTCTTATGTTATTCCATTCTTTAATATTCTATTGGAATATCATGTATGCATCGCGCGTTTACTACCGGACCTAATTTCGCCTTTATTATTACATTGGAATATCACATGCATGCGTTTTACGCTGGACCTAATTTCGTCTTTTATTATTCTATTGGAATATCACATGCATGCGTTTTACTGGCGGGACTGGTTCCGTTAATTATTGTTACATTGGAATAACTTTTGCTGTCTGCGGTCTATCGAATGCCTGGTGATTTCTTTTGTTATTCCATTCCTTATTATACTCAGTTGGTTAAAGTTTTAACTTCTATACTCCATGAAATTAATGGAATATTATAGATATTTGCCCTTCATCCAGTATCTTTTTGTGAAAATATTCTTCTGAGCATTCTTGAATTTTACTCTACAAAGAAGTATCATGTTGACAATTTGGACATTATTAGTTCCTGAATAAATTAATTCTTGAACGTGTTTTATTGAATTCTTATATCATTGTCATCATCATCATGTTTATATTTTTTTGGAAGTCATCTGGTGCCTGTAGTGCATAGATGGACTTGGTATGATTATGACCAGGGATTATTCAGTGTAATCATGACCGTAATATTATAAATGATGTGGTAAAAGTCCTCATTGGCCCGTAGTGCATTGATGGATCGTTGTTGGCCTGATCATTACCATTGATGAATACACGAAGGTCCTTGGCCCGTAGTGCATGGATAATTTGTGGTCATGATACTAAAGAATACCCTTGGCCATAGTACAGGGGTGATTCGACGATGTAGATTATTTATTAAGCTGAGTCTCAGCGATAAAAGTGATGAAAAACCTTTTAAATCATTAAAGATAGTAGATTTTATTCTCTACTTGACTCTTTTAATGGATTGCTTGTTCCTTTACTGATTAAACTTGATGTTTGTTATATTATAACAGATTTAACAACTGCTTAAGGCTAATGATAATTTATTACGCATTATCTTAGTCATAATATTTCTTACTGGGCTAGTTGAGCTCACCCTTTCTTTCACTGTTCTCTTCAGTAAATGAGAACGTAGCTGGGATGAGTCGGGGAACGGAGTGATAGTCCGGATGATAGTATTAGCTAGTAGTCCTCACTATTCTGTTAAATAGTGTGACAATAAATGTAATGAGGACTTATTCTGAGAGTGGATATTGTCTAGAAGACAGTATTTGTATTTAAACTCACAGCTCTCTTATTGTATAATTAAGATTGTATTTATATTATGTACCATGTATTTGGCAACTCAGACTAAGTGATGTATACCTATTTTGGGGGCGTCACATATGTGGTCACTTTGGGGCATGGAATCTTGTCAAACACAATGGGCTCTTCGTCTATCTTTTCTTTCTCGTCCCACCATGGATTCAAAATTGTACTTGTTCTTATGTCATCAAGAGCTTCACCGACGACATGACTACCTAGCGGACAAGGTTTTGCAAATCTAACCGGATCCTTGAACTTTGGTGGAGAATGCACTTGAGGAATTAATAACATCGACTCATCCTCGTTAGTACTCATAGTTAGTTCATCCCCACTTGTCTCCTATTTTTCAACATCTCGTGTCTCATCAAGTTGTAGATTTGGTTTGGGCACTGCATCAATCTCGGAATCCTTATCATAACACCAATTGTTTTTAGGACAGTTGTTAAAGGATTTGAGCATTTGATCCATCTAATTCTGCAGATTTTGAATTGATATCTCTTGATTCTAAATTAACCACTCTAGATTCTGAATTAACCACTCTTGATTAATCCTCCTCTCCTCATTTGATGCTACGAACTTGGACAACAATTCCTCCAACCTTGAATTATCTGTCTCAGTCTCTAAAGTCATGTATTGAGGACCATTGGTTGAGGTAGTGAGAAGTTGTTCCATTCGATTATTAAAATTTTGGGTTGAAAGCTCTTGGCTAATCCTCATCTCCTCTAGGTTTGCTATGCCCTTCAATATTACATCCCTTGGATTTGGCTTTTCTTCTTGTGGCAACGAAGGTGGACATGAAAATTCTGGTGTGTATGTTGGATTTGGAGCGTAGTATTGGTCTTCATAAGTATAGCTCTATGACGAACCCGGGTGATACCCCAAAACTTGATGATAATTAGCATATGCATAATCATTGAGGTATTCACCACCGTGTTGTCCCGACCCAAATCTAATGATGTATTGATGACTCGGATGATTACCAACACAATAATTGCAAGTAACTACTATCCTTCGATTACGTTGGGCTGCAATAACGTCCAACCTCCTCGAAAGTGTCTCAAGTTGTGCTGATAATGCAGAAAATACATTGAGTCCATCAATCCCTGCTCCCCTTGGTTGAGTCATACTCGAATATGGCCTTTGATAATTGCATCCATCCATGGTACCTGAAAAGAAAGAGAAATAAGGAGAGAATTAAATAAAAAGAAAAAAAATGTTTAAATTAAGACTAATTTGATTGAAGCTAATATTGGCAACAAAAAATTAAACTAATTCTCAGGCAACGGTGCCAAAAACGTGTTGGGTAAAATCTAATTACGTACAACACGCAAGTATACGTGGTTAACAAGTAATAAAGTAAAAGTAGAGTATCGTTCCCACAAGGAATTGTTTAATAAAAAATCACCAAGTACTAACCCGTAACCAACTCAATCTTATTTAAACGAATGAATATCAAATTATATAAATTAAATTATTTAATTACACTAATTTTAATTACCACTAATTAAAAATTAGATTACGGAGATTTAAGATCACAACTTCACTTATTGCTTCATTGAAGTTAACACACTTCTCATCAATTATTCTCTATCACGAATTGTTAATCAAGAACACTAAAGCAGATAAAATCATCTCTCGATGCATAATACCCATACTCACTTAAATCCACAGATGATAGAATTAAGCAAGACACCCTAAGTAGATAATCCACTATATCTCTATTTGAATTATAATTAAAAAGGATTTAAAGCACAAGTTCTCTATAAGATTACATATGGCGTAAAGGCATATCTCTATCCTAAACATGAATCATGAATTCCATCTATGCAGAAATCACAAACACATGCTATCATGATCAAATCTTAATCAATACTTCATCTCTCGAGTTCATATAGATTATCACGGTAATTAATGGCCTATAAATTAAACAATTAAGTCCAAATCATAATAGACAATCCTCACGATAGAACATAATAATTAATAGCAAAGCATATTAAAATAAACTACACAATAAGATCCATTTTAATCTCAAACAATGAATTAGTTCATTGAATTAAAACTAAGAATCCACAATTGAATAATCATTAAAAGACAAAGATAGAAGAAGATAAGAAGATAAAATCTATTGTCTGTAGATTTGATGCACCCTCCTTGCTCGTACTTTGAATCTTCAATGGTCTCCAAGTTGCTTCATTCTCCAAAACTCATTAGAACTATGATTTTGATCTAATCACCCTATTCTAATTTAATTGAATCCTTTATCTCGTCTAATCTCCCTTAATCCTTGTGATTCTCCTCCTTTTATAAGTTTCTTTATATGTCTTTAAGTCCTCTTGGAAGTCCTCTTGGAAGTCCTTGTGTCAATCGGATCGAAACAATCCTTCCCGGACTCAAATTGGACCAAAAATTCGCATTTTCTCGCATTTTCTGGGCATACCCCCGCCCCGACGGGGGTCTAGGTACAACTTTAATTCTTTAAGAGTTTAGAAATAACGGACGAATGAATGTCGATTGGGCTGGAAGTGACTATTATGCAAATGGCCACCCAAAACAGTGATGTTCGACGTCCGTTGGTAGAAATGTCATAACTCTTGCATCCGAAATCTGATTAGAATGATTCAAGATGTTCCGGAAAGCTAAGACAAAGTTCTACAATGTAATCTATGTTATAAAGCAAGAACATGAAATAAACATAAAAGCCCAAAATATGTCCGTATTACTTTTCTTTGCGTTTTCATACCAATTCTTTTCGATTTAAACTCCCAAGCATATAATCTTCAAAACGAACATAAAATGCATGAAAAGTATCTAAGAAACATGAGATTAAGCAAATAATTCAAGTAACAGATACCGGATAAGTAGGTATAAAACCTACTTATCAAATACCCCCAAACTTAAACCTTTGTTTGTCCTCAAACAAAAACATAAAACAATAATGCAATGCAATGCAACTAATCTACATGCCTACGAATCTAACAGTAATGACAGAAACAAGTCTATTCAACCGACCTTAGAAAAATCAAGTAAACACGATAGTACATCATATCAAAACAAATCAATAATTTCTCAATCAATCATCAAATCTTAGACTGTTATCACTAATATAGTGCGTGTGTGCTCCACAACAATGTTAACTGATATAAAATCAAATTTAACACATATTAAGTCTCTTCGAAGGCATCATACAGTGTAAACTCAAGAAATCCAAAAACAAGATAGATCCAACTAAAATCAAACAATTACCAATATCGAGGGTCAACATGGGATACTTATGCTTTATTTTTCATCTATGGGGACTTTTTGCTCTTATTTTCCATTTTATTTATTTATTTATTTTCTATTTTTTTCTTTTTTTTTGGATAGTGAGTGTGTTTTATGCTCAATCTCACGCCTGTGTTTATGAGGAGTGCAATTCACGCTTCTTCTCGACCCACCACCGGACTCAATTTATTCAACTCAATATCTTTTTTTTTCTTTTTTTAGAAGCTTATATACCCCACTTTTTTCCCCAAACTTAGGTTCTTGCCTAATTCTTCGCCTTCACTACCTATTCTTGTCCTTCTCTTATTTAAACTAACATTATCCTTTTGAGTTCCTTTATGTATCAATTTAAACTCAATCATTCAACATGTTGTTTTTACTGTGCTATCCTATATTATACTAGTTTCAAACAGAAAAAGACTCAATTCATAACAAGAAATCATATCAAAGCTCAAATGGTCAGTACTATACTTGTCTACTCAATTCCAATCTCATCATTGGCCAAAATAAACTTAAACTATCAAATAGCTGGACTCATGCAAGATGAACATAGTAACTAACTATTATTTTTTTTTTTTGAATTTTTGATTTTTTTTTAAGATGTACTACATGAATGCACACCTAATGAACCTAACATATGCAAAATAACATAACATAAACATGAAACTAAACATGAAATAATGAACTAAACTAATCTCCCCAAAATATAGCAATTACAATATCCTCATTGTAAGAATATTGCGGTAAGTAAAAGAGAACTTCCCTGTAATCAACTAAGCGTGAGGTGATGGTGGCGATGGCGGCAACGTTTATTTTCCTATCCATTGAACCTCCAATACCTACAATGAAGAGACACCATGGATTAGAATAGCATTTGGATTGGTAAGAGAACTTAATAAGCAAATTAATTACTATCTACTAACTAAACTAGTAAAACATATAAATATAAAAATTCATGGGTTGCCTCCCAGTTAGCGCTTGAATTATAGTCTTTCAGCTTGACTTTATCTGGTCAACGCTATCTAATTCCTCTTCGGTAATTGAGGAACCCTCCATCCATTGGAAATAATATAGCTTTTGGTAAGTTCCCATTTGTGATGGCCAATACATCAAAGTCACCTAGCATGCACTAATTTGATATGCTCTCAATCAAGAACGTCCCACATCTTGGTGTTTTCTCCATTGTGTATGTGATCACTTTTGGGCATGGAAGCTTACCACACACAATGGGCTCTTCGTCTATCTTCTCTTTCTCGTCCCACCATGGATTCAAAATTGTACTCGCTCCTATGTCATCAAGAGCTTCGCCGACGACATGACTACCTAGCGGACAAGGTTTTGCAAATCAAATCGGATCCTTGAACTTTGGTGGAGAAGACACTTGAGGCATTAATAACATCAGCTCATCCTCGTTAGTACTCAGATTTAGTTCATCCCCACTTGTCTCCTCTTTTTCAACATCTCGTGTCTCATCCAGTTGTAGATTTGGTTCGGGCACTTCATCAATCTCAGAATCCTCGTCATAACACAATATATTTTTAGGATAGTTGTTCAAGGCTTTGAGCATTTTAGCCATCTGATTCTGCAGATTTTGAATTGATATCTCTTGATTCTAAATTAACCTCTCTTGATTCTGAATTAACCGCTCTTCATTAATACTCCTCTCCTCATTTGATGCTACGAACTTGGACAACAATTCCTCCAACCTTGAATTATCTGTCTCAGTCTCCGAAGTCATGTATTGAGGACCATTGGTTAAGGTAGTGACGAGTTGTTCCATCCGATTAAAATTTTGGGTTAAAAGCTCTTGGCTAATCCTCATCTCCTCTAGGTTTTCTATGCCCTTCAAAATTACATCCTTCGGATTTGGCTTTTCTTCTAGTGGCAATGAAGGTGGACATGAAAATTTCGGTGTGTATGTTGGATTTGGAGCGTAGTATTGGTCTTCATAAGTATAGCTCCATGACGAATCCGGGTGATACCCCCAAACTTGATGATAATTAGCATATGTATAATCGTTGAGGTATTCACCACCGTGTTGTCCCTGCCCTAAACTAACGATGCATTGATGACTCGATGATTACCATCACAATAATTGCAAGTAACTGCTATCCTTCAATTACGTTGGGCTGCAATAATGTCCAACCTCCTTGAAAGTGTCTCAAGTTGTGCTGATAATGTAAAAAATACCTTGAGTCCATCAATCCCCGCTCCCCTTGGTTGAGTCATACTCGAATATGGCCTTTGATAATTGCATCCATCCATGGTACTTGAAAAGAAAGAGAAATAAGGAGAGAATTAAATAAAAAGAAAAAATATGTTTAAATTAAGACTAATTTTATTGAAGCTAATATTGGCAAAAAATATATTAAACTAATTCCCCGGCAACGGCGCCAAAAACTTGTTGGGTAACATCTAATTACGCACAACACGCAAGTATACGTGGTCAACAATTAATAAAGTGAAAGTAGAGTATCGTTCCCAGGAGGAATTGTTTAATAAAAATCACCAAGTACTAACCCGTAACCAACTCAATCTTGTTTAAACGAATGAATTTCAAATTATATAAATTAAATTATTTATTTACACTAATCTAATTACCACTAATTAAAAATTAGATTACGGAGATTTAAGATCTCAACTTCACTTATTGCTTCATTTAAGTTAACACACTCCTCATAAATTATTCTCTATCATGAATTGTTAATCAAGAACTCTAAAGCAGATAAAACAATCTCTCGATGCATAATAGCCATACTCACTTAAATCCACAGATGATAGAATTAAGCAAGACACCCTAAGTAACTAATCCACTATATCTCTACGTGAATTACAATTAAAAAGGATTTAAAGCACAAGTTCTCTATAAGATTACATATGGCGTAAAGGCATATCTCTATCCTAAACACGAATCATGAATTCCATCTATGCAGAAATCACAAACACATGCTATCATGATCAAATCTAAATCTATACTTCATCTCTCGAGTTCATATAGATTATCACGGTAATTAATGGCCAATCAATTAAACAATTAAGTCCAAATCACAATAGACAATCCTCACGATAGAACATAATAATTAATAGGAAATCATATTAAAATAAACTACACAATAAGATCAATTGTAATCTCAAACAAAGAATTAGTTCATTGAATTAAAACTAAGAATCCACAATTGAATAATCATTAAAAGACAAAGATAGAAGAAGATAAGAAGATAGAATCTATTGTCTGTAGATTTGAGGCTCCCTCCTTGCTCCTACTTTGAATCTTCAATGGTCTTCAAGTTTCTTCATTCTCTAAAACTCATTAGAACTATGATTTTGATCTAATCACACTATTCTAATCTAATTGAATCCTCTATCTCGTCTAATCTCCCTTAATGCTTGTGATTCTCCTCCTTTTATAAGTCTCTTTATATGTCTTTAAGTCCTCTTGGAAGTCCTCTCGGAAGTCCTTGTGTCAATCGGATCGAAATAATCCTTCCCGGACTCAAATTGGACCAAAATTCGCATTTTCTCGCATTTTCTGGGCATACCCCCGCCCCGGCGGGGGTCTAGGTACAACTTTAATTCTTTTAGAGTTTAGAAATAACAGACGAATGAAGGTCAAAATTGGGCTGGAAGTGACTGTTATGCAAATGGCCACCCAAAACAGTGACGTTCGACGTCCGTTGGTACAATTGTCATAACTCTTGCATCCGAACTCTGATTAGAATTATTCAAGATGTTCCGAAAAGCTAAGAAGAAGATCTACAATGTAATCTAAGTTCCAAACCAAGAACATGAAATAAATAAAAAAGCCCAAATGATGTCCGTATTGCTTTTCTTTGCGTTTTCATACAAATTCTTTGCGATTTCTGTGACACCCCCAAATCCGGGTACTTCAATTCCACGGGATTTGGTGTTCACTATACAAATATCATCTATCTATCTACCCATAATAAATGCAAGCCATGCAATAGATAGAATAAAAATCTTCCCCTTAAGGGTTACAACATCCGAATAATAATAATACAATCCCAGGTTAAACTAACCTTAAACATCTGTGCGGAATCATAAACAAATAAGTCTTAAATAACATCAATAACTCAAGTCTTAAACATAAATACATCATCTAATAAAAATAACAAGTCTTCATCACTTGCTAACTTTGCCCTTGCCTTTACTAGTGGAAGGTTCATCGGTTCTTTAGTTCTTTACTGCAATGTTATTATTAAGCAAGAGTGAGCACTATTTCCCACAAGTATAATAATGAAATAACAGTATAATAACATGCGAGTAAATCAAAAACATCTGAATGAAAGCTCAACTTTTGAATCAAGAATGAATAACAAGAATCAAAAGAATTCTGAGGGTCATAAGACCTTGAACTATGTCCTAGGTTATCAAGGGTTATACTTGAAACCTTTAACAGTCATAAGACTATGTACCTTTCTTCTCGTACTTAGGGGGATCAACCCTTAGTACCATAATGTGCACAATATCTTAACGCTAACGCATAAGTAAAACCCTTTGAAGGGTTGTTCATCTGAGTTTGACATTCGAGTCCGCACCAAAGGAAGTTTGGTTTGGATAATTCAATAAGGGTTCTGAAATTTAGAACGTTCATCAACTAAGGACTAGTTGAATCAATAAAGTTCACTAGTCTAATAAGGTTCAACAATAATGATATTTGATTTGAATAATAATCTCAAGAAGTATACAATAGAACAATTATTGTATAACTAAATCATGCTTTAAAAAGATAATAAATCTTTAATATAACAATTGAACTTGAATAATAGTAACGATAATTTACTCGAGGTAACTAATAACTTGAACAATAATGACAAGTAGGGTTAGGAAACTTGCCTCGTGCGTAGGCTAAACGATCACTACTCCCGTTCACCACAAATCCTACACATATACAATATGTATTCACGAAATTCATTAGTTACATTTTCACTTAATTATTTAATATAAACTCCACTTTATTTAACAAATAATTACCCTTCTAATTTAATTACTTAATTAAATTATAATATTTTCATTCTCTTACTATTATTACACTCGAATAAATTATTTCATAATAATTTTCATCGAATATTTATTTTATTCCATAAATATCTCAATTAAAATATTTACTTTATTTTATAAATATTTTAATAATAATTTTCATCGAATATTTATTTTATTCCATAAATATCTCAATTAAAATATTTAATTTATTTTATAAATATTTTAAAAATAATTTTTATCGAATATTTATTTTATTCCATAAATATCTCAATTAAAATATTTAATTTATTTTATAAATATTTTAATAATAATTTTCATCAAATATTTATTTTATTCCATAAATATCTCAATTAAAATATTTAATTTATTTTATAAATATTTTAATAATAATTTTCATCAAATATTTATTTTATTCCATAAATATCTCAATTAAAATATTTAATTTATAAATATTTTAATAATAATTTTCATCAAATATTTTTTTTTTTTATTATTATTATTTTTTTTAACCGTCTTAATGATATAATTTAGTTTAGTAACATGCACGAAGCTGAGTTACCTAGGCTCATTTTCTGCAATTTCTGCAATTCTGCAGTTTTCAAACATAACAAGGCCAAATTAGGCCAAAAATCAATCACAGGTAAAATTATACATGAATATGGCCATAACTTCCAATTAGTTATTTTTACACGAATTTAGACTTACCCAATCATTGTAATACATATATAATGATTACTTAACCCATCTAGCATGATTTTTTAACAAGTTACAGCACATAATTTGCAAAATCAACACATTTACTTCCACTATTCTTGATATTCTTGAAGGTTTTGAAAATAAACATGAAAATTGTCACTACGGATTCGTTATAACACCGAATCCGTTTATTTAAACTTTGGTCTCTTCGTATCAACATGCATAATAATATACGAGTTTAAAATTTAGGGATAATATACGTTCAATACATAAAATATCACGTATAAGGCCATAAGGCCAAAACCCATACTCTGTAATTTTGTAGAAATCATATACGATGTAATATTATGAAACTGATGATATGAATTCATGCAATGTATATATAAAATACGATTTAATACATCTTAACCCATAAATAACTCATAAATATTACTCCTTTCTCAATCACAGAGGCTTTACAGAAACTTTGAAAGCCATTTTCTTATAAAAATTTAATGACGTAAAATAGAATTTGGGAAGGAGAATTACCCAGAGTATAATTAATGGAAGATGAATTCCTTCTCAGATGACTCTCACAATCCTCTTAACAACTCTGACTTCTCAACTCTTTCTCTGTATTTCTCTCTGTTATGCTTTCTAGACTTAGGCAAATAATGAAGAAGAAATAAAAGAATACGTAAACTAAATAATGAACAACTGACGCGTTGGTGGTCAGTTACCCAGTCATGGGTTAATTGGCCCCAACTCCCTTTAGTGCCGTGTTTGCCTAGCTAGAATAGGTTTCAAAAACAATTTAATTTAATAAATTTTTATCACATAGTTAATTCATGTCACACCCACTTGCACAATAATCAAATATCTTATTTAATATAAATAAAATATAATAACTTCTCATAAATTCACATAGTCATATATTTAATTTCTCATTTAATAATAATATTAAATTATTAAATCTCTAATTAATAATTTAATTAATTGAAATAACATAGGCTTATTAAATATATTTCTTTTAATTCAATAAGTTAACATAATCACATACTTCGAATAATAAAAATTCTCCACATTAATTTAATAAATATAACACATATAATTAATTTAATCTATCACAACTTCATCAATTAATTAATTAATCTAATAATTAATTCATCGAAAAATATTTATTCAATCTAATAAATATTAAAATTAAATTACAAAATTACGGTTGTCACAATTTCAACTTCCAAGCATATAATCTTCAAAACGAACACAAAATGCATGAAAAGTAACTAAGAAACATGAGATTAAGCAAATAATCCAAGTAACAGATACCAGATAAGTAGGTATAAAACCTACTTATCAAATACCCCCAAACTTAAACCTTTGCTTGTCCTCAAGCAAAAACACAAAACAATAATGCAATGCAACTAATCTACATGCCTACGAATCCAGGAGTAATGACAGAAACAAGTCTATTCAACCGGCCTTAGAAAAATCAAGTAAACACGATAGTACATCATATCAAAACAAATCAATAATTTTTCAATCAATCATCAAATCTTAGACTGTTATCACTAATATAGTGTGTGTGTGTGCTCCACAACAATTTTAACTAATATAAATCAAATTTAACACATAATAAGTCTCTTCGAAGGCATCATACAGTGTAAACTCAAGAAATCCAAAAACAAGTTAGATCCAACTAAAATCATATAATTACCAATATCGAGGGTCAACATGGGATACTTATGCTTTATTTTTCATCTACGGGGGCTTTTTGCTCTTATTTCCCGTTTTATTTTTTCTTTTTTTCTATTTTTTTCTTTTTCTTTTTGGATAGTGAGTGTGTTTTATGCTCCATCTCACGCCCGTGTTTATGAGGAGTGCATTTCAGGCTCCTTCTCGACCCACCACAGGACTCAATTTATTCAACTCAATATCTTTTTTTTTTCTTTTTTTTAGAATCTTATATACCCCACTTTATCCCCCAAAGTTAGCTTCTTGCCTAATTCTTCGCCTTCACTGCCTATTCTTGTCATTCTCTTATTTAAAATAAAATTATCCTTTAGAGGTCCTTTATGTATCAATTTAAACTCAATCATTCAACAAGTTGTTTTTACTGTGTTATCCTTATTATACAAGTTTCAAACAGAAAAAGACTCAATTCATAACAAGAAATCACATCAAAGCTCTAATGGTCAGTACTATACTAGTTTACCAAATTCCAATCTCATCATTGGCCAAAATAAACTTAAACTATCAAACAGCTGGACTCATGCAAGATGAACATAGTAACTAACTATTGTTATTTTTTTTTGAATTTTTGATTTTTTTTTTAAATGTACTACATGAATGCACACCTAATGAAACTAACATATGCAAAATAACATAACATAAACATGAAACTAAACATGCAATAATGAACTAAACTAAACTCCCCCAAACTTAGCAATTACAATGTCCTCATTGTAAGAATATAGCGGTAAGTAGAAGAGAACTTCCATGTAATCAACTATGCGTGAGGTGATGGTGGCGATGGCGGCAACGATCATTTTCCTATCCATTGAACCTCCAATACCTACAATGAAGAGACACCATAGATTAAAATAGCAATTAGATTGGTAAGAAAACTTAATAAGCAAATTAATTCCTATCTACTAACTAAACTAGTAAAGCATATAAATATAAAAATTCCTGAGTTGCCTCCCAATTAGCGCTTGAATTATAGTCTTTCAGCTTTACTTTGTCTGGTTAAAGCTATCAAATTCCTCTTCGGTAATTGAGGAACCCTCCATCCATCGGAAATAATATAGCTTTTGGTAGGTGTGATGCCCCCAAAATAGGTATACATCACCTATTCTGAGTTGTCAATACATGGTACAGAAACAACTACAACTTTATTATTACAACCGTAAAATTGTGAGTTTGAATACAAATATTATCTTCTAGACAATATCTATACTCAAATAAATCCTCATCACATTTATTGATACATTATTTTACAAAAATGGTGAGGACTACTAAACAATTCTTTCTAAAACCTTCATTCCATACCCCAGACTAAGTACTTTCGCTATATTCTCACCTCCCGAGAAGAAAAATGGAACAAAAAGGAAAAGGTGAGCTCAACTAGCCCAATAAAGAATATTATGACTAAGATAATATACAACAAATTACCGTTAGTCTTCAACAGGAAAAATCTAATAGAATACAATAGACAACAAATTTTAAATCAATATTCGCAATGAAATAATAATTCATTAGAAGAGTTAAGTAGAGAATGCAAACTACTATCTTCTATGTATGAATTTAAAAGTTCATCGTCTATCTTTTATCCTGTAACATCAATCAATATACATCTGGAATCAAATATTCATCTTTGCACTACTGTGCCAAAGATATTCATCGATTAGTCATGTTCATCTAAACACTGCTCATCTTTGCACTACTACCCAAAGATATTCTTTAGAAATCATTCATCTTTTCGCACTACGGGCCAAAGATATTCAATAATATCATAATTTAAGACAGAGGATGATGAAAAATATTTTTAAAAAAACGAATCCAGTGAAACAAAATGACAAGGATTAAGGATTAAGGATTCGTACTTTGTTTTATCCACGTCCAAAAATACCTCAAAAATAATCATAGTGGTGTGAAATTCAAGAATGATCAAAACATGGATACAATCAAAGCTAGTATCCAGAATAGATATTTTGGACAAAAAGAAGAAATTTTATTTTTCGGTGAATAGTGCAGATATCGTGAATAGTCTTAGTATCGTGAATAGTAACTCAAACACCAAAAGATAGAAATTTCCCAAAAACATCTTCACGCTTACATGAGTAGTACTCGTGAATAGTAACTCGTGAATAATAACTCATGAATAGTAACTCGTGAATAGTAACTCATGAATAGTAACTCATGAATAGTAACCCCAACATGAAAAAGTTCTAAATTTGATAAAAAGTTTCAACCAATATTTCAAATATAATGATATTGAAGAAATAATATCATTTGAGAAGAAAATAACATCCCTTACCTCGAAGATTAGTACTTCTAGTTGGAATCTAGGATATAGTCTTTGAAGGAACTTGCAAATCTAACAATACTCAAAGTATACTCAAAATACTCACAAGAATACGCTCGATAATATAGAGAGAAAACTTGATTTACGGTGTGATTTTCAATTCTAACCTAAACACCCTATTTATAGAAATTGCTTAGAACACCAAAGCGAAAAATTTAATAAATTAATAATATAATTATATAAATTTCCTGCGCATGCCTAGAATCTGATTTCAGCCATCAAACACATGCCACATTCTAGAAAAAGTAAGAAAAAACGTTTTTCTAATTTTAAACTTCTAAAAATCAATTATTTCGGAGCTTCGGAACTTCAATAATTCATAATAAATAGCCCTTTCATCGAAAAATTCAATCTTTCGAGCTTGTATGGGAAATTCAATTCTCTACAACTTTGCGTAAGAAAGTTTTTCCAAATTCCAAATAGAAATTGACCAAAATCAACAAACGAGCGATTTTACGACTATAATCAAATTTCGAAATTGATAAATGGGGTCCAATTTATCACATGTTTAACATGTTTTAAACATT
This sequence comes from Panax quinquefolius, assembly GCA_020205615.1. NCBI lineage: Eukaryota > Viridiplantae > Streptophyta > Magnoliopsida > Apiales > Araliaceae > Panax > Panax quinquefolius. The sequence continues at coordinate 108,934,540 of CM035169.1, forward strand.
TATTGCAACAAAAATACTCTTCCTCCTCGTATACTCATATATCCCACATTCGTTGTAAAAATATCACCATTATTATATTATTAAAATATAATAATATATTTAAATGAATTATTTTATCGAAAAAAGATAAAATTTCAATTTTCAACAATTGTCACATTAAAATTTTCTCCATCTATATCCACATAAAATCAATATTTTCCTCATCATATGAATCAATAATTAATTATTCACAAATAATATTACGAGAATCACAATATTGACAACCAGCGCTTCCGGAAAGAGGGGCTTTCCAATAAGAATTTTTCCTTCTTGGCGTAGCAATTAGGTGACCAAACCTCTCCTTAGATGTAACTTTCTAGACATTGCCAATAATGTTATCTAATAATATTATTCGGATAATATGAATTATTGCTTTGATAATGAAAAATACTTGTGTAATGACAATTATTGAAACAACAATGAATATAAAATATCAACGCAAAGAATTATTAAATCAATAAAATCTTTGAGCGATAATTCTCGTAACCATTATTGAGTAGTGCCTTCTTACGTAAGAATCAATAATTGGTGCAATACCGGTAATATTCTTGTTTTAACCAATTTATTTTTAACAAGATATTATGCAGACAACTACTACTGTTTGTTATTTTTAAACAACTTATATTTGTCGTTTTCTTCATCCAATCGCTTTCTCAGTTATGGGGCCACACATGGGTCGCTGCTTGTGCCGTATTCCCCGAATATTCCCCGACATTACGAATATTCCCCGACAACAATGAATATTTTATAACCACTTGCTTATTTTGAAGTATTTGCATATTTTACCCTTAACTATCCACATTAATCAAATCAACCCTTCCTATTTCAAAATAATAAATAGAGAAAATTAAATTTCATTAATAATAAGTTGGGGTCTTACAACCTCCCCTCCTTATGAAATTTCGTCCTCGAAATTGACGTCACGATACTGGTGTTTCAAAAGGTGAGGATACCTCGCTTTCATTTCCGTTTCAATTCCCTGTGTCATTTCCTCTATAGCATGATTCCTCCACAAAACTTTAACTTGTGGTATGACCTTTGCGCGTAGGACATGCTCCCCTTCCTATCTAATATCTTGACAGACCCCCCCATACGTTTAATCTTTGGCTATCTCGTCCGGTTCTAACTCAATAACGTGGTTTGGGTCTTTCACATATTTTTACGAAGTACAGATATGTGAAACACATTATGAACACGGGACATACTCGGAGGTAACGCGAGTCTATAGGCTACATTTCCTACTCGGTCAAGAATTTGAAATGGACCAATAAATCGTGGATTGAGCTTTCCTCTCTTCCCAAATCTTGTAACTCCCTTCCATGGAGCAACTCGCAACAATACATGATCCCCTACACTAAATTCCACGTCCTTTCGATGAAGATCCGCATAACTCTTTTGTCGATCTTGTGCCGTTTGTATACGTTATCGAATCATTTGGATCTTTTCCGTAGTCATACGTACTAACTCGGGTCCTAACAATGTTGCTTCACCCAACTCATCCCAACATACTGGAGAGCGACACTTTCGTCCATATAATGCTTCAAATGGAGCCACGCCTATACTTGCCTGATAACTGTTGTTGTAGGAGAATTCTACCAATGGTAAATACTTATCCCAACTGCCCTTGAAGTCTAGGACACAGAGTCTTAATAAATCTTCAAGAGTTTGAATAGTCCTTTCTGATTGTCCGTCCGTTTGAGGATGGTATGCCGAACTGAATCGTAAATCCTTGCCCATAGCTTTTTGAAAGCTAACCCAAAATCTTGAAGTGAATCTTGGGTCACGATTCGAAACTATGAATACAGGCATGCCATGCAACCTCACAATCTCATTCACGTACATACTAGCAAGACGTTCAAGTGAATAAGTCTCCCGTATCGGCAAGAAATGAGCAGACTTGGTTAATCTATCAACAAAAACCAAATAACCATTGATGCCCGAGAAACCGTAGGAAGACCCGTAAACGAAATCCATGGTAATGTGTTCCCACTTCCATTTCGAGAATCTCAAGTGGTTGCACGGACCTTTAGATGCTCGCCTTTACACGTTGACAAGTTAAACACATTGAGATAAACTTTGCAATCTCTCTCTTCATATTGTTCCACCAAAATGTATGTCAAGATCACGATACATTTTAGTACTTCCGAGATGGATTGCAAATGGTGTATTGTGTGCCTCCATCATAATCTTGTACTTCAAATCGAGTCGTTAGGAACATAAAGTCTAGAGTGGACTCAAGTATTCCTTCTTCATCAATTCTCGCTTAGGAATAGCTCCTTCTTGTACTTTCTTCTTCATACGCATCATTTCAAGGGTGGGTGGCTTGAGCAACCTTAACTTTTTCTATTAAAGTTGGCTCTATCGTATACTTGACATCATCGCTTTTCGTTCACGCATATGATCTTCTACTCAACGCGTCAGCTACCACGTTCGCTTTTCGAGGATGGTATTGAATAGTGTGGTCGTAATCTTTCAATAGCTTGAGCCAACGTCGTTGCCGCATGTTGAGTTCTTTTTGAGTGAAGAAATATTTAAGGCTTTTATGGTCTGAATATATCTCCACTTTCTCCCCATATAGATAGTGCCTCCATATCTTTAAGCGGCAACGATCACGCTAACTCTAGATCATGAGTAGGATAATTCCTCTCATACTCTTTTTAAGTTGTCGCGAGGCATAGGCTATGACTTTCCCACGTTGCATGAGAACACATCTTAACCCTTTGCACAAGCATCGCGATGAGATAACAAATCCATCCGAACCGGATGGTATTGTTAGAAACAGTCTTAAAATAAGTCTCCTCTTAAGCTCTTGGAAACTTTTCTCGCATTCTTCGCTCCAAACGAATTTTGTATCCTTCCGAGTTAATGAGTTAATGGAGTAGCGATTCGAGAAAACCCTTCCATAAATCTCCGATAATAACCATTAAGCCCAAAAAGCTATGTACTTGATCACAAACTTGGTTGCTCCCAACTTTGTATTGCTTCAATCTTCACCGGATCAATAGATACTCCATGTTTCGACACCACGTGCCCAAGGAATGCTACTTCCTCAAGCGAAACTCGCATTTCTTTAATTTGGCATATAGTTTGTTTTCACGAAGCCTTTGGAGTACCAACTTTCAAATGGTGCTCATGAGCTTCGACGACTTTTGGAATATATAAGGATGTCATCAATAAAGACAACAACAAAGCGATCCAAATATTCCTTGAATACTCGGTTCATCATATCCATGAAAGTCAAGGGGAGCATTAGTCCATCCGAAAGACATGACTAAGAATTCATAATGCCCGCATCGAAGTTCTAAAGGCGGTCTTTGGAATATCCTCGCCTCTAATCTTCAAATGATGATATCCGAATCGAAGATCGATTTTTGAAAAGAATTGTGCCCCTTGCAATCGGTCAAACAAGTCATCAATACGAGGTAGAGGATACCTATTCTTGATGGTGACATGGTTCAATTCCAGATAGTCAATACAAAAAGTCGCATACTCCGTCTTTCTTCTTTACAAATAAAGCAGAGCACCCCAAGGAGATGTAATAGGGGCGAATGAAACCGATGTCCAACAATTCCTGTAGTTGGACCTTTAACTCCTGAAGTTCAATAGAGCCATTCGATATGGGGTTTTAGAAATGGGCTTTGTACTAGGTTCAAGATCAATAAAGAATTCAACTTCACGTTACGGGGTAGGCCGGGAAGTTCTTCTGAAATCGTCGGAAAGTCAATAACAACGTGAATATTATTCAAATTTGACGTGTCTTTATTCAAATCCATAACATGGGCTAAGAAAGCTTGACATCCGTTTTTCAATAAACGAATAGCTTTATGATTAGATATGACGGTGATTGATTTTAATGGTTTAGTTGCTTGAATTAGCATAACAAAGGTTTGGTTAGGAATATGAAAACTAACAACCTTACGAAAACAATCAATTTTGGCATGATGAGTAGTTAACCAATCAATCCCTAAAATCACATCAAAAACAAGTATCTTTAAAGAGATAAGGTCAATGAGATAAGGTGATGGTGCCAACTTGAATCAAACAAGATTTATAAACAGTGGATGTGATGAAAGTTTCTCTAACGGAGTTTCCACGAGATAGGTCTAAGTCTAATTTCTCCTGAGTCAAGTTTAAACGTTGAGCACATGCGGGAGAGATAAATGAATGGGTAGCACCCCAGGTATCAAGTAAGGTATAAACTTCGCAAGAATTTATAAATAGCTTACCCGTGATCACCTCGTTTGGGTTCCTCGCATTATGACCAATCACAACAAGCGCTCTTCCGGAATCGTTGACTTTGACTTTTACGGGGACGATCTTTTGAGTCACCGTCCCATTGAACTAGGTTTCACTCTTGTACAATCTCGGCGATATGTCCTTCCTTTCCACAATTATAGCATACCTTGAACTGTTGTGGGCGGTTTGGTGATATGTCCCTCTTTTCCGCATTTGTAGCATATAACCTATTGGTCGTTCTCCTCCCTTAGAACCGATTCTTTTAAGCCTTTGTCGTCTTCACATGGTCGTTGTTAAATCTCCTCTTTTAAAATCTCCTCGACTCGCTTCTTCTATTTTCATGGCCATGATTACCACCAGAGTGGTTACCATTTTTGTCCATCTGTTTCTTTCTCTGCTGGTTATCATTATTTTGTTGATTGCTATCTCTGTACGATCCTCGGTTATGGTCCCTCGAGTTGACCGTACTCATTATCTCGCTCTAATAATTGAGCCTGTTTACAACATCCGAATAGAGAAAAATTTATGAGAAATGAGATATTGTCGTATGTCGGGTTTCAAACCTCACAAAAACATCCAGCGTCATCGTTCCTCATTCTCCACCAAATGAGGTGCAAACACGGATAACTCTGCAAACTTTGCCTCGTCTTTGAGACACCGTCATGTTGTTTTGTTCTAATCGATGAACTCCACGTATTTATATAGCCGAACACTTTCGGAAAGTATTTGTCATTAAATAATTTCTGAAATGTCTCCCAAGACATCTTTGAGTGGGTTTGGATGGAGTGCGCTTCACGAGACTCCCACAAGTAGTCCGCCTCGCCACGGAACATAAAGGTGGCGAATGGAACCTTCGTTTCTTCATGCATCCCAAGACATCGAATATCTTGGTAATTTGCTTGACCTATGTTTCACGCCGTGATCGGATCTGGATTTCCCTTAAATTATGGTGGTCCCAACTCTTTGAATCGCTGCTTGGCTGTGACAACTGAAGTGAATTGCTATCATTTCCTCTTGTATTTTGAACACGAGTCTCCTCGTGCGATTTTGCATGAACTGCAAAAAGCTTCTAAACATCCCTCGTTCATCATCTCGCTTTCGATTGGTGTTGTTCACGGGAGGAACATTGCCACTGTTGCACGTTCTCCTCGTTGGTGAGTACAAAGCGTCTCCACGGTCTCATTTCCATTGTTAATATTCTCGATCGACATTCTCAAATCTTGTCGTAAAAACAAGGGTTAATTAAGGAAATCAATATATCACATAATATCCTTATATCTTGACCAACTAAAAAATAAGCTTAGGTAGGACACACTAGAGAAGGATTTACTCGTCTCTACCCTCCTAGTTCTATTCCCGATCTCCGCTAGAGATCATATCCTAAGCTCGATACCAAACTGTGGCGCCCCCAAAATAGGTATACATCACCTATTCGAGTTGTCGTCGTATACGGCGAAAACAACTACAACTTTATTATTACAACAAGTAAAAGCTGTGAGTTTGAATACAAATATTATCTTCTAGACAATATCTATACTCAAATAAATCCTCATCACATTTATTGATACATTATTTTACAAAAATAGTGAGGACTACTAAACAATTCTTTCTAAAACCTTCATTCCATACCCGAAGCTGCGTACTCGCTTATATTCTAGCCTCCACGAGAAGAAAAATGGAACAAAAAGGAAAAGGGTGAGCTCAACTAGCCTAGTAAAGAATATTATGACTAAGATAATATACAACAAATTACCGTTAGTCTTCAACGAGGAAAAATCTAATAGAATACAATAGACAACAAATTTTAAATCAATATTACATGGCGAAATAATAATTCATTAGAAGAGTTAAGTAGAGAATGCAAACTACTATCTTCTATGTATGAATTTAAAAGTTCATCGTCTATCTTTTATCCTGTAACATCAATCAATATACATCCGAATCAAATATTCATCTTTGCACTACTGGGCCAAAGATATTCATCGATTAATCATGTTCATCTAAACACTGCTCATCTTTGCACTACTGACGAAGATATTCTTGAAAATCATTCATCTTTGCACTACGGGCCAAAGATATTCAATAATATCATCATTTAAGGCGAGGATGATGAAAAATATTTTTAAAGAAACGAATCCAATGAAACAAAATGACAAGGATTAAGGATTAAGGATTAGTACTTTGTTTTATCCACGTCCAAAAATACCTCAAAAATAATCATAGTGGTGTAAAATTCAAGAATGATCAAAACATGGATACAATCAAAGCTAGTATCCGAATAGATATTTTGGACAAAAGAAGAAATTTTATTTTTCTGTGAATAGTGTCAGTATCGTGAATAATAGTGCCATATCGTGAATAGTAACTCGACACCAAAAGATAGAAATTTCCCAAAAAAACATCTTCACGCTTCATGAATAGTACTTTCGTGAATAGTAACTCGTGAATAGTAACTCATGAATAGTAACTCGTGAATAGTAACTCATGAATAGTAACTCATGAATAAGTAACCCCAACATGAAAAAGTTTCAAATTTGATAAAAAGTTTCAACCAATATTTCAAAGATAATGATATTGAAGAAATAATATCATTTGAGAAGAAAATAACATCCCTTACCTCGAAAGATTAGTACTTCTAAATTGGAATCTGGGATATAGTCTTTGAAGGAACTTGCACCGTCTAACAATACTCAAAGTATACTCAAAATACTCACAAGAATACGCTCGATAATATAGAGAGAAAACTTGATTTACGGTGTGATTTTCAATTCTAACCTAAGCACCTATTTATAGGAAATTGCTTAGAACACCAAAGCGAAAAATTTAATAAATTAATAATATAATTATATAAATTTCTTACGCATGCCTAGAATCTGATTTCAGCCATCAAATACATGCCACATTCTAGAAAAAGTAAGAAAAGACATTTTTCTAATTTTAAATATTTTAAACTTCCAAAAATCAATTATTTCGGAGCTTCGGAACTTTAATAATTCATAATAAATAGCCCTTTCATCAAAAAATTCGAATCTCGCAAGTTTTTATAGGAAATTCAATTCTCTACAACTTTGTAGAAGAAAGTTATTCCAAATTCCAAATAGAAATTGACCGAAAAATCCACAAACGAAGCGATTTTACGACTTATAATCAAATTTCGATTGATAAATGGGGTCCATGAGCATGTTTAACATGTTTTAAACATTTATTGCAACAAAAATACTCTTCCTCCTCGTATACTCATATATCCCACATTCGTTGTAAAAATATCACCATTATTATATTATTAAAATATAATAATATATTTAAATGAATTATTTTATCAGAAAAAGATAAAATTTCAATTTTCAACAATTGTCACATTAAAATTTTCTCCATCTATATCCACATAAAATCAATATTTTCCTCATCATATGAATCAATAATTAATTATTCACAAATAATATTACGAGAATCACAATATTGACAACGAGTGCGGTTCCTGGAAAGAGGGGCTTTCGAATAAGAATTTCTCCTTCTTGGCGCAAGCGATTAGGTGACCAAACCTCTCCTGTATGTAACTTTCTAGATATTTCCAATAATGTTATCTAATAATATTATTCGATAATATGAATTATTGCTTCGATAATGAAAAATAATGTGTAATGATAATTATTGAAACAACGAAGAATATAAAATATCAACGCAAACAATTATTAAATCAATAAAATCTTTGAGCGATAATTATCGTAACCATTATTGAGTAGTAGTGCCTTCTTACGTAAGAATCAATAATTGGTGCAATACTGGTGTCTTCTTGTGTTTTAACCACCGAGTATTTTAACGATGATAATTGATATTAATCTACGCCATTATTTTTAAACAACTTATATTTGTCGTTTTCTTCATCCAATCGCTTTTCACATGGGGCCCACATATGGTCATTACTGGCCGTCGTTTATATATTCTGACGATGATTTATATTCCATGACCAAACGAATATTCCCAAACAACAATGAATATTTTATAACCACTTGCTTATTTTGAAGTATTTGCGTATTTTACCCTTAACTATCCACATTAATCAAATCAACCCTTACTATTTCAAAATAATAAATAGAGAAAATTAAATTTCATTAATAATAAGTTGGGGTCTTACAGTAGGTTCCCATTTGTGATGGCCAATGCATTAAAGTCACCTAGCATGCACTGATTTGCTATGCTCTCAATCAAGAACGTCCCACAGCTAGGTGTTTTCTCCATTGTGTATGTGATCACTTTGGGGCATGGAAGCTTGTCACACATAATGGGCTCTTTGTCTGTCTTCTCTTTCTCGTCCCACCATGGATTCAAAATTGTACTCGCTATTATGTCATCAAGAGCTTCGCCGGCGACATTACTACCTAGCGGAAAAGGTTTTGCAAATCTAACTGGATCCTTGAACTTTGTGGAGAAGGCACTTGAGGTATTAATAACATCGCCTCATCCTCGTTAGTACTCATAGCTAGTTCATCCCCACTTGTCTCCTCTTTTTCAACATCCCGTGTCTCATCCAGTTGTAGATTAGGTTCGGGCACTTCATCAATCTCGGAATCCTCGTCATAACACCAATTGTTTTGAGGACAGTTGTTCAAGGCTTTGAGCATTTGATCCATCTGATTTTGCAGATTTTGAATTGCTATCTCTAGATTCTGAATTAACCGCTCTTGATTCTGAATTAATCGCTCTTGAGTAATCCTCCTCTCCTCATTTGATGCTACGAACTTGGACAACAATTCCTCCAACCTTGAATTATCTGTCTCAGCCTCTAAAGTCATGTATTGAGGACCATTGGTTGAGGTAGTGACGAGTTGTTCCATCCGATTATTAAAATTTTGGGTTGAAAGCTCTTGGCTAATCCTCATCTCCTCTAGGTTTGATATGCCCTTCAATATTACATCCCTCGGATTTGGCTTTTCTTCTTCTGGCAATGAAGGTGGACATGAAAATTCCAGTGTGTATGTTGGATTTGGAGCGTAGTATTGGTCTTCATAAGTATAGCTCCATGACGAATCCGGGTGATACCCCCAAACTTGATGATAATTAGCATATGTATAATCGTTGAGGTATTCACCACCGTGTTGTCCCGACCCAAAACTAACGATGCATTGATAACTCGGATGATTACCAGTACAATAATTGCAAGTAACTGCTATCCTTCGATTACGTTGGGCTGCAATAACGTCCAACCTCCTCAAAAGTGTCTCAAGTTGTGCTGATAATGCAAAAAATACATTGAGTCCATCAATCCCCACTCCCCTTGGTTAAGTCATACTCGAATATGGCCTTTGATAATTGCATCCATCCATGGTACTTGAAAAGAAAGAGAAATAAGGAGAGAATAAAATAAAAAGAAAAAAAATGTTTAAATTAAGACTAATTTGATTGAAGCTAATATTGGCAAAAAAAATTTAAACTAATTCCCCGACAACGGTGCCAAAAACTTATTGGGTAAAATCTAATTACGCACAACACACAAGTATACGTGGTCAACAAGTAATAAAGTGAAAGTAGAGTATCATTCCCACGAGGAATTGTTTAATAAAAATCACCAAGTACTAACCCGTAACCAACTCAATCATGTTTAAACGAATGAATTCCAAATTATATAAATTAAATTATTTATTTACACTAATTCTAATTACCACTAATTAAAAATTAGATTACGGAGATTTAAGATCACAACTTCACTTATTGCTTCATTTAAGTTAACACATTTCTCATTAATTATTCTCTATCATGAATTGTTAATCAAGAACACTAAAGCAAATAAAACCATCTCTCGATGCATAATACCTATACTCACTTAAATCCATAGATGATAGAATTAAGCAAGATACCCTAAGTAACTAATCCACTATATCTCTATGTGAATTATAATTAAAAAGGATTTAAAGCACAAGTTCTCTATAAGATTACATATGGAGTAAAGGCATATCTCTATCCTAAACACGAATCATGAATTCCATCTATACAGAAATCACAAACACATGCTATCATGATCAAATCTAAATCTATACTTCATCTCTCGAGTTCATATAGATTATCACGGTAATTAATGGCCAATCAATTAAACAATTAAGTCCAAATCACAATAGACAATCCTCACGATAGAACATAATAATCAATAGTGAAGCATATTAAAATAAACTACACAATTAGATCCATTGTAATCTCAAACAAAGAATTAGTTCGTTAAATTATAACTAAGAATCCACAATTAAATAATCATTAAAAGGCAAAGATAGAAGAAGATAAGAAGATAGAATCTATTGTCTGTAGATTTGATGCTCCCTCCTTGCTCCTACTTTGAATCTTCAATGGTCTCTAAGTTGCTTCATTCTCCAAAACTCATTAGAACTATGATTTTGATCTAATCACTCTATTCTAATCTAATTGAATCATCTATCTCGTATAATATCCCTTAATCCTTGTGATTCTCCTCATTTTATATGTCTTTAAGTCCTCTTGGAAGTCCTCTTGGAAATCCTTGTGTCAATCGAATCGAAACAATCCTTCCCGAACTCAAATTTGACCAAAATTCGCATTTTCTCTCATTTTCTGGGCATACCCCCCCTGGTGGGGGTCTAGGTACAACTTTAATTCTTTAAGAGTTTAGAAATAATGGACGGATGAAGGTCGAAATTGAATGGAAGTGAGTTATTATATGCAAATGGCCACCAAAACAAAATGTGGACGTTCGACGTTCGTTGGTACAAATGTCATAACTCTTACATCCGAACTCCGATTAGAATGATTCAAGAAGTTCTGGAAAGCTAAGAAGAAGCTCTAAATTGTAATCCAAGTTCCAAACCAAGCACATGAAATAAACATAAAATCCCAAACGATGTCCATATTGCTTTTCTTTGTGTTTTCATACCAATTCTTTACGATTTCAACTCCCAAGCATATAATCTACAAAACGAACACAAAATGCATGAAAAGTAACTAAGAAACATGAGATTAAGCAAATAATTCAAATAATAGATACCGGATAAGTAGGTATAAAACCTACTTATCAAATACCCCCAAACTTAAACCTTTGCTTGTCCTCAAGCAAAAACACAAAACAATAATGCAATGCAACTAATCTACATGCCTACGAATCCAGTAGTAATGACATAAATAAGTCTATTCAACCGGCCTTAGAAAAGTCAAATAAACACGATTGTACATCATATCAAAACAAATCAATAATTTCTCAATCAATCATCAAATCTTAGACTGTTATCACTAATATAGTGCGTGTGTGCTCCACAACAATGTTAACTGATATAAAATCAAATTTAACACATAATAAGTCTCTTCGAAGGCATCATACAATGTAAACTCAAGAAATCCAAAAACAAGCTAGATCCAACTAAAATCAAACAATTGCCAATATCGAGGGTCAACATGGGATACTTATGCTTTATTTTTCATCTACGGGGGCTTTTTGCTCTTATTTCCCATTTTATTTATTCTTTTTTTTCTATTTTTTTTCTTTTTATTTTTGGATAGTGAGTGTGTTTTACACTCCATCTCACACCTATGTTTATGAGGAGTGCATTTCACGCTTCTTCTCGACCCACCATAGGACTCAATATATTCAACTCAATATCTTTTTTTTTAGAAGCTTATATACCCCACTTTTTCCCCCAAACTTACGTTCTTGCCTAATTCTTCGCCTTCACTGCCTATTCTTGTCATTCTCATATTTAAAATAACATTATCCTTTAGAGGTCCTTTATGTATCACTTTAAACTCAATCATTCAACAAGTTGTTTTTACTGTGCTATCCTTATTATACCAGTTTCAAATAGAAAAAGACTCAATTCATAACAAGAAATCACATCAAAGCTCTAATGGTCAGTACTATACCTGTCCACCAAATTCCAATCTCATCATTGGCCAAAATAAACTTAAACTATCAAATAGCTGGACTCATGCAAGATGAACATAGTAACTAACTATTAATATTTTTGTTTTTTGAATTTTTGAATTTTTTTTAAGATGTACTACATGAATGCATACCTAATGAACCTAACATATGCAAAATAACATACCATAAACATGAAACTAAACATGCAATAATAAACTAAACTAAACTCCCCCAAACTTAGCAATTATAATGTCCTCATTGTAAGAATATAGCGGTAAGTAGAAGAGAACTTCCCTGTAATCAACTAAGCGTGAGGTGATGGTGGCGATGGCGGCAACGATCATTTTCCTATCCATTGAACCTCTAATACCTACAATGAAGAGACACCATGGATTAAAATAGCACTTGGATTGGTAAGAGAACTTAATAAGCAAATTAATTCCTATCTACTAACTAAACTAGTAAAGCATATAAATATAAAAATTCTTGGGTTGATTCCCAGTTAGCGCTTGAATTATAGTCTTTTAACTTGACTATGTCTGGTCAACGTAAACCAATTCCTCTTCGGTAATTGAGGAACCCTCCATCCATCAGAAATAATATAGCTTTTGGTAGGTTCCCATTTGTGATGGCCAATGCATCAAAGTCACCTAGCATGCCCTGATTTGGTATGCTCTCAATCAAAAACGTCCCACAACTAGGTGTTTTCCCCATTGTGTATGTGATCACTTTAGGGCATGAAAGCTTGTCACACACAATGAGCTCTTTGTCTATCTTCTCTTTTTCGTCCCACCATGGATTCAAAATTACACTCGCTCTTATGTCATCAAGAGCTTCGCCGACGACATGACTACCTAGCGGAAAAGGTTTTGCAAATCTAACCGGATCCTTGAACTTTGGTGGAGAAGGCACTTGAGGCATTAATAACATCGCCTCATCCTCATTAGTACTCATAGTTAGTTCATCTCCACTTGTCTCCTCTTTTTCAACATCCCGTGTCTCATCCAGTTGTAGATTTGGTTCGGGCACTTCATCAATCTCAGAATTCTCGTCATAACACCAATTATTTTAAGGACAGTTGTTCAAGGCTTTGAGCATTTGATCCATCTGATTCTGCAGATTTTGAATTGATATCTCTTGATTCTGAATTAACCGCTCTTGATTCTGAATTAACTGCTCTTGATTATTCTTCCTCTCCTCATTTGATGCTACGAACTTGGACAACAATTCCTCCAACCTTGAATTATCTATCTCAGTCTCTAAAGTCATGTATTGAGGACAATTGGTTGAGGTAGTGACGAGTTGTTCCATGCGATTATTAAAATTTTGGGTTGAAAGCTCTTGGCTAATCCTCATCTCCTCTAGGTTTGATATGCCCTTCAATATTACATCCCTTAGATTTGGCTTTTCTTCTTGTGGCATTGAAGGTGGACATGAAAATTCTGGTGTGTTTGTTGGATTTGGAGCGTAGTATTGGTCTTCATAAGTATAGCTCCATGACAAATCCGAGTGATACCCCCAAACTTGATGTTAATTAGCATATGTATAATCATTGAGGTATTCACCACAGTGTTGTCCCGGCCCAAAACTAACGATGCATTGATGACTCGGATGATTACCAGCACAATAATTGCAAGTAACTGCTATCCTTCGATTACGTTAGGGTGAAATAACGTCCAACCTCCTCGAAAGTGTCTCAAGTTGTGCTGATAATGCAGAAAATACATTGAGTCCATCAATCCCCGCTCCCCTTGGTTGAGTCATACTCGAATATGGCCTTTGATAATTGCATCCATCCATGGTACCTGAAAAGAAAGAGAAATAAGGAGGGAATTAAATAAAAAGAAAAAAAAATGTTTAAATTAAGACCAATTTGATTGAAGCTAATATTGGCAAAAAAAATATTAAACTAATTCCCCGGCAACGACGCCAAAAACTTGTTAGGTAAAATCTAATTACGCACAACACGCAAGTATACGTGGTCAACAAGTAATAAAGTGAAAGTAAAGTATCGTTCCCACGATGAATTGTTTAATAAAAATAACCAAGTACTAACCCGTAACCAACTCAATCTTATTTAAACGAATGAATTTCAAATTATATAAATTAAATTATTTAATTACACTAATTCTAATTACCACTAATTAAAAATTAGATTACGGAGATTTAAGATCACAACTTCACTTATTGCTTCATTTAAGTTAACACACTTCTCATCAATTATTCTCTATCATGAATTTCTAATCAAGAACACTAAAGTAGATAAAACCATCTCTCGATGCATAATACCCATACTCACTTAAATCCACATATGATAGAATTAAGCAAGACACCCTAAGTAACTAATCCACTACATCTCTATGTAAATTACAATTAAAAAAGAATTAAAGCACAAGTTCTCTATAATATTACATATGACGTAAAGGCATATCGCTATCCTAAACACAAATCATGAATTCCATCTATGCAAAATTCACAAACACATTCTATCATGATCAAATCTAAATCTATACTTCATCTCTCGAGTTTATATAGATTATCACGGTAATTAATGGCTAATCAATTAAACAATTAACTCCAAATCATAATAGACAATCCTCACAATAGAACATAATAATTAATAGTCAAGCATATTAAAATAAACTACACAATAAGATCCATTGTAATCTCAAACAAAGAATTAGTTCATTGAATTAAAACTAAGAATTCATAATTAAATAATCATTAAAAGGCAAAGATAGAAGAAGATAAGAAGATAGAATCTATTGTCTGTAGATTTGATGCTCCCTCCTTGCTCCTACTTTGAATCTTCAATGGTCTCCAAGTTGCTTCATTCTCCAAAACTCATTAGAACAATGATTTTGATCTTATCACTCTATTCTAATCTAATTGAATCCTCTATCTCGTCTAATCTCCATTAATCCTTGTGATTCTCCTCTTTTTATAAGTCTCTTTATATGTCTTTAAGTCCTCTTGGAAGTCCTTGTGTCAATCGGATCGAAACAATCCTTACTGGACTCAAATTGGACCAAAATTTGCATTTTCTCGCATTTTTTGGGCATACCCCCGCCCCGGCGGGGGTCTAGGTACAACTTTAATTCTTTAAGAGTTTAGAAATAACGGATGGATGAAGGTCAAAATTGGGCTAGAAGTGACTGTTATGCAAATGGCCACCCAAAACAGTGACGTTCGACGTCCGTTGGTACAAATGTCATAACTCTTGCATCCGAACTTCGATTAGAATGATTCAAGATGTTCCGAAAAGCTAAGAAGAAGCTCTGCAATGTAATCCAAGTTCCAAACCAAGAACATGAAATAAACATAAAAGCCCAAACGATGTCCGTATTGCTTTTCTTTGCATTTTCATACCAATTCTTTGCGATTTCAACTCCCAAGCATATAATCTACAAACGAACACAAAATGCATGAAAAGTAACTAAGAAACATGAGATTAAGCAAATAATTCAAGTAACAAATATCGGATAAGTAGGTATAAAACCTACTTATCAAATATATGTCCTTATGCTACTCTGGTGAAGATGAACATTAATCTCAATCGGATCCTAAGCAGCCATACAGTTATTAAAGCTTTCGACGGATCCCGACGAAACTCTATCGGGGCGATTTAACTGCCAGTGGAGATTGGCCCACATAAATTCTGCATTTCTTTCCACGTGCTCAAAATAGATACAGGATACAACCTGATCTTGGGAAGACCATGGATTCATATGGCCGGGGCCGTCCCCTCCATCCACCCTTCATCAGCAACTTAAATATATTATCAACAATAGCCTAGTCATTGTCGATGCTGAGCTGGAATGTCCTGAACAAGGTGACATACCACTCATCAGCTTCAATTCAGAAGTTGACCCGGTCAGTTTTCATGCCCTGGAGGTGAGCAAAACTCACTACCATCTTGTTGGGGAGCCACCTATCATACCCCAGATTTATGCCGAAGTAATGTTGGCCACTCAAGAAATGATGTCATTGGGTTATCAACCTAGACAAGGGTTGGGCAAAGACAATCAGGGCATCAAGTGCCCCATTCAAGTTCCCAATCAAACAGGGACAGTCGGACTAGACTATACTGCTATTTCCAGTCGCAGGAAGCCTCATAAGTACAAACAGATTCTTTCAGCTTCAGCCACACGACAATTATCTTCACCTACAGTTCCTGGGCCTGCACGGTCTCCGGTAAATGTGCCTGCCCATGTAATGGATATGTTATTTCCTAAACCGATGCCGATAAAGGGGAAAGAAGTCTTGGTTACAAATCCCGAAGTGGAAGAAGAGAAACGAAAACTTAAACAAGACATCGTCAGAATGATGTCAAACATACGCATCATTGTCCATGATGATCACACAAATAGATACACCCAGACGATGATTGCCCAGACGTAATGGTCATCATTTGGGAGAAGGAGAACGACGGCTTCCCCTCCATCACTGCAGTTCATCAGGACTTCACCCTTGACAAATGGAGCAACACTCCTTTCATTGGTCGACAAGGGTAAAATGGGCAGAAACTCCTTCTGCCCTGTAGATAATCATAACTGCTTACTTTTCTGTACAGTATTAACAGTTGTTTTGTTCGTACATGCTAACACTTTGTATGATTGAACAGTTTTATATATATTAAGTCAAAGCATATTTTGTTTCAAGACTCTCAATTTATATGTGCCTATACTTGCTGATAAGGTGCCATTTGTGACGCCCCCAAAATAGGTATACATCACCCATTCTGAGTTGTCAATACATGGTACAGAAACAACTACAACTTTATTATTACAACAGTAAAATTATGAGTTTGAATACAAATATTATCTTCTAGACAATATCTATACTCAAACAAATCCTCATCACATTTATTGATACATTATTTTACAAAAATATAGAGGACTACTAAACAACTATCTCTAGAACCTTCATTCCATACCCCGACTCGTACTCGCTATATTCTCGCCTCCTGAGAAGAAAAATAGAACAAAAAGGAAAAGGGTGAGCTCAACTAGCCCAGTAAAGAATATTATGACTAAGATAATATACAACAAATTATCATTAGTCTTCAATAGGAAAAAAATCTAATAGAATACAATAGACAACAAGTTTTAAATCAATATTCGCAATGAAATAATAATTCATTAGAAGAGTTAAGTAGAAATGCAAACTACTATCTTCTATGTATGAATTTAAAAGTTCATCGCTCATCTTTTATCTCTCGTAACATCAATCAATATATATCCGAATCAAATATTCATCTTTGCACTATACAAAGCCAAAGATAATCATCACTTAGTCATGTTCATCTAAACACTGCTCATCTTTGCACTACGGGCCAAAGATATTCATCGAAATCATTCATCTTTGCTACTACAGCCAAAAATATTCAATAATATCATCATTTAAGACCGAGGATGATGAAAAATATTTTTAAAGAAACGAATCCAGTGAAACAAAATGACAAGGATTAAGGATTAAGGATTCGTACTTTGTTTTATCCATATCCAAAAATAACTCAAAAATAATCATAGTGGTGTAAAATTCAAGAATGATCAAAACATGGATACAATCAAAGCTAGTATCCACAATAGATATTTTAGACGAAAAGGGAAAATTTTCATTTTCGATGAATAGTGTCGTGATTCGTGAATAGTGTCGATATACGTGAATAAAGTAAATATACGTGAATAAGAACTCAACACCAAAAGTTCCAAATTTGATAAAAACTTCAGATCAATATTTCAGCATAATGATATTGAAGAAATAATATCATTACGAAAAAAAATAATATCCCTTACCTCGTAAAGACAGTACTTCTAGCTGAAACACCGGATATAGGCTATGACTTGAACTTGCACCGTATAGCAATACTCAAAATATACTCAAAATACTCACAAGAATACGCTCGATAATATAGAGAGAGAAAACTTCAGTTTCTGGTGTGATTTTCAATTCTAACCTAAGCACCCTATTTATAGGAAAATGCTTAGAACACCAAAGTAGAAAATTTATTAAAATATTAATATATATATATATATATAATCTTCACGCACACCTTTGAATCTGAAATTCAAAATTAAACACATGCCTCACACATGCAAAAACGCGTTTTTATAAAAAAATATTTAAAACTTCAAAATTAATTATTTTGGAGCTTCAGAACTTCAATAATTCATAATAAATAGCCCTTTTGTCAGAAAATTTGAATCTCGCAATCCTTATAGAAATTCAATTCTTTACAACTTTGCAGAAGAAAGTTTTTCCAAATTCCAAATAGAAATTGACCGAAATCCACAAATGGGCAATTTTACAGGCTATAATCAAATTTCAAATAAGAAATGGGGTCCACCGACATATAAAACATGCTTTAAATATTTTTGTAAACAAAATACTCCTCCTCCACATATACTCATATATCCCACATTCATCGTAAAAATATCATCATTATTATATTATTAAAATATAATAATATATTTAAATGAATTATTTTATCGTAAAAGATAAAATTTCAATTTTCAACAATTGTCACATTAAAATTTTCTCCATCTATATCCACATAAAATCAATATTTTCCTCATCATATGAATCAATAATTAATTATTCACAAATAATATTACAAAATCACAATATTGACAACCAGTGCGCCCTCGAGAGAGGGGCTTTCCAATAAGAATTTCTCCTTACAAGCGCCAAGCAATTAGGTGACCAAACCTCTCCTTAGACAAAACTTTCTAGACATTGCCAATAATGTTATCTAATAATATTATTCAGATAATATGAATTATTGCTTTGATAATGGAAAATACCGTAGTAGTGACAATTATCAAAACAACAAAGAATATAAAATATTAACACAACAATTATTGAATCAATAAAATAAAATATTGAATAAAGAATTCACCGTAACAATTATCGAGTAGTGCCTTCTTACGTAAGAATCAATAATTGTGCAATACCGCAATGCTACCGTGTTTTAACCACCGAGTATTTTAACAAAGATAATCTGTAATAACTACGCTATTATTTTTAAACAACTTATATTTGTCGCTTTTCTTCATCCAATCGCTTTCACATGGGGCCCACAAAAGATCGCGTACTGTCATAATACGAATATTCCCCGACAAAGAAGAATATTCCACGACCAAACGAATATTCCCAAACAACAATGAATATTTTATAACCCCTTGCTTATTTTGAAATATTTGCATATTTTACCTATAACTATCCACATTAATCAAATCAACCCTTACTATTTCAAAATAGAGAAAATTAAATTTCATTAATAATAAGTTGGGGTCTTACAACCTCCCTTCCTTATGAAATTTCATCCTCGAATTTGACGACGCACTGGTGTTTGAAAAGGTGAGGATACCTCGCTTTCATTTCCGCTTCTAACTCCCGTGTCATTTCCTCTATAAAGATGGTTCCTCCACAAAACTTTAACTTGTGGTATGACCTTCGTGCGTAGGACATGCTCCTTCCTATCCAAGATCTTAACAGGTACCTCCTCATACGTTAAGTCTTCGGCTATCTCGTCCGGTTCTAACTCAATAACGTGGTTCGGGCCTTTCACATATTTATGAAGTACAGATATATGAAACACATTATGAACACGAGACATACTCGGAGGTAACGCAAGTCTATAGGCTACATTTCCTACTCAGTCAAGAATTTGAAATGGACCAATAAATCGTGGATTGAGCTTTCCTCTCTTGCCAAATCTTGTAACTCCCTTCCATGGAGCAACTCGCAACAATACATGATCCCCTATACTAAATTTCACGTCCTTTTGATGAAGATCTGCATAACTCTTTTGTCAATCTTGTGCCGTTTGTATACGTTGTCGAATCATTTGGATCTTTTCGAGAGTCATACGTATTAACTCGGGTCCCAACAATGTTGCTTCATCCACCTCATCCCAACATATTGAGAGCGACACTTTCATCCATATAATGCTTCAAATGGAGCCACACCTATACTTGCTTTCGATAACTCGTTGTTGCGGGAGAATTCCACCAATGGTAAATACTTATCCCAACCGCCTTTGAAGTCTAGGACACATAGTCTTAATAAATCTTCAAGAGTTTGAATAGTCCTCTCGATTGTCCGTCCATTTGAGGATGGTATGCCAATCAAATCAGAAATCCGCGCCCATAGCTTTTTGCAAGCTAACCCAAAATCTTGAAGCTGAATCTTGGGCCACGATCCAAACTATGGATACTGGCATGCCATGCAACCTCACAATCTCATTTACATATATACTAGCAAGATGTTCAAGGAATAAGTCTCCGTGATCGGCAAGAAATGAGCGACTTTGGTTAATCTATCAACAATAACCCATATAGCATTGATGCCTTGAGAAACCGTAGGAAGACCCGTAACGAAATCCATGGTAATGTGTTCCCACTTCCATTTCGGAATCTCAAGTGGTTGCAATGTAACCTTAGGTACTAGATGCTCCGCCTTTACACGCTAAGTGTTAAACACATCGAGATAAACTTTACAATCTCTCTTCATATTGTTCCACTAAAATGTATGTCAAGATCACGATACATTTTAGTACTTCCGTGATGGATTGAAATGGTGTATTGTGTGCCTCCATCATAATCTTGTACTTTAAATCGAGTCGTTAGGAACACAAAGTCTAGAGTGGACTCAAGTATTACTTCTTCATCAATTCTCGCTCCTAATAGCTCCTTCTTGTACTTTCTTCTTCATACGCGCCATCACCCGGTCGAGCTGGCTTGAGCAACCTTAACTTTTCTATTAAAGTTGGCTCTATGCGTATACTTGACATCATCGCACTCATTCTTGCATATGATCTTCTACTCAACACGCCGCCTACCACGCTAGCTTTTCCGGATGGTATCAATAGTGTGGTCGTAGTCTTTCAATAGCTCGAGCCAACGTCATTGCCAGATGTTGAGTTCTTTTTGAGTGAAGAAATATTTAAGGCTTTTATGGTCTGAATATATCTTCACTTTCTCCCCATATAGATATTGCCTCCATATCTTTAGCGCAAAAATGACTGCTGCCAACTCTAGATCATGAGTAGGATAATTCCTCTCATATTCTTTAAGTTGTCGCGAGGCATAGGCTATGACTTTCCCACATTGCATGAGAACACATCCTAACCCTTTGCTTGAAGCATCGCTGTAGATAACAAATCCATCCGAACCAGATGGTATTGTTAGAACAGGTGCCGAAATAAGTCTCCTCTTAAGCTCTTGGAAATTCTTCTCGCATTCTTCGCTCTAAACGAATTTTGTAACCTTCCGAGTTAGCCGAAGTTAATGGAGTAGCGATTCGAGAAAACCCTTCCACGAATCTCCGATAATAACCAAATAGACCCGTAAAGCTACGTGACTTCTATCACCGACTTTCGCTTGCTCCCAAATTTGTATTGCTTCAATCTTCGCCGTCCACTTGATACTCCATGTTTTGACACCACGCGCCCAAGAAATTTTACTTCCTCAAGCCGTAACTCGCATTTCTTCAATTTGGCATATAGTTTGTTTTCACAAAGCCTTTGAGTACCAAATTTCAAATGGTGCTCATGATCTTCACGACTTTTGGAATATATGAGGATGTCATCAATAAAGACAACAACAAACCGATCCAAATATTCCTTGAATACTCGGTTCATCATATCCATGAAAGTCAGCAGGAGCATTAGTCATCCGAAAGACATGACTAAGAATTCATAATGCCCATACCGAGTTCTCAAGGCGCCTTTAGAATATCCTCGCCTCTAATCTTCAAATTGATGATATCCGTAATCGAAGATCGATTTTTGAAAAGAATTGTGCCCCTTGCAAATCGGTCAAACAAGTCATCAATACGAGGTAGAGGATACCTATTCTTGATGGTGACATGGTTCAATTCCCGATAGTCAATACAAAAGTCGCATACTCCCGCCTTTTCTTCTTTACGAATAAAACAAGAGCACCCCAAGGAGATGTACTAGGATGAATGAAACCGATGTCCAACAATTCCTCGTAGTTGGACCTTTAACTCCTCAAGTTCAATAGAGCCATTCGATATGGGGTTTTAGAAATGGGCTTTGTACCAGTTCAAGATCAATAAAGAATTCAACTTCACGCTTGGGGGTAGACCGGAAGTTCTTCAGAAATACGTCAGAAAGTCAATAACAATAGAATATTATTCAAATTTGACGTGTCTTTATTCAAATCCATAACATGGGCTAAGAAAGCTTGACATCCGCTTTTTCAATAAATGAATAGCTTTATGATTAGATATGACAAAGATTGATTTTAATGGTTTAGTTGCTTGAATTCGCATAACAAAGTTGGTTAGGAATATGAAAACTAACAACCTTACGAAAAATAATCAATTTTGGCATGATGAGTAGTTAACCAATCAATCCCTAAAATCACATCAAAAGCAAGTATCTTTAAAGAGATAAGGTCAATGTAAGGTGATGGTGCCAACTTGAATCAAACAAGATTTATAAATGTTGGATGTGATGAAAGTTTATCCTAACGGAGTTTCCACAGATAGGTCAAAGTCTAATTTCTCCCGAGTCAAGTTTAAACGTTGAGCACAAGCAGGAGAGATAAATGAATGGATAGCACCCAGATATCAAGTAGGGTATAAACTTCAAAGAATTTATAAATAGCTTACCCGTGATCACCTCGTTTGGGTTCCTCGCATTTGACCAAATACAACAAACGCTTCTTCCCTAACCGCTGACTTTGACTTTTACGGGATAGTCTTTTGAGTCACCGTCCCCGCTGAACTAGGTTTCGCTACCTTACAATCTCGAGCGATATGTCCTTCCTTTCCACAATTATAGCATACCTTGAACTGTTGTGGACAGTTTGGACTGATATGTCCCTCTATCCCGCATTTATAGCATATGACCGGTGGTCGTTCTCCTCCCTTAGAACCGCTTCTTCTTACGCAGACTGCTGCCTTCACATGGTCGTTGTTAAATCTCCTCTTTTAAAATCTCCTCCCGACTCGCTTCTTCTATTTTCATGGCCATGATTACCACCAGAGTGGTTACCATTTTTGTCGTCTGCTTTTTTTTTCTCCGCCGGTTATCGTTATTCTGCTTGATCGCTATCTCTAGTATGATCCTCGGTTATGGTCCCTCGATTGAACATACTCAAGTATCTCGCTCTAACAATTGAACCCTCATTAACAACATCCGAATAGAGAGAAAATTTATGAAATGAGATATTGTCGATGTCGGGTTTCAAACCTCTCGAAACATCCGCATCATACGCTCCTCATTCTCCACCAAATGAGGTGCAAACCTCGATAACTCTCGCAAACTTTGCCTCGCATCGAGACACCGCCATGTTATTTTGTTCTAATTTGATGAACTCCACTTCCTTCATATAATGAACACTTTCGTGAAAGTATTTGTCATTAAATAGTTTCAAACGCCTCCCAAGACATGCCGAAAAGTACCGGATGGGTACACTTCACGCATTCTCACCAAAGTCTACTACCTCACACGGGAACATAAAGGTGGCGAATGGAACCTTCGTTCTCCGCATCCCAAGACATCGAATATCTTGGTAATTTGTTTGACCCTTGTTTCGCCATGATCGGATCCGCTTTCCTTAAATTCTGTGGTCCCAACTCTTTGAATCGCTTGGCAGTGACAACCCGTGAAATTGTTATCATTTCCTCCTCAGTATTTTGAACACGAGTCTCCTCGTCTGATTTTGCATGAACTGCAAAAAGCTTCTAAACATCCCTCGCTCATCATCTCGCCAATGGTATTGTTCACAGAGGAACATTGCCAGTCATTGCACGCTCTCCTCGTTGGTGAGTACAAAGGCGTCTCCACGGCCTCATTTCCATCAAATATTCTCAATCGACATTCTCAAATCATCGCCATAAAACAAGGGTTAATTAAGGAAATCAATATATCACATAATATCCTTATATACTCGACCAACTAACAAATAAGCTTAGGTAGGACACACTAGCGAAGGATTTACTCTGCCTCTCCTCCTAGTTTTATTCCTCGATCTCCGCCAGAGATCATATCCCTAAGCTCGATACCAACCGCGACGCCCCAAAATAGGTATACATCACCCATTCTAAGTTGTCAATACATGGTACAGAAATAACTACAACTTTAGTATTACAACAAGAAATTATGAGTTTGAATACAAATATTATCTTCTAGATAATATCTATACTCAAATAAATTCTCATCACATTTATTGATACATTATTTTACAAAAAATGGTGAGGACTACTAAACAACTCTCTCTAGAACCTTCATTCCATACCCCGACTTGCACTCGCTATATTCTCGCCTCCCGAGAAGAAAAATGGAACAAAAGGAAAAGGGTGAGCTCAACTAGCCCAAAGAAAGAATATTATGACTAAGATAATATACAACAAATTATCATTAGTCTTCAACAGGAAATAATCTAATAAAATACAATAGACAACAAGTTTTAAATCAATATTCGCAATGAAATAATAATTCATTAGAAGAGTTAAGTAGAGAATGCAAACTACTATCTTCTATGTATGAATTTAAAAGTTCATCGCCTATCTTTTATCCCCCGTAACATCAATCAATATATATCTCGAATCAAATATTCATCTTTGCACTACAGCCAAAGATATTCATCACTTAATCATGTTCATCTAAACACTGCTCATCATCATTGCACTACTGGGCCAAAGATATTCATCAAAATCATTCAACTTTGAACTACAGGGCCAAAGATATTCAATAATATCATCATTTAAGACTGAGGATGATGAAAAATATTTTTAAAGAAATGAATCCAGTGAAACAAAATGACAAGGATTAAGGATTAAGGATTCGTACTTTGTTTTATCCATGTCCAAAAATACCTCAAAAATAATCATAGTGGTATAAAATTCAAGAATGATCAAAACATGGATACAATCAAAGCTAGTATCCACAATAGATATTTTAGACGAAAAGGGAAAATTTTTATTTTTCGATGAATAGTGTCGTATTCGTGAATAGTGTCGTATACGTGAATAGTGCCGTATACGTGAATAGTAACTCCAACACCAAAAGTTCCAAATTTGATAAAAACTTCAGATCAATATTTCAAAGATAATGATATTGAAGAAATAATATCATTACTAAAAAAATAATATCCCTTACCTCGTAAAAAGAAAGATTTTAAAATAAACACCTGATATAAAGCTATGACTTGAACTTGCATCGTATAGCAATACTCAAAATATACTCAAAATACTCACAAGAATACGCTCGATAATATAGAGAGAGAAAACTTCAGTTTCTAGTGTGATTTTCAATTCCAACCTATGCACCCTATTTATAGGAAAATGCTTAGAACACCAAAGTAGAAAATTTATCAAAATATTAATATATATATATATATATATATATATATATATAATCTTCACGCACACCTTTGAATCTGAAATTCAGCAATTGAACACATGCCTCACATATGCAAAAAACGTTTTTTGTAAAAAAAATATTTAAAACTTCAAAAAATTAATTATTTTGGAGCTTCAGAACTTCAATAATTCATAATAAATAGCCCTTTTGTCAGAAAATTTGAATCTCGCAATCCTTATAGGAAATTCAATTCTCTACAACTTTGCAAAAGAATGTTTTTCCAAATTCCAAATAGAAATTGACCGAAATCCACAAATGGGCAATTTTACAGGCTATAATCAAATTTCAGTCAAGAAATGGGGTCCACCGACATATAAAACATGCTTTAAATATTTTTGGTAACAAAAATACTCCTCCTCCACATATACTCATATATCCCACATTCATCGTAAAAATATCATCATTATTATATTATTAAAATATAATAATATATTTAAATGAATTATTTTATCGTAAAAAATATAAAATTTCAATTTTCAACAATTGTCACATTAAAATTTTCTCCATCTATATCCACATAAAATCAATATTTTCCTCATCATATGAATCAATAATTAATTATTCACAAATAATATTACGTAATCACAATATCGACAACCAGTGCAGCCCTGTGAAAAGGGGCTTTCCAATAAGAATTTCTCCTTCTCGCCAAGCAATTAGGCGACCAAACCTCTCCTTAGATGTAACTTTCTAGACATTGCCAATAATGTTATCTAATAATATTATTCAGATAATATGAATTATTGCTTTGATAATGGAAAATACCGTGTAGTGACAATTATCAAAACAACAAAATAATATAAAATATCAACTCAACAATTATTGAATCAATAAAATAAAATACTCAACAAGAATTCATCGTAATAATTATTGAGTAGTGCCTTCTTACGTAAGAATCAATAATTGGTGCAATACCGTGTGCTACTGTGATTTAACTACCGAGTATTTTAACAATATTAACGGTAACAACTACGCCGTTATTTTTAAACAACTTATATTTGTCGTTTTCTTCATCCAATCGCTTTTCGTTATGTGGCCCATAAAAAGATCGTACGTCGTCGCATTTAATATTCCCCGACAGCAAGAATATTCCACGACCAAACGAATATTCCCCAACAACAATGAATATTTTATAACCACTTGCTTATTTTGAAATATTTGCGTATTTTACACATAACTATCCACATTAATCAAATCAACCCTTACTATTTCAAAATAGAGAAAATTAAATTTCATTAATAATAAGTTGGGGTCTTACACCTTTTCTCCACAAGGATTATAACTTTGATGAAAAGTTGGACTCAGACTTGATGGAAATACAAGAGGACATTAAGATACCTCATGAGATCAAAGAATAGGTTGAAGACAAACCCAAACCCTCTTAGGTTTGTAATATTCATGAACGCAATCAAATTGCATAAAATAAGCGGAAACGTGGAAAATCAGAGTTTTAAAATTTTACAAACCATATACCCGTATCATTATTTATGTATAATTATTAATTAAACGAAAAGATAAAGAATAAGAATCATACCTTTGAAGATTTGAGCTTCCTCAGGTACAAGTTCACCTCCAAATCCTTTCGCGTTCAACTTGAATCCGTCGGGTTTAGTTTCTTCCTTTGATCAACGTTAACCACCCAAATGTTTGGCCTCTAGAGGTGATCCACCAAGGAAGAAGAAAGATTTAAGAAGATGGGTGGTTGGCTAAACCCTAGTTTTTCTATCTCTATAGAAAAGCAGCGTACTCTCCAACCATTGAAATCACGTGTCTATGATATCTGATATAAGACTCCTCTTATAAAGATGTCAAGTAACCCTATTTAATTAAAATAAGATAATATTTATTTAATTAAATTCATTTAATTAATTGGGCTCCCTAATCTTATTAGGGATAATTAATTAAAATCTTTTACCTAATTTTGCCTCCTAATCCTATTAGGAATAAATGAGAGTACTTATATTAAATTAATTCCTAAACTCTTTTAGAAATTAAAATAATAATAATTGTAATAATATTAATAAGACTCCTCATATTAATTTATATTTAATAATTTAAAATATTAAATAATAATTATTAAGCTATTTAATTTATTCTATCACCATAGATTAAATTAAATATACTTAACATATTATTATTTACGATTATGCCATTAACTTCTTAAATAATTATTCTTCCTTTTATGGTGTGACCCTTTAGGTTCTCCATTTTAAACCGATTGTGAATAAATCAATTAGAATAATTCTAATCTTATTTAAATAAATAAATTAAACTATTAATTTATTTAAATAAATTATATTTATTCTACAATAGGGATAAGTCTCCCTAACGATCAACGACTTTCTAGATAATATATATTTGAACATTAATCATAAAAGAACCTTTGAGTAAATAGTTACCGTACAATTCAATCCTTCCACCATACAATGTCCCAATTAAATATAAGACATGGAATTACTGTCAAGTCTTATTTTATTTAATTATATGTATTTTGATCCTTAAATGCACAACACCAAATAACGCAAATTAGAAACTCCTTTCTAATTTCATTATGCCTTGGCCAAGGACTATTGGGTTGTCATTTATCGAATCACATAGGACATTTCTCTTCTTTTACTAGAAGTGGTAGATTCTTTATTGATCATACATTATCTCCATGTACAACTTATTATACCCAAGCATACCCTTTGATATATGATAAGTAGGATTACCTACTTATGGAGCACCAATTCATGCGAACTATGCCCATCTTAAGTACATTTTAGTCTAGTATAGCTGCATTTCATGTTAATTTGCATTGAACGTTCTTAAAACTCCTTTTGGTGAATAAGTGCAGGAATCGGCCTATTTTGGTGGTGATTTAGAGCATAAGGCAAATGGATGCTTGAAACGAGGTAAAAGGATGGGATATGCATGGCATGAAGGTGCATTGATGCAAGGAAATCAAGATAACGAGAGCAAGTAGTAGCGAGAGAAAACAAAGAACGAGGACTGCAGATTTTAAGCCGCGGTAGAAATATCTCTTCGAACGCTAGCTTGCGATCACCCAGCGATCTTGGATACTACTACAAGTCTCGCGGCCGCGAGACAGACATGCTTATGGAGCGCGCGCCCGTACGCGAGAGTAGCCGAACCTAAGAACCTACTGCAAGTTTTGCGGCCGCGAGACTATCATACTGGAAGAGCGTGCGGCCGCGCGCGATGTTTGATGCTGCTGATGTGTTTTATTTTATTTCCAAATTTTAAAGGTTGTAATTGATTAAAAACGATTCCTGACTGGTGTCAAGGGTATCATTCGACATTTTATTAGTTTTAACGCAACTTTACATCGTAATTAGGGTTTTTACTCTAGGGAGAGGATTCCAACGTGGAAGGAGGCTATAACGCTACTTTTCTACTCCTTCTTGGGATTTCTCTACGAGAGCGGATTATTAATATTAGTTTTTGCTAGAATTTTATGAGGATTTAATATTGATGTGTATTCAGCAATTGGGTTTGATAGTTTCATCTTTCCTCTTTCAATTGTTGCTTATTGATAATGTTTAACTTTGATCCCATAATGGCTTTTGGTTCAGTCATGAACTAAACTCCATTATGGGATTCTAACAAATTTTATTATGTAGTTTGATTGCATACTTAAATGCTGGGTTGTTTTGCATATTATATGGGATGTCTGTCATGATTGTTTTGCATACATGAATGCTTGATCACCATTCATTTCAGTATTTGTATGGAATTGACAATGAACATGCAAATATGAACTATAATCATGATAGTATACATATATAGGGCTGTGTGATATGGCTTTTGTATTTCGTGAACCAGATAGACATATATTGTTTCACCGTATAAGTTAAGATAAGAGCTTGAACTTAAAATCAATATAGTTGCAATTTCACATAGACATATAGTGATGTTGGTTATATTGATGATTACATAGAGTCTATCATCTGTGGATGCTGTGTAAGTAGGTCTTAGTGCATTGAAAAATGGCTAATACTCTTTTAGTGCTCTTGGCTACTTTCCTATAATATGTGAACAAGTCATGCATGATAGTGGCGATTGAATGAAATAGTAAATGAAGTTAGAATTCCATTAGTTCCAATATCATTTATTTTATCCTTTGCATTATCTTAGTTGTTATTTGCAATTCAAGAATCAACCAAGTTTAATCTTTAGTGTGAGCATATAAATATAGTGATTCAATTAATGAATAGTAGTTTAAGTTAAACAACTTTCTCTGTGGGATCGATACTTTACTCACTCTGTATTACTTGTTGACGCATGTATGCTTGCATGAGTTAGAGCTCTTTTGTTAGTCGTAAAAAAGAGGCAACAATATACCCTAAGGGTCTTAAGGAATAAGTCAAAGTATAACTCATCATACACAAGATACTATGATGATCTCAAGTCCAAGGATCACTTGTACTGCTATCACTACAGGAATTCCTATGGACAGACAAATAAAACTCCATTAGGTATTCCTTAGCGAGCCACGTTCAGTGAACTTATTCTCTAATAAGCACCTACATACTTGCTTTAGTGTCTCCATACAAATGATCATGAGATCAATCATCCTCATCCAATGAGGAAGCAACATATATACCAATCTATCTGGATTCACTAATCCCCAATTTAGTAATCCAATGATTGGGAACTATTTTAGTTTTAAGCTTTCTAAGAATTTAGAGCTCATTAGAATGATCATCATCATTATTCTAAAAGCATTGCTTAAAACTATGGGTTTATCACATATTATAAAACAGCATCATGTAGATAATTAAAAGCCTTT
This sequence comes from Panax quinquefolius, assembly GCA_020205615.1. Classification (NCBI taxonomy): domain Eukaryota; kingdom Viridiplantae; phylum Streptophyta; class Magnoliopsida; order Apiales; family Araliaceae; genus Panax; species Panax quinquefolius. The sequence continues at coordinate 108,964,885 of CM035169.1, forward strand.
AATAAATTAATACTTTTTATTAATAAATGAATAAGATTGTTACAAAGTATATGCTTTATCATTAAACATGATTGGCTTGTGTGCATACTACTTTCAATCTCCCACTTGCACTAAAGTCAATCGCCATGGTATCTCATACGCTTCTTATCTAAGTGACGATTATCATGCTATTGGATAAGCTTTAGTTTATGGACAACCCCTTATCTTAACGTACTTAAGATTAGGAATCCTCCCTGTCCATAACATTTATGGAGTCTCGTGGCCGAATTTTGAGGTTACCTTTTTGTAGATATGCAGCCATTTCTAGGACATTACCCCAGAAGGATACTGGAATATCGGTAAAATCATTATGGACCGTACCATTTCCAACAAGGTACGATTTTTCCTTTTAGATACATCAATCAATTATTGCGTATCATGAGGCATCCAATATGAGAAAACCATTTGAGATGATCTAGAAACTTATTGCACAAGTATTTATTCCTTGATTTAATCAAAGAATCTTAATACTTTGTCAATTTGTTTCACTTCTGAATTCTTTGAACCTTTCAAATAATTCACACTTGTATTTCAGCAAATGCACACATTCAACTCTTTGAAATATCATTTCCTTTTCTTTTACTAGTTTGTTCATTTGCAAAATTATTTTCACATAAGTCAAGTATACAAAATCCATTAAGTAATATTTCAGTTCTATACAAAATATTATTATTATAAATAGAACAACAACTGTTCGTAAATATAATACCAAAGATTTCATTGTCCAACAATAAAATAGAAATAATGTTTCTAACAAGAACTAGAATACAATAATAACTTATTGACTTAATAGATTTGCTCGTAGGCAATGCTAAACTATAAGTTTCTATGGCAAATGGAGCAACCTTTGCTTCATTTCCCACACATAAGATTACTTATCTTTGTTTAGCTTTCTACTTCTGTTTGGTCTCTTCATAAATCTATATTTATGATAACCAAAGTCAGTATCCAATACCCAAGTAGAACCTTGACTTAAAAAAAAATTTATTTTAAATCATGAACAAAATTGTATTTGTAACCAAAGTTTCACTAAACTTCTTCTAGTTAGCTCTGCAAGATGCTTCTCGCATTTTCTTTCCAGTGTCCAGGATTATTGCAGTGGAAGCAAACTCCTCTACTATCCGTATCAGTTTTGTTCTTATTATCCTTTGTTTTTCCATTTTCTATTTACCTTCTTAGAATCGTTCTTCTTTTCAGAAGATCCTTTGGCCCCTACCAGTAAGACATGGTCTTTCTTGGTTGGAAAGTGACTCTCAACATTTTTCAACATGTTAAGCAAATTAGCGAGGCTGATATCTAGCTTATTCATATGAAAAATTCAAAAAAATTGTGAAAGGAGTCCGGGAGTGAGTGCAAGATCAAATCTTGGCTCAACTCTCCAATTATGACCAAACCAGTTATCCTAATTGATCAATCAAATTAATAATGTTAAAGACTTTTATTTGTACTGTAGTGTCATCGGTCATTCTAGATCGGAAGAGCTCCTTAGATATCTGATATCTATCAGTCCTACTTTCCTCACCATCAACTTCTTGATGTGCAGGAATATAATAGGAGCATCCATAGTTTCATGCTGACACTGAAGCTCGTTACTTATGGATGCGAGCATGATGCATTGAGCCAACTGTGCATCATCTTGCCAATTTCTAAAAGTAGCAATATCTTTCTCAGAGGCATTGTCTGCAACCATTGTAGGAATAGGCGTATTAAAGACATAAGATAGCTTTTCAGTTGTGAGAACTAATCTCAATTTCCTTAACCAATCCTTTTAATTCGGTTTGGTTAAATAACATCTAATATGTTTCGCAGTGATAGTAATTTAGACATTATAAAATTCTGTAAATGAATTTGTAATTACCAACATTTTAGCATACATTCTTTTATTAATTACCAAAATAAATTAGGTCTTATTTTAAATTGGTATCTCCCACTATTTTCATCAAACTATATTACCCTCACTTATATAGTTCGGCAAAATCTAATTAAAGATTTACTAGTAAGAATAAGGATCCCATTTCAAATGTATATAACCTTGTGGTGACACAACAAACTATATATAAATAAATAGGTAGACAACTCTTGTCAATTACATCTGTCAGGAATAAACATGTGAATGATATTCCTATTTAATATATGATTTGATTATGAAATATATATGAATGAATATGCAAGTATGCTTGCATTAAGAAAAGCATTAAAGTCCTTTGATAGATAATAGAAATATATGTACAAGGACTTAGAATGAATTGATCAAAAATTTTAGGTTGATCTTACATAAGCGAAATAGCTTTGTAAAGTCCTTAAAAAGAAATGATGTACAAGGACTATAAATATAGAAAGATCAAGCTTGTTAGGTTGATCTTATGATGTAATAGATAGGCTAGTCTAATCGTCAAGAACTGCACTAGAAGTCATAGTCTGCTAGGCGAGTCAAGGTTAACTCGAGAGCTATCGAGGCAGAATAAGAGTATGACAGATAGTAGATCTCGGAGTTCGAAGACTTCCAGGGGAAACAAAGAAGGATCGTAGTGTATCAAGTAGAGCTTCCTCGGGATCGTAGTATGCTGAGGAAGTCATGTTCAGAATCATAGAGACAAATTTCACCACGAGCCGAACCGAACGGCCATCTATCTCACAAAGCCAAAACAGAAACGTGGACTACACTCAGAGTCGTAGAGTCTACTGATACCAAAGCCAAGTCAAGGATCGTAGATCACACTCTGAGTTTATAGAATCTATCGATTACATTCAGAGATCGTAGTCAAGCAAGATCAGATTAAGAAAACAGCAAGGCAGAAATTGTAGAGTGTTAAGATCATATCTCGGGTTCGTAGTGTCTGCACCAGCCGAAGCTGAATCATAGAGTGCAGAACTACGACCTCAACAGAAGTGCTCACAATGCCAAGGATGAATCGTAGAGCATATACGGTTCTCAACAAATGAGCACTCGTAGAATATCCAAAGGTACGAAGCCTCTGGTTGGCACTGCAAAGATGCATTCCACAATAAGGGAACCAGAGAGCACTCAACGAATGGCATGCAGGCTAAGCAGTAGAACTAACACCAACCCAATCAGCATCAAGATTGAGTTGAAAGGTCATTTGAGATGAAGTCTTCCACAAGATGATCCAAAGAAGACTTCAGCAGCTGACTAAGGAAAGTCAGCTAATGCAGTAGCTATCAAGTGAACAGAAGACAACGATCTTGGAAACAACCAAGATCGTAGTATTTGCCAAACAAAGAAGCAACTGATGGAAGGTGAACCGAGATACTGGTCAGCCTCTGAATAGCAAGGCTAAAGTGATTAAGTGCAGGGTCAGTTCATTGATGATAAGTGAACGGGAGATCACAAGGAGAAAGCAAACTGGACGCGCCACAAATCTGAAGTGTCTTTATATTCAGAAAGGGACCAGAGCAAGGAATTAGGCCATCAGTCTCTGAGAACAGTCGAAGCGAATAGAAGTTTTGAAGCACTGCATAATACAAGGAAGAGGTGTTCTACAATGAAGATCCAATCAACACTCTTCCAGATCGTAGTGTTAACTCTACCAGTCAATGAGCAACACTCAACAAGACACTATGATCAAGTCCTTGAAGACGTGCATTAGAATCATAGAGTTCGAATAACTGAAGACTGAAGCATTGGCAAAGGTTCAATCTGAAGGGTAATATTCGGACAAGTGCTTATTGAGAGCATCGATGCAATAAGACAACCTCTGACCGATAAATCAGAAAGTGGTAATAAAGTCTTCGACCTGCCTAAGACATTAAAGTGATACATTTGACAGGTAGGTGAAACAGTAGACTGCAGCATCAAAAAAAGTATGACAAGTCACATCAAGCAGTCTACCTCAAGCAACTCGAGATCTGTGAAGATATTTGAATAGCTTTCAACGGCTACTTTCCAACGGAAGGATTGGGAAGGAGTATAAATGAGAAAGAGCTTCAAAGATGAAAGGCTGATGGAGTTGCCGAGTTTGGAGAGAAGGTGGACTGATCTAAACCACGTAAGATAGTGAGTCCGAAGGCTCACTCTATGACCCACCAAGAACACTCAGAAGACATAATAAGAAATAAGTAGAAGTGTGAGTTCTACGATGTAGAAGTGAGAGTTCTACTACATGAAGAGTGTTTTGAACTGTCGAGAGAAAGAAGAGCATCATGTCATCTTGATGTTCATCATAGGAAGACTCTAAGTATAATAAAGAAGAGCCTACAGTCATCTTTGCAAGTCCATCATGAGAAGGCATCAAGTAGCAGAAGGAAGATCACCAAAGTCATCTTGGTGTCAAGCATGAGAAAGCTTCTAAGTACCTAATAGAAGAGACTACAGTCAGCTTGGAAGCCTCTCATGTGCAGTCATCAAGTACAAAGGAGAATGATCTTCAAGGCAATTCAACAAGGGGTCATCCGAAGTGGTTGAGTAACCATAGAAGCTGAGCATTATGCAACACTCAGTTGTACTTCAAGGATGATCAAGAAAAGGTGCTAAGGATAGAAGATGTTTAGAGCATGAAGACATCTTAGAAGGTCAGCACTGACTCCAACAACAACAAACAACACTCAACAAAGCCAGGGACAAAAGGGTCCTTGTCCAGAGGGACTAAATGAAGCAGGGCCAGAAGGGTCCTTGTCCGGAGGGACTAAACGAAGTTCTAATCCTGCTGGGCTTGAAGAGTTCCTAGGGAACTAGAGGAGTCCCAAGACTGCTGGCCTTGAAGAGTTCTTAGTGAACTAAAGTTCCAAGGCTGCTGGCCTTAAAGAATCTTAGTGATTCAGGGTGCTGCCCTTCCTTAGTGGAAATCCTGCTAGTTGAAAGCAGAAGAGTGGATTAGGAGCTTGAGTCTCGAACCACTTAAAACCCTCAGGTCTTTTACATTATGTCATTTACATTATGTACTATAACCTATATAATCTGCTATATATGTTTTAATCTGCTTAAACTAAACTTACTCTATGAACAATGTATGTATGATTATGAATATATCAATGAAGGGGATCTTTTACTTATTCTGTTGTGCTTGAAAAGATTCTTATGTTTGTCATATGCTAATTATGAACAATATAATATAAACTAGAAAAGTATTTGAAATAAAAAGGATCTATTAAACCCCCCCTTCTAGATCTATTGTGCCCTATGGGAACTAACAATTGGTATCAGAGCAGGTTCTCATGCTATATTCAAAAGCTAATCGCTTTGAGTCTAATCCAAGGCACTAACATTGTTCTAAACTTAGTTTAGTAGTAAGTAACTTGTTATATGCAGATGAGCTCAATATTGGAAATATTGTGTATAGGTAAAATGTGTATATACACCTGAAGCTGCTCAGATTGGTCCATGGTCTCTATTGGTACATCAACTAGACCAATCCTAGCCTCATAAATCTTGTAGTCCTAAGACCAGACGAGAGAACTCAAGAGACATCAATGACAAAGAGTTGAGGACCCACCAGTCTGAAAGATGAAGAAGCCATACATGATAGGAAATGCTTATCGAGAGAAGAAAGAAGATCTTCTAAAACTTATGTCTGGCCAACCAACAGCTGGGTGCAAACTCTGTCATCTAAAGGATGTAAAAGATCTTAATGGTGAGATTCTCTTGGCCTATATCTTCAAGACCACTACTGATTGATTAAAGGCTAGCAAGAGCAATGAGTTGTCAGGAACAAACATAAAGCTATGCACATCAATGCCTAAACTCAGTATATCCATGATAAATGACTGTTTAGTAACTAACAGTAAAAAGGTACGGTTCCTCACTATTATAAATGCATACATCATAATTGCATCTCCTTATGAACTATAACAGGATTCTGTCAAGAAGTCATAATCTACCTAAAAAGGTGAAGAGAGAAAGTAACCTGAGGATGGAAACTCAAATGACTATAAACTTTCTCTCCATCCAAGTTTTAGGTTGAAGATGACATCCTGAAGGAAATCTGAAATAGGCTATAAGAACATCACAGGTCTAATAAACTTTATGTGAAGTAATCGTTGCTGGTGGGTTAGTATGTATATACTAACCTATGTTCTAAGTGTGTGACCACTCATAGAGTATGATCAGTTGTACAAGAGGATCTTGCTGATTTATAGAAACTGATCACCTCCATGAATCAACTAGACACTCATAAATCGTAGAGTTGATTTCCACTCTATGAACACTTAAACACTGTGAACATAACCCAGTAAATGATGAAACCATCATAGACAAAGAGTGTGTTATTAGATGCCAAATCCCACACACACTCACCATTATGCATCTCAAAATGTATTATCATAAGATAGTTGCATGCATGAATATGTCTGTTGGTGATAAATATGATGATTGTCTAAATAAGAGGAACATGGGTTTAGAAAACTAACCTAGCAGGACCCATTTAACTATGGGTACCAAAAATAGAAACATATTTAAACCTGCAGGTACTTGGTCAGTCTGACCACACTAAGGAATGATGAAGCAGAAGACTTCAGTCAAGAAGACTCAACCAGCAGAAGGCTAAGGACAATTCAGAGATGATTCTGATAGAGTTCCTATCTATCCAAGCCTGTCCTTGAAGACCCTCTGAGCTAACCAGAATGGAGCTCACATGGCTGCTAATCCGTATATGGAAGCAAGCCATTCAGCCAAAGAAGGAATGGGTCTTATATGCTCAAAAGCCAGTCAAGAATGCTATATGGGAAGAATCCTCAAGGAAGTACACAACAGAAGATTATCGAGCATCATTCAAGAGGAACTTATTGCGAGAGCAGAACTTAACAAATGCAGGACTGTCAAAGGAGACTACGTTCGTAGTGCTGTCAAATGATCGTAGAGTTACAAATCCTGAAAATACTCATCTCTACAATACAAGGAATTCTAAGTAATGATGGAGATTCCAGTCAGAAGGAGATATGCAAGGCTACCTTCAAATGAACCTGAAGGAGAGGGAATCACATCTATCTGGAAAGACAGCGTCAACAACGGAGGAGCAGTGATCTGATTAAGGAATAACAACACTGATAAACTATGAAGAGATGTACCAGCTACAGAGTCCCAAAACTTTGTGTCTGATGAACCAAATGAAGATCCATAGTCAGTAGGAACGTCTCAAAATGTACTACTGATAACCCTTCATCCACCCAATCCATAATCGTGAAGAGCCAATGATCAAACATATGATCGTTGTGTAAAAGCAAGAGGATACCACGATTCCAGCAATGCAGATATCTAAAACTGGTAGAAGACCTCCCCATCAGAAAAGGTCTAATGAGATGTCATTGCAAATCATTGCCATAACATTTCATCTGGAAAGCACCTCAGGGACAAACCTGACCCGTAGCTCACTCTAAGAGGTTGGCCCTTCCTGAGCTACCTTATCTCAGAAGGAATGCTTGATCTAGTTCCTCTCAAAAGAACCAAGTCAGCCAATGATCGTAGTGTCGAGTTTGAAGAGAACTAAACGATTGCAGTGCAACCTCAACGATCGTAGTGCTTCCTCAACAATCGTAGCACAACCTCAATGATCGCAGAATACAACTCGACAATCGTAGTCTTACCAACGGGTATTTCAGTTCATAAGGAGCCTGAAGAATGAGACATCTGCTAAGCCATTCAAGTTGAGGAGATAAGTTTAAATACATTAGTGATTGAGCTATGCTGCATCAATGTAAGGATAGAAGTCAAAGCCATCCACTGCAGTATCTCTCAGAAGATGATCGTTGAATTATCAAAGTAAATCGTAGAGTCCATCGCTGACTTACCATGATACTCTACGAATCAAAAGGTCAACGGTCAAAGCCACGTCAATTAAACGTCTACTCTTCTACTAACTGAAAAGTTGTGGGGAGTTACAGCTCACTACTGGGCAACGTGCAACTAATGGAAAGTTGACACATCACTGAGTATGCAGAGTTAGAAGGAACTGCCATAAAAACGATTTCAAATCTGCAGACAGTTACCAAAAAGATATCGAACCTTTCTCCCTCCCATTTTCAAAACCCTAGAGAGCTTTTCAAGAGCAAAATCAATTTACCCTCCAGAGCCTTACCAAATCCCAGTCAGCCATCTCATATAAACCTCTCTAAATCAAACACCCACAGTCTTCAAACTACTCAAATGGAAAACTGGCAAGTTATCACCGGCATTCTACTCGGAACCAAATCGTTTGAGAAATCTGAGAAGAAGTTTAGAGACATTCTTGAACTCGTAAAGAAAGCTGGGTTTCAGAATGTCTTGAGACAAGTACTCATGTGTACATTGACCTAGTTAAAGAATTCTACTCAAACGTCTCCATAAACTCTAGAACTTTGTCTACCAAGGTTAAAGGTCAGACTCTGAAGCTGAAATCTTCTGACCTAAATCAATGCCTAGGTTTTCCTAACCAAGGGCTAATGAACCTTGAAGATGTCAACACTGAACAAGCAAAGGAGTTGATGGGGTACCAAAGAAACCCTAGTTTTAAAGACATGAAGAAGAAGGAGTTTCCTGAAGAATATGAGTTCCTAGCTGAATTTGTTAGAAAGTGCATACTGTGAAAAAACACTGCACGTGATACAATGATTGACCAACAGTTGAAGATAATGTCAGCTAAAGTTCTGAAGAAACAAATTGACTTTGGAGCTATCTTGTTCGATCAAATCTCCAAGTGGGTAGAGAAGGCTGAGAAGAAGAAATCCACTGAAAAGCCTCTGACCAAAGTATTTCATGGTAGGCTTTTGAGTATTATACTAAAGAAGAAGCTAGGAGGGAAAATTAAGGATGATAAGGGGGAAGCCTTGAATGTGCACAAAGTGATGTCTCCATAATTATTTGAGAACTGGAAGAAGAACCTCAAGGAAAACAAAAGCCTGACAGCTGGGAGCAGCAATAGAACCTCTGCAAAGAAGAGAAAGATAGTAGAGGCAGAGAGCTCTGAGTCTAATGATTCTGAAGCAGCAGAAATCACACCAGCAAGGAAGAAATTAAAAGTTGTGAAGAAAGCTGGTGATGTGAAGAAAGCCCAGGCCACACCAAGGAGAGTCTCCTCCTTGAACAAGGACAAAGAAGAAAAGGTCCTAACTGCTGAAACAACAAAGAAAAAGAAGCAAAGAAGTTGCTTCAAGGGCAGATTAAGAAGAAAGCTAAGGTGGAAGACACACCAACCTTAGCTTCCCAAAACAGTACATCTGCTGAAGAAAGGGACGTAGAGTCAGCAGAAGAAAAGGAAATAGATGCCAAGGTCCTGTTCCCACAGTCAACATCCAGCAATGAAAATGAAGCTGATGGGATGGAAGAAAGTGCAGCAATTGCTGACAAAGAAGAATGCTCAAGCCCCATGGCCAATCCTCAGAGCAGTCGCTCTGATGATGAAGGAGAAAATCAAGATGACCAAAATGCATCCCCAGATGCAACTGCCCCAACAAGTCTAGAGAATGGGTCAGACAATGCTGATCAAGAAGAAGAAGAGAATGCCCCCTCCAATCTAGAAAGCATTCATTATGACTCGTAAAGTGATGAGTCCAAGAAAGTAGGATCTATCCCTGCAAGTGCTGAACTCAAAAGAAGTCTGTCTGTTGAGCAAGAGGAGTAAGAATCTGAAGAAGAAGAAGAGTCTGTCTCTCCAATAGTTGAACCTTAATGAAGAAGAAAGAGCTACAGACTGCAAGCCCAGTTTTCCTTCAAAAGGAACAGTGGCCAATCAAATGCCATCGTTGAATTGAGTGATGATGAGTCTGTATCCCCGGAAGAAAGTGCTAATAATGAAACCGGCAGTGAAGAAGAAGAGTCTGAGGAAATGCTTGCTGAAGAAGGTTTTGGACATGAAATGCAACAAGAATGATTTTCTGCTGAAGCTGATCAAAACGGTTCCAGTTCTGGGAAAGAAGAAGTAGAAACTGACTCCAATTCTGAAGATGAGGAACAAGAAGGACCAGAAATCTACCCTGTCCTCTCACCTGGAAGATTCACCAAGAGAATAGTGGTAGAAGTTCCTAATGAACCATCAGAAACTCCACTGCTAGATGGGTAAACTATGGAGATGAGCAGCTCATAGTAGTAAGAATGACTACTTTTGACTTAGCCAAGAACTGGAACAATATGGAGCTAGATTGCTCAACCATTCTCTACAACCCTGATGATCTGCTGATGAGATGGTTCTTCCAGTGGATGCCATGGCTAAAGGCCTTTACTGAAGGAGATGAAAGCTACCTCAGCTGGTGTTACAAGACATTTCCAAGCATGGAACTGGTAGCCCAAAACTTCCCAAGGGTGAAAAGTTATGTCACAAAAATGATAACAAACCAGCCTCACTTCAAGGTCTATCAACAAGCTGGAAATCTCTATATCCCCTACGATTGTAGAGTGGATTCTGAAGGAAGAAGAGTCGTGACCAAGGACCTGATCGTAGAGTCTATTCACTCTACCGCTGAGGATGTTCAAGCCCAAAAGCAGAAGCCTCCTTATACTCAAGCACTACTATCAGACACTCCATCATCCTCCACAAGCAATTGGTACTCCATGATTTTTTAGATTATCCAAAGCTTTGAAAATCTGTCCAAAGATGACGATCGTAGAGTCCAATCCATTGCTCAACTTGAAGCTGCCAACCAAAAGAATCAAACTACTTTTGAGCAGGAACTACTGAATAGTTCTGATGATCTAAGCAAGAAGATATCTATGCCCATTGAAGAATCGTAGAAGAAGATAGCAGCATGAGATGATTCCTTCCAGCACAAGCTTCAAACTATCTTGGTTGATGTATCTCTCAAACTCCAAGAGAGAGATAACATCTATCAGAAGGCCATCCAAGATCAAAAGGCTAAAGCTCTACAAGTTCAGAAGGCAAATGAAGAACAAATCCAAGCCCTCTCTGACAAGATTGACGACCTGAAGCAGTCCTTCTCAGTGCAACTTGAGCTAGGCCAGCAAGAACTAAAGTTTGAAGTTGCCAACTCCTCCTACCTGATGGAGTAGCTTATGTCCAACATGGAGCAGCTCTCTCAAATGATTGATGACAAAAAGGGGGAGAAAAAGAGGTATAGAAAGAAGAGGAGCAAGAGGCATTCAAGAAAGAGCAAAGGGTTAAGGGAGAAGAAGTCAAAGAAGAAGAAAGCAGCTGCAATTAAAGAGTCATCATCTGAGGGGGAGCCAGAAGATGATGATAACAAGATTGCAAAGACTGAGGGGGAGCATGATCAGAAGTATGCTAAAGGGGAGCAAGAGAAAAAAGACCAATTAGATTAGTAGCTGATCAACAAGCATCCTGGAAACACACATGGAGCCAAAGAGGTACATCTCTAACTTGTTAGGAATGTTCTGGATCCAGGATGTAGAATGCCTTAATGTATAAATTGCCATATCAATATAAATGACATTCATGATTATCTGTTTAGAAATACAGCTGCTCACTGTATATAAGATTCATTCATAACATGCATATGCACTTATTGTTTTTGTCATAATTAAATAGGGGGAAATTGTCAAGAATAAACATGTGAATGATATTCCTATTTAATATATGATTTGATTATGATATATATATGAATGAATATACAAGTATGCTTGCATTAAGAAAAGCTTTAAAGTCCTTTGATAGATAATAGAAATATATGTACAAGGACTTAGAATGAATTGATCAAATATGTTAGGTTGATCCTACATAAGCAAAACAGCTTTGTAAACTCCTTAAAAAGAAATGATGTACAAGGACTATAAATATAGAAAGATCAAGCTTGTTAGGTTGATCTTATGATGTAATAGATAGACTTGTCTGATCGTCGTACACTGCACCAGAAGTTGTAGTCTGCCAGGTGAGTCAAGGTTAACTCGAGAGCTATCGAGGCAGAATAGGAGTATGCAAGATAGTAGATCTCGGAGTTTGTAGACTGTTAGGGGAAGAGAAGAAGGATCGTAGTGTATCCAGTAGAGCTTCCTCGAGATCGTAGTGTACTGAGGAAGTCATGTTCAGAATCGTAGAGACAGCCTGCCTACGAGCCGAACGGTCATCTGCCGAAGCCAAGACAGAAATGTGGACTACACATAGAGTCGTAGAGTCTAGTGATACCAAAGCCAAGTCAAGGATAGTAGATCACACTCTGAGTTCGTAGAGTCTATCGATTACATGTAGAGATCATAGTCAAGCAAGATCAGATTAAGACAACAAGCAAGGAAGAAATTGTAGAGTGTTAAGATCATATCTCGGGTTCGTAGTGTCTGTACCAGCCGAAGCTGAATCATAGAGTGCAGAACTACGACCTCAACAGAAGTGCTCACAATGCCAAGGATGAATCGTAGAGCATACACGGTTCTCAACAAATGAGCACTCCCAGAATATCCAAAGGTACGAAGCCTCTGGTTGGCACTGCAAAGATGCATTCCACAATAAGGGAACCAGAGAGCACTCAACGAATGGCATGCAGGCTAAGCAGTAGAACTAACACCAACCCAATCAGCATCAAGATTGAGTTGAAAGGTCGTTTGAGATGAAGTCTTCCACAAGATGATCCAAAGAAGACTTCAGCAGCTGACTAAGGAAAGTCAGCTAATGCATTAGCTATCAAGTGAACAGAAGACAACGATCTTGGAAGCAACCAAGATCGTAGTATTTGCCAAATAAAGAAGTAACTGATGGAAGGTGAACCGAGATACTGGTCAGCCTCTGAATAGCAAGGCTAAAGTGATTAAGTGCAGGGTCAGTTCATTGATGATAAGTGAACGGGAGATCACAAGGAGAAAGCAAACTGGTCGCGCCATAAATCTGAAGTGTTTTTATATTCAGAAGGGGACCAGAGCAAGGAATTAGGCCATCAGTCTCTGAGAACAGTCGAAGCGAATAGAAGTTTTGAAGCACTGCATAATACAAGGAAGAGGTGTTCTACAATGAAGATCCAATCAACACTCTTCTAGATCGTAGTGTTAACTCTACCAGTCAATGAGCAACACTCAACAAGACACTATGATCAAGTCCTTGAAGACGTGCATTAGAATCATAGAGTTCGAATAACTGAAGACTGAAGCATTGACAAAGGTTCAATCTGAAGGGTAATATTCAGACAAGAGCTTATTGAGAGCATCGATGCAATAGGACAACCTCTGACCGAGAAATCAGAAAGTGGTAATAAAGTCTTCGACCTGCCCAAGACATTAAAGTGATACATCTGACAGGGTAGGTGAAACAGTAGACTGCAGCGTCAAAAAAAGTATGACAAGTCACATCAAGCAGTCTACCTCAAGCAATTCGAGATCTGTGAAGATATTTGAATAGCCTTCAACGGCTACTTTCCAACGGAATGATTGGGAAGGAGTATGAATTAGAAAGAGCTTCAAAGATCAAAGGCTGCTGGAGTTGCCGAGCTTGGAGAGAAGGTGGACTGATCTAAACCACGTAAGATAGTGAGTCCGAAGGCTCACTCTACGATCCACCAAGAATGATCGGGGAGGGTTTTGTTCTCTTTTTTGACTATTTTCCTATGTTTTCTCAAGTTAGGCATACGTGGCTCGAACTCAGGCTCCGTATATAAAAATTGAGTCCCGTCAGTTGTAACGTGTGTCTATTGCCTATGCGGTGCCATTGCCTGTGTTTGCGTGTCGTTTTGACAATTGAGGCGAATTTTGGTCTCTTTTTCGACTATTACTCTAAGTTTTCTCAAGTTAGGCGTATAGGGCTCGAACTAGGGCTCTGTATATCAGAATCGAATCCCGTGAGTTATAACACATGTCTATTGCTTATGCGGTGCTATTGCTTGTGTTTACGTGTCGTTCGGACGACTGGGGCGGGTTTTGGTCTCTTTCTTTGACTATTTTCCTATATTTTCTCAAGTTAGGCATACAGGGCTCGAACTCGAACTACGTATATCAGAATCGAGTCCCGTCAGTTGTGATGCATCTTTATTGCCTATGCGGTGCTATTGCCTGTGTTTGCGTGTCATTTTGATGACCGAGGTGGGTTTTGGTCTCTTTTTTTACTATTACTCTAAGTTTTCTCAAAGTAGGCGTACGGGGCTCGAACTCGGGATTCGTATATCAGAATTGAGCCCATCAGTTGTAATGCGTGTCTATTCCTTATGTGGTGCTATTTCCCGTGTTTTCATGTCGCTTTGATGACCGAGGCTGGTTTTGGTCTCTTTTTAGACTATTATTCTAAGTTTTCTCAAGTTAGGCGTATGAGGCTCGATCTCGGGCTTCGTATATCGGAATTGAGTCCCATTAGTTGTAATGCATGTCTATTGCCTACGCGGTGCTATTTCCTTTGTTTGCATGTCGTTCGGACGATCGGGGCGGGTTTTGGTCTCTTTTTCGAATATTTTCCTAAGTTATCTCAAGTTAGGCGTACATGACTCGAACTCGGGCATCGTATATCAGAATCGAGTCCCATAAGTTGTAATGCGTGTCTATTGCCTATGCGGTGCTATTGCCTATGTTTGCGTGTCGTTTCGATGACCGAGACAGGTTTTTGTCTCTTTTTCGACTATTACTCTGAGTTTTCTCAAGTTAGGCGTACAAGGCTCGAACTCGGCCTCCGTATATTAGAATCGAGTCCTGTCAGTTATAACACGTGTCTATTGCCTGTGTTTACGTGTCGTTCGGATGACCGGGGTGGGTTTTGGTCTCTTTTTCGCCTATTTTCCTCAGTTTTCTCAAATTAGGCGTACGGTGCTCGAACTCGGGCTCCGTATATCGGAATCAAGTCCCATCAGTTGTAACACATGTCTATTGCCTATGCCGTGCTATTTCTTTTGTTTGCATATCATGTTGACGACCGAGGCAGGTTTTGGTTTCTTTTTCGACTATTACTCTAAGTTTTCTCAAGTTAGGCGTATGGGGCTTGAACTCGGGCTCCGTATATTGGAATCGAGTCCCGTCAGTTGTAACGCTTGTCTATTGCCTACGCGGTGCTAGTACATGTGTTTGCGTGTCGTTCGGATGACCAAGGCAGGTTTTGGTCTCTTTTTTGACTATTTTCCTAAGTTTTCTCAAGTTAGGCGTACGAGGCTCGAACTCGGGCTCAGTATATCGGAATGGAGTCCCGTCAGTTGTAATGCATGTCTATTGCCTATGCGGGTCTATTGCCTATTTTTGCATATCCTTTCGACGACTAAGGCGGGTTTTGGTCTCTTTTCGACTATTTTCCTAAGTTTTCTCAAGTTAGGCGTACGTGGCTTGAACTCGAGCTCCGTATATCGGAATCGAGTCCCGTCAGTTTTAATGCGTGTTTATTGCCTAAGCAGTGTTATTGCGTATGTTTGTGTGTCGTTCGGACGTCCGGGGTGGGTTTTGGTCTCTTTTTTGACTATTTTCCTAAGTTTTCTCAAGTTAGGTGTACGGGGCTCGAACTCGGGCTCCGTATATCGGAATCGAGTCCCGTCAGTTGTAACGCGTGTCTATTGCCTATGTTTGCGTGTCGTTTCGATGACCGAGGCGAGTTTTGTGCAGTCTAACTAGCTAATTACTAATGATGAACTTTACCCACACCAATATATATATATATATATATATATATATATATATATATATATCAACCAAGTGTGCGGTCTATATATCCTTGTAATCATCTAAATCTCATACGTGCGTACAAAAAACACAGTAATTAATGCTAAATATATACCACTACTACTACCACATGCCTGTCTAAATATATACCACTACTACTACCATATGCCTGTGTTTGCGTGTTAACTAGTTATTTGACAGTTTATATAAGCATTATAATTACAAATAAGGAAATACATCAATAATAAGTTTTATATGTCGAATATACGGAGGAAAGATGTTGGCCAAGACAATTGCACATACACGGATGGCCTCCTCCCGGACTACACCAATGAGGTCGTCAGCGGCAGTTGTAGGATCTATGGAGCTGTGGACAACCTCCTGAGCAAGCTGGTAGACTCGCTCTCGTGATGGTGTGCCTGACTGCACGACACTGCTCGCCATGCACCCCTCTATGATCCGCCTGAAGAAGTCGTCAGATAATGAAGGGCCGGTGCCTGATCCACTCGCACCACTACCTCCGGTGGGTGGGCGACATCGAGATCTTACAGCAGGAAGTATAGTATAGGCTGGGACACGGGGAATGCCCACAACTCTACCCTTCTTCGGCCCCCTATAGCCTGCAGCCAGTCCTCCATCTCCTCGTCCTCATGCTCATCATCAGCCAATTGAGTGTCACCTCTCTAGCTACTTCGAACCACTGAAAGGTCCTCGAACCGTGTCTAAAAAAACACAAAAATAGGTGAAAAGCAAGTATTATACAAAAAAAATACAAAAGAATTTCAAAGCCATCAAATGCATACTAAATAAAATAATTAAATTATTTACCGCAATGCGCTCTGCCTCAGGTAAGATATAACCACCGTCACCTTTGTTCTGGTGAGCGTGCCACCAAAACTCGAGGCAGGAAGGTCAGTGCTTTAGACACACCTCGAGTCTCTCTCTATAGAGGTCGTATGACTGACTCCTACTATAGTGTGGGAGACGAATCTGCTGTCGGGCAGCTGTACGTTGTGCCGACATCTTCTTGAACGCCTTGCCCTCCCAAATAAGGCACATCTGCTCCCACACCGCAACACCAATGAAATCTAGCCGAACATCTCTAAGTGTCTGTCCATCCGCCATCTTGGTATGGGCCTTCTTCTTCTAGTCGTAGACCCACTTGTGCCAATTCATCTCGAGATACTTCCCAAGAACAGTGCTGCCTTGGGCTTCTTGCCCATCCTCGAAGTGATAATATCTGTGCAGTACAACATATGAATATCATCAGTTACTTAGTAGACAACATAAAGCAAATCGGTAAATAAATGAATGACTACAACACAAATTAAAACTAACATATAAATGAATGACTTCTTACCCTAAACTCAGCAATAATCAGACCACATGTGCGGTCATCCACATCCGCCCACCTCATCCACGGGCTAGAGAATTGGTTGCGGATGATCCCAAGAAACGTTTTCCTTGGCGTCGCGTCAAGGATACTAAAATTGAAATGATTAAATTTGCAAATTACAAAGAATATATAAGAACTAAATAATTAATACAAACATAATGTTAAATATGAAATTACCTAGTAGTCCCGACACGACATATAAGCGGCGCTTGGGGGGATTCCCTAAATATCCACGTGCTAGTCCCCGCGGAGGCCTACGTCGATCACCTATGTAGTGAAATACAAAAATATTTATATAAACAAATATAATGTCAATATTATATAAAATTAAAAATAATAAGATGTATAACAACAAAATAAGTAATTATACCTGATGATCTAGCCTGATCATCACCAGCACTACCTCCATGGCCTGAACTACCAGCACGCCCACCACGATCGTCATGTGGTATACGCGTCATATCTGTATCTATACTTGCAAATCATCATCAAGAGGATAACATACAGATACAACTAAAAGGATACAACATAAATATCAGAATCGTCATGCACATGCAACTAAAAGGAGACAACTATTACATTTGAATACAACTAAAAGGACATAAAGAGTACATACTCCTAATCATTTATATCATCAAAGTCATCAATATCAGAATCGTCATCTTCGAGCAGTAGATCTTCACTATCGTTGTCATCACCATCTTCGTTATCCTCAACGATTTCTTCAATTATATCTACCTCCTCAACAACCTCGTCTTTACTTTTAACAGTGGCAACATCATCCTCTTCTTCACTAGACTCACTAATAATTGTCACATCAGCAGGTGTGACACTAGTAGACTCGACTTATAAAGGCTCATCGTCTAGACGAGGAGCTGTGCCTTGAAAACCACAGGCTTTGGTGGTTATAACAGCATGTCATGGGCTTGCAGGAGTTTTAACACTCCACGCGTAGTACACCTGTGTTACTTGACTTGCTAAAATAAAAGGCTCGTCCATACCAGTCATGAGTTAGTTTTGACTTAACGTTAACAGTCACCCGTCCATATTTTTTATCTACTTTAACTCCATTCTCAACATCAAACCAATGACAATTGAAGAAAACTAATTCTTTATGACCCCAATATTTGAGAACGACAACTTCTAGCAAACGTCCATACCAATCATCCTAAATGTTATCGTAGCAGCTACCTTTCACCACAACACCAGAATTAATAGAAGTGACTTCCCCAATATCACAACACTTATATCTGTAACCGTTGACAATGCAGCATGTATAAGTATCTACAGATCTTTCAAGGCCGTCGGCTATAAGCTTTAGCCGATTGTCAGCTAACTCATCTATGAGGACCTAATGTACATTAACACAACATATTCTAAAGTTAATTACGCCATAATAATAAATCTATGATGGTAGATTCATTAAACTTGTAAAGGATAGACTTACATGATCTTTAAACCATTGCACAAATTGTCCATTTCTCAAATATTGCAAATCCCCGTCCGATATACTCGGATTCGCTTCACGTACTTCAGCATCATATTGACTGCAACACAGTTATATACTTAATATGTTTGTAAAGGAACTTGACATAGTTACACCAGACATATATAGTTATGACTACTTACTTAATGTATGACGCTACTTCATTCATGTTGACAAGTGCATAAAATGTGGTAGTTGCATACTCACTATCGGTCAAGAATCGCCTTTTTTTATCGCCAAATGAGCGTACAGGATGACTAAAGGCCGTTAATTCTCCATTTCCTCGTGTGCAACAGCTTCATTCCGACGTAAGCAATTTTGCTTCGTCAAAACATTCGGCTCAAAGTACAACTAGCAGAAATTAACAAGTTCCTCCATAACATAGCTATCAGCAATTGACCCCTCTACATGGGCTCTATTCTTAACCTTTTGCTTTAGACGCCGCATATACCTATGTGATATATAGATTAGCAAAAAGGAATTCTAAGTTTACCATATTAAAAACATCAATGTCATTACCTCTCGAATGTATACATCCATCTATATTGCACGGGACCGCCAAACTTTGTTTTGTATGGCAAGTGAATAGGCAAATGCTCCATTAAATCAAAAAATGATGGAGGGAAGATCATTTATAACTTGCACATTATTTCCATTATCTGCCTCTCTATTTTATCTATGTCTTTGAGCTGGAGCTCCGTCAAGCATAGATCTATGAAGAAATTAGAAAGCTCTGTCAGTGCTTCAACCACACGTTTCGGTAACAAGTCCATAAATGCCATAGGGATCAACTTCTGCATGAATACGTGACAATCATGACTTTTGAGACCCCAAAACTTCAGCTCTTTGACTTTACAACACCTTGCTATATTCGAAGAATATCCATCTGGGAGCTTCAGTCCACTGATCCAATTACATATCAATATCAACTGTTCCCTGATCAAAGTATATTCAGCTTTAGGCGTTACCATCTTACTACCCTCCTGATACAGCCACAGATCTTCCCTAATGTTCATTTCTACCAAATAAAGTCTTGACTTGTTGTTGTCCTTTGTTCTAACACTAGCATCTAGGACTGTATAAAAATGTTATCAAATATGTTCTTCTCAGTATGCATCGGATCTAAACAATGACGGATGGAAAGTGTAGCCCAATAAGGCAGGTCAAAGAACATTGATCTGTGTGTCCAGTTGTGAACCTTGCCATAACCATAAGCTCGCTCCAATCTGTGATTCTTCCCTGGAGGTGGAAACTTCAAATGACTAATCCAACTCAACACTGCTGACCCAGAAAGATGGCCAGGCACTTCACGTTTCTCTATTTTTTGATTGAATTGTCTACTCATCCGTCGATAACGATGTTCAATTGGCAAAAACTGTCTTGATGTTGAAAAGAAACTCATTCCCCCCCCCCATGTTTGAGCCGCATAGCTTTAACTGACCCCATGCACACGGGACATGACAAGCCCCTGTGAGTCGACCATCCACTAATCATTCCTAATGCCGGGAAGTCATTTATTGTCCACAGTAAAGCTGCCCTCATGTCAAAGTTCTGCTTAAGAGATACATCATAAGTTTGAACCCCTTTTTCCCACAACATCTTCAACTCATCAACTAACGGCCTGAGGTATACATTGATGTCTTTACTCGGACTCTTATCACTCGAAATTAGTAAAGGCATGAACATATAGGGATCTTTCATGCACATCGAAGGCGGGAGGTTATACACCACAATAATCACCGGCCAAGTTGAGTGTGGATTTGTGTAAGGCCCGTTAAACGGATTAAATCCATCCGTAGCAAGTCCAAGCCTAACATTGCGAACCTCTTCAGCAAACGAGGGGTGCTTGTTATCAAAAAGTTTTCCCTCAAGCCCATCTGCCGGGTGCGATAGTTGACCTTTAACCATGTCCCGTGTAGAGTGCCACCTCATATCCTCGGTGGTATATGTTGACATGAACAACCACTGAAGCCTTGGGGTAATGGGAAAGTAACGTAAGATCTTTCTCGGCACGTCTTTTCCCTTTTTCTTGCGTTGTTCACAAATATCACATGACCTCTTATCTTTATTGACATCACCGTAATAAAACATACAGTCATTCTCACAAGCATCAATCTTCTCATACCCTAGATTGAGCCTTTTGACCATTTTCTTCACATCATAGTACGACTCCGGTCATGCTTAACAGTTCATTAAAACCTCTCTCGCTACAGTCATGCTCATTCTTAAAGTGTAAAAACCTAGTCACGACAGATAAGACGGTGTGCTTTTCGCGCCCGTCATACAGTGGCATCGCTGCTTCATGCAATAACTCATAGAAACCCTTAGCCCCATCATTCGACTCTTGCTCCACGCTACTGCAATCCCTGTCTGTATTCCACTGGAAGTATGAACCAACAACTTCGACTATCATGTTAGTATAGTCAAAGGTTTCGTCACATCTGGATTTCGATTCTAATTATTGTTCATCCAACCAGGTTTCCCCATGATAGACGTGACAACCCAAAAATTTATAAAATCTTAAATGATTAGAATAAAGGTTAAAGAATAAAACCCAGAAGAGAATTTGAGGATTTATTTAAAATTTTTAAGAAGAAACTATATGGTTTCTCAATTGAATAAGAATAAAGAAATATGGGTTACAAAATTCCAAAACCCTAGAAATGAATTAATATGTACTTCAAAGAATATCAAGAATAAAGTATTATGATACCTGTGAAATTTGATGTGAATTGAATAAGTATAAAGTCGTTAGTTAATACGATTAGCAATATGAAGGGAGTAATTTAAAACTCAAAATTTGAGTTAGAGATAGATTTTTAAAGCACGGACTGCTCGGTTGCGTCCGGAACGTCAAGTTTAGTCAGAAAGGACAATAAACACAAAATGTTTAAATGTTGACTTTTGGCCAAAGTTAATTTTATGGAGAAAAGTCAAAATTAGTTTGAGAAGTGAAATATGTTATGATTAAATAAATATACATTATATAATGTGAGTACATTTATTTTGTATATAAAAGTGAATTAAGAATTAAGTTTTATAACCTAATATATATATTAGGTGTGATAATTAAATAACCTAAGAGGTTATAATACGAGAGAATATTATTATATAAATATATATACTAACATTAAGATATTTATTTTATATATCTCAATTAATTAATTTTATAACCAAGTCTAATTGGGTTATGAAATTAAAAAGACATAAGTAAGGAATTTAATTTCTAGTGTGAGAAATAAAAACCCTAATTAAATGATTAGGGTAAAATCGAATTAAAAGTATTGGACTATAATGATATCATAGCCCAATAATTTAAATAGAGTCCAAGAGAATTAAATTTAATGGACTAAGAAAGTTATAATATTTAAACGAGCCTAATTAATTAATTAAGCATGTGACTTATAGATAAAGTGACTAAGGGCGATTAAATTATTTAATTTAGCCCAATATATTATGCATGTGACAAGTATTATATTGACCCAATTTAATTAGGGTTGAAAGCCAAGTTAGTTTTTGTTAGTAAGTAAAACAAGTAAATTGCTAGCTCAATGGAATTAATTAAGGGCCCAAACTAGGCTCACTTGTGGGAGAATAATAATATTAAAAATTATATTAAGTTAAGAGATATATTTTTATTATCTCAAGTTATTAATTTTATAACTTAATTAAAACAAGTTTAGTTGAGTTATAGAATTTAATGTACAAGAGTGATGATTTAAATTCTAAATATTTGGAATGAATACCTAAATTAAATATTTAAGGTGGGATAAGATGGAAATGATTGGACTATGTAAATATTACATGGCCCAAAAGATTAATTAAAAGCCCAAAAGATTAAATAAGTGACCCAATTTTTAAAACCAATTAGTTATGAGAACATTTTGAGCATTCAATAAAGTAATTAAATAATAATAATTATATGTGGCAATAAGAAGGCCAAAGGGCCGGTTAAAAAAGAAAAAGAAAAGAGAAGGATCAGATATTAGAGAAAAGAAGGATAAGAAAAGAAGATAAGGATAAGAAGGAAAGAAGAAAGAGAGAGAAAAAGAAAAGAAAAAGAAGAAAACGTGAAATAGAGAGAAAAAGATGAGAAGATCGGCAGCCTTGGAGGAGATGGGGAGGAGAGGGAAGACCATCTATGGAAGAAGGAAGAAGAAGAAAGGTATAAAATTACTTTTCCTAAGCTTTACTTTCTTCATTTATTTTTGGTAATTTGATTAAAGGGTTTTTTTTTGATTTGGATGTATAAAACCCTTTAATTTATGTATTTTTCATGGATTCAAGTATGGATCTATCCATAATGGGTGTTGATTTGGTTTGAATCAAAAAGAAAATAAAATTTAATTTTTCTAGTTTATGAAACCTAATTTTTGGGTGCTTTGAAAATCCACTGTTTTTGATCTATGCATTATTTTTTCGATCCGTCGAAGAGAGGTGCTAGATATATGTGTTGACTAGTAAACCCAAGTGGTAGAACTTAAAAATCACGTTTTTAAAAGTCGTGGTGTGGATTTTGGTCAAAATAGTCCCGTTTTCTTAAAACTGTTTTGGATCAGTCTGAAACGAGGGTATTTTCGTCCACTTTTTATGCTTTAAAAATTCCGGAACAATTTTTAGTGTTAAAATCAGACGATATGAAGGTTGTGTAAAAATGTGAGAATTCTTGGCCATACGGTTTGAGAGTTATGGATTTTACGGTGAAGGGATATTTGTATGAAGCCACCCAAATAACTCTCTTTGTATAAGTCCAAAAATTACAAAATATTTACTGGAAGTACATGTGTATAATAGGAACATACTGTATAAATTTTAGAATGTTTGGAGTTAATCTCGACTTATGAAAAATCTGAGAATATTTGGCTATTATGGACTATTTAAATATAGTAAATGGATTTTAAAAATTCCGGGAAAAATATATGTTCAATATGGAACTATATTCTGTCAAATCTCAGAAAAGAAATTATTTTGGGACTGATTTGGTATTTTTCATCTAAATGATGATAAAAGGATAAATAGATTAAATTAAATATATGATGTCCAAAAATATAAAAAATATGATTTATGACTTGAGACCCTTGAGCATGGCTTATGCAGATTTTTGATGAAGTTTTGGGTCGGGTGTGAAGTGTTGTGTTGTTTATGGATATTGTTTAGTAATGTGATTAATGACTTAAATTATTTTTATATGACTAATAATATTGGATTAAGATATTATTAGTAGTATTTGACTGTAATGTTTTTAAAATATTAATAACCTTAGCGTAAAATATTATTACATAATTAATAATATTCAACGGGAGATTAAAATAAGATATTTATGTTATTTTTCAATATAATTGTTGAATTTGGTATTCAATGAACTAGGTTATGCTTGTAATAGACTAAAATTAGAATTCAGAGTGCTGAATTGAATTTTGGATTACTGAAATGGTTTCAGTCTACTGAAATATTTTGTGGTCTGCTGAAATAGTAATTTCAGGATGCTGAAATATAATCCGGTTTACTAAAATGATATTTCAGTTTACTGAAAGGTTATCTAGCTTACTAAGATAACATATAAAGGGAAAACTTATATGTATAAGCTATAAGCTATAAGTGATGAAAAGATTATCAAAGTGTAATGATAATACTACGACTAAGGTGTAATGTCTAATACTTAACTTTGTGAGTGGAGGTTAGACAAGTTAATATAAGATGATGAGATTATATGTAAGTAAATGAATATGGTGTTAAGATTATCTAATATGTGACTACGTGATTAAGTGTTAGATAGTATTATGAAATAAGGTATGATATACTAATTGAAAGATCAATATTATACCTGATAGGTCTTTTCAATAAAGAGAATAAATTAAATTGCGTAGCAGTAATCGACTATGCAGACAAGTTTCATTAACTCAAACTCGGGTTATATTTCAAAATATGTTAGTGAATGATTATTGATAATTATTCATGTCTAAACTGATTATTGATTAGCACTTAGTGCATGTTGCATATGTTCATCAGGTATGAAAGGCTGATCACCTTCATTACCATAAGGTTCAGTTAAACTGTTCATGGTCATTGTTGACCTTCAAACATTATTGATTCAGTCATTCAATTATTGACATCTTGATTCATGTTCCTTCATAATTATTAAATTGTTGAAAACTTGAAATCTTATTATTCTTTCAATCATGATATATCTTTATTGAATTTAAACTTGTTGGGCAAAGTAGTTGCCCACCCTTGTTATATCATGATAATAAATTTCAGATAAAGGCGAAGGCTTAAAGAAAGATATAGACAAAAGAAAAATACAGTAATAGATTGTTATAAGAATAACTATTTAGTTATCTTATTGTAAACCTTTGTAATTTTGATTGTATGTATTCAGTTAAGGTTAATAAACCTGGAAAAATGTTATAGAATTATGTAAAATAAACAATATATGTTTATTTGTTCCGCATTAGCTGATAGAATATGTATGATGATGAAGTATCGTAACGTAACAAGTCCATGGTTCTTGGGACCTAGATTTGGGGACGTCATAGTTGGTATCAAAGCCGTAGGTTATAAACCTTAGGTAGGGGTACCTTAGGCTATAATCGTAGAGATGATAAGGAATAAACTCAGATCGAGTTTAAGTGATAAGAAATGAATTTATGAAATTCATTATTAAGTAAAGAAGAAGATAAAGAAGATTCAAAGAAGAATCTTGAAGGGTTATAAAGATAAGAATCTGGAGTTACCTGAATCCAGTAATAAAGATGACATGTGTAAATAAAATCATAATATAATATGATTAAAGAGAAGAATAAGAAGATCGTAATATAAAACGATCATGAGTATAAGGAGAAATGATTACGAAATAAGATCACGAGGTGATCAGATTAAATTATTGAATAACATATGATATGTTAAGTGATTGGTATGATATAGCTTGACGCTATAAAGAGAAAGTACTATGAAATGGTACAATGTAAACTCAGAAAAGAGTGGTAAATGTTAAGATACAGATTAATGAAAATTCGTATTAAGAAAAAAGAAAGTTAGAATTGTGTAGGATTTTAATTGAGGACTCAAGTTAGCAGCTGAGTTGTATGATTCCTTGTATGGGCAGGGAATTTGTACTTAGTTTTAGAAACACTTAGCTTCCTGATCGATATAGTGGTTAGGTTGACCAATTCTTTGTATAGGCGGGGAATTGTCCGTTTAGCTTCCTATATTGATTAGTGGTCGAGTTTGGTTTGACAACCACTTAGTTTCTTACATTGATAATCATTGGAACCTGATGTCGTGCTATTTGCTATATGCATGATGAGAAGGTGACTCTTTTCTCATGTGTATAAGGAATAGGTAGAGAATATAAGGTTAGTTGCGAGTTCTTAAAGCTCATACTTATTTTAAGTTCATAACTCATAATCATATGATATGTTTTGAACCTCTCAACGAATGGACGCCTATGGTCTTTCTAGGATAAGTTCTTAAACCCATATAATTGTGGCAAGTTACTGAACTCCTATCAGTGGCTACCCTATGTTCCATCCAACTTCGATCAACATACATCTCGAACAACTGTCTGCTATATGTATGGAAAGTTAGACAAACACAATCAATTCTCCAAGTTAATGTATATGCAAGCTTATGAGTTTCCTAACTTCATCTCCCACTCTAACGGGTTAGGCTTCTATCTCATTCCCGGATGTGTCGCCTCACTGATGCCAACAACTTGAACACATCTTTAAATTTTTCAGAAATTTCAGCAACACCTCCCCATGGTCTTCAAGTACACGAAATAGACTAACACATCGTAGTCTAAATATGCACCCGAAGAACATCAAGAGATATATACTGACCGAAAATTCAAAAAATATAAAGACATGCACAAGTCGTTAACACCGACCTAAGTGAGATCGAAACATACAAGAACAATCCTAAAACGGGGACTATTTGAGATTCACTCCTACTAAGTGAATCTCAAACGGGTTTCTAAGCTTCCTAAACTATATGAAAATATACACATGTCAAGTCACATGGAATAACTACATAAATGAAGTCAATTTTCATATATTATAGTGCTCAAGTATTCTTCTAGAAATTTTCATTATCATTGTTCACAAGACATTACAACGATTTTGCATCTATTTGTAATCCGTAAACCATCATGTAGTGAAGGCATTGCTTCATTTGTTGTTATAGTAAACTCTGAGTCCGTGTCCAGCCGGACATTCCATCCGAGTCCGTGTAACATACAATATAATAATACTCCATATACAGTAAGTGCGACAGTAATGGTTTAGACGATACAGTGTGCTAACGTAATAAACCAAAACTTTCAAGCAGTCATAGAAAAATTAACTTCTAGATCAAGTGAGTTTATTTACATCCAATTTCAAAAACAGCATCCCATTAAACCAAACAACTATCAACGTATAAATTTTTCTAGTTATTTTGGTAATAATATGCAAAGTAGGGATGCACTTTTTTTAGATAAAAGGAAGAAAAAAAATAAGACCCCAAGTGTTTCTTAATTTGTTTCAGACACAGAAAATCTATTATGAAATATTATCGAATCATGTAATCATAAAAATAATAAAAGTAAAAAACTAAACAATCATAATGCATGAACAAAGACAAACACTTAAACTGAAGATTCCACCACTAATACAAACACTTGGATAGGGAAAATAAACATGATATGGTTAAGAAAATACTAACTAATAAATTCATTCTATATACTATGAAAATATTACCAGTTAAAGGTTTGTTTGGCATAATTGGACATTTTTATTTTTACTTTATTTTTGTTAAAATTCTTTTTAGAACAATTATCATGTTCAAAACAATGTCCTTAAGAGTACTATATCCTCATTTTTCACTACACATTTCAGATAGAAATAACTAGCATGGCAATAAATATCACATTTGTTACAACAACAATACTTTTTGAGGGCATACATATACTATGAATTTGTTAACATCAGTACAATATCAATTGCACTTGATAGAAGCAACAAATTGCAGCAATGAGAAAAACGAGAGATGAAGATATATGTACTTACAAGCTTGAAGTTGTCGCCTAATTCTCCTCCCAAATTAGCAGCAACTAGTCCATTAAACAACAAAGAATCACAAATAAAATAATTTTTTGGCAAAAATTAACTCAAACATTTTTCGAAACTAAAAAATTAAATTTGGGAGAAAAAAGTCACGACAGATGAAACCCTTACCTTGCAATTTCGAAAAAATCAGACAGAAAAGGGATGAGATGATTATTCAGAGATAATGGAGAAGAAAGCTTCTACCAAACCCATATGCTTGAGCAGAAAAAATTAGAAGAATTTAGGAAGAACCCAACTCATTCAAATGAATTTGGGAAAACCCAACTCAGTCAAACGGCTCAAACTCAAACAAACAAAGCCAATTTGGAAAGAAACTGAAACTAATTTTGGAAGAAACCAGACAAGAAATCGATGTTTGGAGAAGAGGAAGGAAGAAAAAGCGCGAACGAAATTTTTGTACAAAAATGAGAGACTGCCGTCGAGGTCAGGGTTAATAAAATTAAAACCTCATTCTCGACGGGAACGTCGTCATTAATAACACCGTCGATACTTTGTCATTCGCGACGGCACTGCCATCGCCAATAATACTTTCCCTGTCGCCCCCTTTATTTCCCTCCCCCGCGTTATTTACATGCCAAAAATAACTCATTACCGACGACAGAATTATCTTACCGATGGACTCCCGTTGACACCCATAGCACTTTTGAAAGGAACCAATACATTAACGACAGGCGTCATTATTGACGGGGTGGTCGTCGCCAATGAGGTTAATCTCGACGGCATATACGTCATCGGCAATACTACCGTCAGGGCATCAAGCGCCCCATTCAAGTTCCCTGTCAAACAGGGACAGTCGGACTGGGTTATACTGTTATTTCTAGTCACAGGAATCCTCATAAGTACAAACAGATTCCTTCAGCTTCAGCCACACGACAATTATCTTCACCTACAGTTCCTAAGCTTACACGGTCTCCGGTAAAGGTGCTTGCCCATGTAATGGCTATGTTATTTCCTAAACCGATATTGGTAAAGGGGAAAGAAGTCTTGGTTCCAAATCCTGAAGTTGAAGAAGAGGAACGAAAACTTAAACACGACATCGTAAGAATGATGTCAAACGTACGCATCATTGTCCATGATGATCACACAAATAGATACACCCCAGACGATGATTGCCCAGACGTAATGGTCATCATTCGGGAGAAGGAGAACGATGACAGCCCCTCCATCACTGCAGTCCATCAGGACTTCACCCTTGACAAATGGAGCATCACTCCTTTCATTGGTCGACAAGGGTAAAATGGGCAGAAACTCCTTCTGCCCCGTAGATAATCATAAATGCTTACTTTTCTGTACAGTATTAACAGTTGTTTTGTCAGTACATGCTAACACTTTTTATGATTGAACAGTTTCATATATATTAAGTGAAAGCATATGTTGTTTCAGGACTCTGAATTTAGATGTGCCTATACTTGCTGATAAGGTGCCTTTTCTCCACAAGGATTGTAACTTTGATGAAAAGTTGGACTCAGACTTGATGGAAATACAAGAGGACATTGCGATACCTCAGGTGATCAAATAATAGGTCAAAGACAAACCCAAACCCAACCTTGATCAAACCACTTCCTTCAATCTTGGAACCTTAGATTGGTAATCCAGATTAGTACAAACCTCACTCCAAACCAAAGGAATGACATGGTTACACTATTAACCCAATTCCAAGATGTGTTTGCATGGTCTCATAAAGACATGGTGGGTTTTTCCACTGACATTGTCATTCATCGCCTACCCATCAAAAATGAATTCAAGCCAGTCAGGTTGAAGCTTAGGCGATTAAAACCTGAGTGGAATTTAAAGGTTAAAGAAGAAATTATGAAACAATTTCAAGCAGGCATCATCATGGTGTCCACATACCCTGAATGACAATCAAACATAGTCCCCATGCCTAAACCAGGAGGAAAGGTGCGAGTTTGTGTGGATTACCAGGATCTGAATAAAGTTTGCCTTAAAGATAGCTTTTTCGTGCCATTTATCCACATTCTCATTGACAACACTGCTCAATACGACATGTACTCCTTTGCTGATTGCTTTGCGGGGTACCATCAAATCATGGTTGCTGAAGAAGATCGTGAGAAAATTGCCTTCATCACGCCTTGGGGAACCTTTTGCTATAGATGGTTATCATTCGGCCTCATCAATGCCAGAGCTACCTACTAGCGAGCCATGATGGCTCTTTTCCATGATTTAATGCATAAGGAGATATAAATCTATGTGGATGACATCATCATCAAATCCTGAAAGAAGGAAGACCACCTAGACCATCTCACAAAGGTCTTCAATAGGTTGCGTAAGTAAAACTTGAAGTTGAATCCAGCCAAGTGCGCCTTTGGTGTTAAATCAGGCAAGTTACTAGGATTCCTAGTCAGCCATCAAGGGATTGAGCTGGATCCCACAAAAATCCAGGCCATTACGAAAATGCCCATTCCTCAGACAGAGAAGGAAATACGGGGATTTTTGGAAAGAATTAACTTCATTAGCAGGTTCATTTCTTAACTCACAGCAACCTGTGAGCCTATCTTCAAATTGTTAAGGAAGAACTCCTCCATGAAATGGAATGATGAAAGCCAGAAGGCCTTCCTTACAATCAAAGAGCAGCTAGTCAAAGCTCCTATTTTGGTACCACCCAGGGATGATGTTCCCATGTTCATGTTTATGTCCATAAGTGACAATGCCATGGGCTGCATACTGGGACAGAAAGATGATAGAGGCCAATAGCAAGCTATCTACTACCTCAACAAAAGATTCAGCAGCAGTGAACACAAGTACACTCTGATTGAAAAGACTTGTTGTGCTTTAGCATGGGCTTCCACGAGGCTACATCATTACCTCCATGGTCACACAACCCATCTCATATCCCGCGTGGATCCTCTCAAGTACGTGTTCAGTAAACCTATGATGGACTACCGACTGTCCAGATGACAGTTGATCCTACAACAATTTAACATCATTAACGTGATGCAGAAGTCCATTAAAGGTCAAGGAATTGTGGATCAACTTGCCGTCGTACCTTCAGGGGACTTCAAACCCTTGGAAAAATACTTCCCCGATGAAGGGGTAATGACAATTCAGCAACACCATCAGTACGATGCACACCAAACATGGAAGATGTATTTTGATGCAGCTATAAACATGGAAGGTTCTGGGGCTGAAGTAGTGGTATCCGTAATGGGGGAGCAGCATCTCGTCGCTGTCAAATTGTAGTTTGCCAACACCAACAACACAGCTGAGTATGAAGGCTATATCATGGGGCTAAAACTTGCCCAATCAATGGGCATCAGACGGTTAACTATCTTTGGAGATTCTAAGTTGGTAATCTGACAAACCACATGAATCTATCACACCAAAGGTCTACACTTGCTGCCTTACCATCGGCAGGTTCTACATATGGCTTCTTTGAAGAAATATCCTTCCTCCACATTCCTCGAAATATGAATGATTTTGCGGATGGACTAGCAACTTTGGCCTCCTTGATCAACATACATGACAAGGAAGATGTAAGACACTAAATTTTATGAAGAAAGATTTAATTTTCTCGAAATATTTTTTGAATATTATGGTGTGGATTTGAGATAGTGTTATAGTTGTGGGTAATATTTATAAATTTTGCAAAGTATGCAAGTTGTTATATAATATTCGATTGGTCGGGGAATATTCATTTTAACATGGAATATTCGTACGACAACACAATCATTGGTTGACCCCACAACGGATGTATTGTTGTAGTAAAAAAACGATAGAATTATCTTTTTATAATGGCGAAAGTGTTACCGTTAAATCTGTTGAACTACCCGGTAGTAAAAGTACAGTAATACGCGTGGTTGCATAGTAGCACACATAGTAATTATTGAATCATATCTCTCATATTATTGATTCAATTATTGTCACGGTATCATCTGTATAATATGTTATATTAATAAATCAATAATTGAGATGACAAAGTTATTCATATTATTATTTGCAATATTAACAATGTCTAGAAGTTTTGTCAAGGAGAGGTTTGGTCACCTAATTGCTCGCTAATAAGGAAAAATCCTTATCAGAAAGTCCCCTCTTTCCTGGGAACGACCTGGTTGTTAAATATTGTGAATTATAATATTAATGATGAATAAGTTCGTGATAATTAAAGAGTAAATTGATAGTTCCATTGTGTTGGAATTATTAGTGTTAGTGGAAATCGACATTTATTTCGATAATAATTGATGTCTGGAGGTTATATTGACCAATCGAGTAAATAACCAGATAAATGAGCAATTAATTGCTATTAATTCACATGATTATAACTATTTGCTCACATGTGTGTACTATTGATTCACATTCTTGTACTATTAGGGGTGGTGGTGCAAGATTGATAATACTTGTATGACTAAGTTAAAAATGGAGGTATATATGGAGGTACTATACTATAATTCGTATTTTCACATGTCTAGAACTATTGATTCACATTATTTACTATTAGGGGAGGTGGTGCAAGTTTGATAATACTTGCAGGACTAAATTAAAAATAAAGAAAAAGAGGAAGGTATTATACTGAAATATTTTGAGTCTCAAAACGTGCAATTATCGAAACTATATTTTCCTATAAATAGAAGCTCATTCTTCCTTTATTTCTCACCAATTCACTAAAGCTATAGAGCAATTATTATAGAGAGAAATTATAGAGAGAAAGAAGAAGAGAAGTCTGCTACCTCACTATTCCAGTATCTAGTCTTCTTATAAGGTAAGGGGTATTATTCTTTCGTATTCATGAAGATAGTTATTTTCTTTTAATACTCGTAAGGGTTGTTATTCCATTCTTTATTATTATGTTGGAATAACCTGTCTATGCGAAGTAACACATACATAGTGAAATTCTTCTGTTATTCCATTCTTTATTATTATATTGGAATAACCTCATGCATCTGATCTATCGCATGCACTCGTGAATTCTCGTTGTTATTCCATTTTATTATTCTGCTGGAATATCCTGCCTATATCTGGATTCTGCATGACCGGTTCTATTCTTTATTATTCATTTGGAATATCCTCATGCATGCGGATTACGCATGACCGGTTCCATTCTTTATTATTCTCATTGGAATAACCCATGCATGCGCGTATTACGCACACCTGGTGAATTCTTCTGTTATTCCATTCTTTATTATTCTGTTGGAATAACCTGTCTATGTGGATTACCGCATGGCTTGCAAATATCCATTTGCGATTTCATATATTCTATTATACTTAGTTGGTTAAAGTTTTGGCTTCTATACTCCATGAAATTAGTGGAATATCCTTGATATTTGCGCTTCATCTAGTATCTTTTCATGAAAATATTCTTCTGAGAATTCTTGAATTTTTCTCCACAAAGAAGTATCATGTTGACAATTTGGACGTTATTGATTTTTGGATAAATTAAGATTATAAATCTTTAAAATTTATCCTTGAACTTGTTTTATTGAATTATTATATCATTGTCATCATCCTCATGTTTATAATATGTTGAAATTCATCTATGGCCTGTAGTGCATAGATGGACTTGGTATGATTATGACTAGGGATTATTCGGTATAATTGTTGGTTGATTTCGCAATCAAAGAATACGTGAAGTATACACGGTCAACAAGTAATAAAGTGATAATATAGAGTGTCGATCCCACAGAGAATTCTAATTAATAAATTCCATCTACTAGCACTATATCAACCCAATTTTATTTCAACAATGATAAATTATGATTTTCTGAAATATTAAAACTAAATTAAACAATTAAAGATATTACTCTAAAATAGACAAATAAATAAACTAAGATTTGAATGAATGATTTCCAATAAATAAGGATTAAGACTTCAATATCCCCAATTATGAACTATAACTCAATTATCACAATTATTATGTCTACTGAATTGTTAACAGGAATTCTCAAATGTCAAAAGTCCTTTTCTAAGTAATCAATTGACTTCTATTTAATCCAGATTAATCTTGCTATATTCCTATGCAAAACAAGTGAATTAAACTCCTTCAATTCCAATTCTTTATGTGTTACATGCGGCGAACAGATATTTCCATTCAATTCACAAACCTAATTATTCACTGTGAAAATAACTAAGTCACATGTTATCAAGCCCAGTTTTAACCCTAGAATTCCTCTTTAAATTCCCTCTAGAGTAACAAGGTAATTATTAGCCAAATAATTAATCAATAGATGCAGGACATGATAAACAATTCACTTCAACATAAATAATTGGAATAAACTTAATAACTAATTTATAGCCATAAAAGGTTCAATTGAAATATTAATTAAAGAATTAGTTCATAACGGAAATAAAAACAAATAATCGTTTGCAAATCATCCTTAAAGAATTACAAATTGAAAATAAGGAGAAGAAGAAAAACTCTTGAGCCAATCCTTAGTCTTCAAAATAATCCTTAGTGTAGCCTCCAATGAATGAATGATAAGATCCATAATTTCAGCACTTAATCTCTTTTTATGGCTTCATACAATCCCAATCCAATTAGGCTTCAAATCACCTCCAATTGAGTGGTCAAACGACAAGTCAACTCACGTCCACGTCAATCTGGTCGTTTAGCTTCAGCTACCGGCTAGCTCTCTGCCGTTTCATTTCAAATTTCCCATTGGGCTTCAAAATTACAATTTTTCCATTTTGTAGCTTAAAATCCCCAATTTATCCCTGCAACTCCCGAATCTGAAAAACAACAACTAAACACAATAAAAATGCTTCTAAATAACTTGAGAATGGAAGAATTTAAGTCCAAATGTATCCAATTCATGGGTATATTACCCAATCATCAAATACCCCCAAACTTAAATCGTTGCGTGTCCTCAAGCAACAAATCACAGACAACACGAAATACTAAACATTGTGCAAATGCAAACAATCTATATGTTCTTAATTCCAGCAATCCAATAGCATAAAAATATTCATTAGGCCTCAAAAAAATCACAAAAAAATGCTAATACACCATGTTACTGCAGCTCAATAATATTCCAACAATCAATGAATCTAAACCTGTTATTACTGATATTGTGAGTGTGTTCAATAACCATGCTAACCCATGAAAGGCAAAAATATGAAAGATAATACATTTCATAGTAAGCATCATACAGTGTAAACTTGAGAACTCATCAAATATACTTGTTTCAACTGAAATCAAAAAATTACCCGAATTCAAGAATCAAAACGGAATACTTATGCTTTTCTTATCTTTTCTTTTCTTTTCTTTTTTCTAACGGGGGCTTTTTTCCCTTTTCCCGCTTTATTTATATTTTTTTTCACATGACTATGCATTGTCTTATTCCTTTAGGCTTTTCAATGCTACCTTAACGAGCTTTCGACCAACGACTCCCAAACTATTAAGACCTTAGGGCGCTAGGTGTAGAGACAATCCCCTCGGGCTTACTTACTCAAGTAATAAAGGCCACAAAACTAGACAAGCATGCCACAATGTTTTTTTTTTGTTTTTGTTTTTTTACATAGCTTATATATTCCAAATATTTTTCCCCAAACTTGAGTTTCTATCTAAATTCAATCTTCACTAGCTATTAAAATCATTCCTTTATTTCACTAGTATTCATCCTTTAGAACTCTCTTATCTCTCCCTTTAAACTATTATATCATGTCAAAAAAATTATATCACTGACTCAACAATCCTTACTAGACTTGTTCATGCAATTCTAATTTCATCATTGGCCCCCAAATAAATGCACTATCAAATGCTGGAATTATCATGCAATCCTAAATGCAATGTTTAACTAACAATAACAATCAAAATCCACAAACTAAAAACAAACTACAACTTAGAAATAAAAATTAACTACCCCCAAACTAATCCAGAGCAATGTCCTCATGCAAAAAATATAACAAAATAAAATAGAGGACTTCCCTGACGAGCTTATTCCTCGGGTGGAGCATCCTCATCCTCGCTCATCTCTTGATCGGAAGGGAGAAACACTGGCAGAACAGGAGCAGTAGGGAACTGGCTAAGGTGAACGCCCGGATGTAATTGGATGGTCAGTGCATTCTGTGCAGCAAATTGGTCAACTAAGAATTTGAAAATCACGTCTTGACGTTCCGACAAGCGTACATTCTGGGTCTCCATGTTGTAAAACCAGTCGTCTATTTCCCGCTGGACAGCTTTGGGATCCACACCACGATGAGCTGCTGCGGATGGGCCATAAGTAGGTGGAGCCTGAGGTGGTGGGGCTTGTGTAGGTTCAACTTGGGGAATTATAAAACCCAATCCCCTAGGGTGATTTGCCCCACTTGTCCATACTTTATACCTGCTGATAAACTTGTGGTCCAACACGGGCATAGGCATTTGAATCATCTCATCAGATTTCCATTTGACTCTGAACTTAGCACACAAAACGCAGATGAGAGACGGATGTGGTAACCATCCTGTAGTCCCTCCTCGGGATGCTCGGAGAATAGACTACTGAATGACGTGCCCGACATCTATTTGCAAGCCTTGAATAATGGAATATAGCAGCACCGCTCTTTCTTTGGTGACATGGCTCACGTGTGTGCCTGGTTGACAAAGCTCACAGATTATTTTATTATAGTCTGGACCTTGACTTAGAAGACCGGCATACTCATCGTTAAGCTCCTCCAAATCCATGGGATAGCACCCATTTATGTTCTCTTCTCCGATTGCCACGATTTTTCCTCTCAGAAACACTTCATAGTGATCATGTTCTGACACGTTGGCATAGAATTCTTTCACGACTACAATCACTGCCGGGTCAGGTTGTTCGGTGAGGGAGAACCAGCTTCTTTCAGCAATCATTTCCGCTATTTCCCCATCCTTTGATTGATCGGGTCTCAAACCACATTCGGGGATGAGAGAGCGGGTTGCCATCTTATTGTAGCGATCTTGGGCGGCGGCACTCACAAACCGGCGGCTATCAAATCTAGGTTGGGATGAAGCTGTGCCCGATCCTTCTCCGCGTTAACGCTTAGATGTCATGTAAAAAATCTACAAAATTTTGCATTACTAAGTATTAAAATTGGGCATAACGCACAGGGGAACATATGGCCCAATAGCACTACCCCCAAACTCTTCAATTGATTGCATGTTATGTGTAAGGGATGGGGGTGTGGGGAAACACATAAGTTTATGGGTAGTGCAAGAGTGATTAAGCATATGTATTCTCCATTTGATGAACAACATTGAGTAAAACTACACAAGTAACACCCAAGAAAGATGTTATGTAAGCAATATGACACATCAAAATCGTTTTCACCCCCCACACTAGTGATATATATGTTTGAGCAGGGGGTTATGTGTGAATTGAGCCAAAATTATTGCCTCAGCCAAATTATCAAACACCTTATGGGCAATTGATAAATTACTTTGGTTCACCACTAAGTTTCTATCAATTCAAAACCTTTAGCATGCACTTCTCATATAGGCATGATATCTCAGTCCAAAGTGGAACACCATCGAACGTGATTCACATACATGCCATATGCGACATTTCAGATCATAATCAAAATTTGCACCATGGATGTAAGAGAAAGTGATTTAAGATTAAGATTGATACCATTCTCGCAAGGTGGATCCACACCAAATTGAATGCAATTTGATACATACCTTTGAATTAGAGACATAAGATTACAAGTTCCTTACAAGTTGGAGGTCAAAATTGGAGATGTAGACCAGCGTGAGATAGGAACGAGTACTATATAAAACAAACCTAATGGACAGTTACCTTCTGCACATAGTGTGTGTGATGTGGTGGAAACCTGGGGCAAAAGTTGAAAGGAGGACAATTGAACCGATCGGTTGTGTCCAGAACTTAGGACTCTAATTCACGCTTTAGCTACTGGGTGTCGTAATTTTACTTGTGAGGAGCGCGTCGGTATTTGGAGGCGAGGTTGTTGTTGAGTGCTGCTAAGGCCATGGTGATTTTGTATAGGTAATGAGCGTCGGTATTGGGTGGCCTAAAACTTGGATGGCGTGGCCGGGCGCCTGTGTAATGTGTTGTTTTGGGCGTCGGGGCGCTGAGCATGTCTTGGAGTTGCTGCCTCATAGCGCCGGGGCGCTGTGGTCCTTTGGTCTTGGGCGCCGGGGCGCTGACTTTGCTACTCCATATGGATTTTGCCTAGTCGCGTTGCGGTGTACTGACTTGGAAAATAGGAAAATGTTATTCAGCGTATATAAAATTAAAATAACAACACTACACTAGACTGAATATGGTCAAATAAAATACCACTAATAACTAATATAAATAAAATAAATAATTAAAAATGGGGTTGCCTCCCTCTAGCGCTTTGGTTATAGTCGTCATCCCGACTTTGCTGTTGTGCTTATTTGGTCGCTGGATCGGAGAGGTACATAACTGTAGCTTGACGATCGATGGTTCCACTCCAATAATGTCTGAGTCGTTGACCGTTTACCTTAAATTTTCGTTTAGAAGTCGGTTCTTCGACCTCAATGTTTTTGTGTGGAGTGACAGATATAATCATGAACGGCCCGGACCACTGGGATTTCAATTTCCCAGGAAATAAACGCAAGCGTGAGTTGAAAAGCAATACTTGTTGGCCCGGTTCAA
This sequence comes from Panax quinquefolius, assembly GCA_020205615.1. Classification (NCBI taxonomy): domain Eukaryota; kingdom Viridiplantae; phylum Streptophyta; class Magnoliopsida; order Apiales; family Araliaceae; genus Panax; species Panax quinquefolius. The sequence goes on from CM035169.1 coordinate 109,002,905, forward strand.
ATGTTCGATCAAGAATTTTCTTATCATGCCAGGCTTTGACTTTCTCCTTATAGAGTTTTGCGTTTTCATACGCATTGAACCTAAATTCGTCTATCTCATTTAATTGTAATAGCCTTTTCTCACCTGCTGCCTGCAAATCGAAGTTAAGTTTCCGTATGGCCCAATGTGCACTGTGTTCTAGCTCGACCGAGAGGTGACACGCCTTTCCATATACCATTCTGTAAGGTGACATGTCGATCGAATTTTTGTACGCTGTTCAATATGCCCAGAGAGCATCGTCAAGTCGCATGGACCAATCTTTTCGTGACGGATTGACCACTTTTTCCAGAATTTGCTTGACTTCCATATTCGAGACCTCCGCTTGCCCATTGGTTTGGGGATGGTACGCAGCTGAATTTTAAAATGAACCCCATACTTGACAAGCAATTTTGTAAACTGCTTGTTACAGAAGTGAGTCCCCTCATCACTTATTATCGCTCTCGGTGTCCCAAATCGGGTAAAGATGTTTTTCTTTAAAAATTGGAGGACAACGTTGGCATCATTCATGGGTAACGCTGTGGCTTCTACCCATTTGGAAACATAATCGATCGCCAACAAAATATACTGATTATTGAAAGATGATGGGAAAGGTCCCATAAAATCAATACCCAATATGTCGAACAGTTCTACCTCCAAGATTGAATTGAGTGGCATTTTGTTGCGCTTAGAGATATTACCTACGCGTTGGCACCGATCGCATTTCAGCACATAGAGGTAAGCATCTTTGAATAAAGAAGGCCAGAAAAATCCCGATTGTAGCACTTTTGTCTTTCCGTCATGCGATCACTTAATAATGACCTCCTTAATCTGAGGAGTGGCAATGGCCTAATATGCTATCCATTTCTTCATGAGACACACAACGTCTTATCATTTGATCTGCATAAGCCTTAAATAGAAATGGTTCGTCCCAATAGTATTGCTTCACATCGTGGAGGAACTTCTTTCGTTGTTGTGAGGTCAGATCCGGTGGTAATACTTTGGCAACCACGTAATTCACATAGTCAGCATACCAAGGCAATATTGTGGTTACTGAAAATAGTTATTCATTCGGAAACTTTTCATTAATCAATATGTTGTCTTCCTTCTGTACCTCTGCGTTTTCCAACCGCGAAAGATGATCCGCCACTTGATTTTTGGTACCTTTTCTATCCCGGATCTCCAGATCAAATTCTTGTAACAATAGTACCCACCGTATTAATCACAGTTTGGCATCCTTCTTCTCAATCAGATATTTAATGGCAGAATGATCAGTGTAGACAATTACCTTGGTCACAATGAGATAAGCTCTGAATTTGTCGAAGGCAAACACCACTGCAAGTAACTCTTTTTCGATGGTTGTGTAATTCATCTGGGCATCCGTCAACGTCTTACTAGAGTAGTAGATAGTGTAAAAAATCTTGTCGTGACGTTGTCCCAACACTACTCGCACTGCGTAGTTACTGGCATCGCACATCAATTCGAACGGTAAAGACCAATCGGGCACCACAATAATTGGAGTAGAGACCAATTTCTTCTTTAGTACCTCAAATGCTTCGATGCATGACTGATCCATTTTGAATGGTACATCTTTCTCCAAGAGGGAACATAAAGGTTTCGAGATTTTGGAGAAGTCCTTAATAAAGCGTCTGTAGAACCCCGCATGTCCCAAGAAGCTTCGTATTCCCTTCACAGATGATGGAGGAGGCAGTTTCTCAATTGTTTCAATCTTTGCTCTATCCACCTCTAATCCGGATGCAGAAACCTTATGCCCAAGAATAATCCCCTCTTGCACCATAAAGTGACATTTTTCCCAGTTGAGCACCAGGTTAGTTTCCACGCATCGTTTCAACACTAAAATCAGATTTTTCAAACATAAGTCGAAACTATCAGCAAACACAGAAAAGTCATCCATAAATACCTCCAAATTTTGTTCGACCATATCGGAGAAGATTGCCATCATACATCGTTGAAAGGTCACCGACGCATTACATAAACCAAAAGACAAATGCCAGAATGTAAACGTACCGTATGGACATGTGAACTTGGTTTTTTCTTGATCTTCTGGAGCTATGGCAATTTGATTATACCCGGAATATCCATCCAGCAGACAGTAGAATTGATGTCCCGCTAACCTGTCCAATAATTGATCAATGAACGACAAGGGAAAGTGATCCTTGCGTGTGGCTTTAGTTAACTTGCGATTATCCATACATACTCTCCAACTTGTAACAGTTCTAGTCGGGATGAGCTCATTAGCGTCGTTCTTCACTACCGTCATATCCCCTTTCTTTGGTACACACTGTACAGGACCTACCCACGAACTTTCTGAGATTGGGTAAATAATACTGGCATCCAACAATTTTATAATCTCCTTTTTCACCACATCTTTCATAATGGGGTTTAGCCTTCTTTGAATCTCAATGGTTGGTTTTGACCCCTCTTCCATTAAAATCTTGTGCATACAGAATGAAGTGCTAATACCTCGAATATCCGCTATAGTCCACCCAATTGCTGTTTTAAACTCTCGTAGAACCCGTAGCAGTTTTTCCTTTTGGTTGTCAGTTAATTCTGTCAAAATAATCACTGGTAAGGTGTCATCTTTTCCCAAATAAACATACTGCAGATGAGAGGGTAGTGGCTTTTATTCCAACACTGGTGGCTCTTCTATCGAGGGTTTGCACTTTTTACCTTCAGGTTCGGGCCTATCAAGGGTGTCGAATGGTTGATTTTTTTTTCGGTAGAACGATGATGTATCTAGCCATTTAATCTGCTCAATGTCCTCATCAATACTGTAGTCGTCTATTCCGAACAACATGGATTCTATCGGGTCCTCTGAGTAATTGTCGCAGAACTTGTGATTAACTAATTCATCCATTATATCCACCAGCAAACATTCCTCTTTTTCCTTCGGATAACACATCGACTTAAATACATTATAGCTGACCTGTTGATCTTCAACTCGCATCGTTAATTCACCTTTCTGCACGTCAATCAATGTCCTCCCCGTCGCTAAGAATGGTCTACCGAGAATGATGGGAATTTCCTTATCTGCTTCACAATCCAGAATAACGAAATCTGCTTGGAATATGAATTTATCCACCTGTACTAATTTGTCTTCAACAATACCTCGTGGATATGTAACTGATCGGTCCGCGAACAATAAACTGATATTTGTCGGTTTTGGTGCCTTGAGTCCAAACTGGCTGTAGACGGATAGTGGCATCAAATTTATACTGGCCCCCAAATCACATAATGATCTCCCCAAAATCTGGTTACCAATGTCGCACAAAATAGTAAAACTACCTGGGTCTTTCAACTTCGGAGGCAACTTGTTCTCACACCGCATTCATTCTTGAGCTTAGCGCTATCGCTTTTCAAATCACCCAATTTCCTTTTCTTTGACAACACATCCTTCATGAACTTAGCGTAGCTCGGCATTTGTTCTAAAGCTTCAGCAAATGGGATGTTGATATGCAATTTTTTGAAAATATCCAAAAATCTTGAAAACTGCTTATCTAACTTGGATTTTTGAAACCTCTGCGGATACGGTATGGGCGGCATTATGATAGTTGGTTCTGGTGCATTCCGCTCTACGATTTCATCTGTATGTTTCTCGGTTTCCACAACTTCTTCTATTTCAGCTATTGCGTTGTCCCCCTTTTCCTTATCCTTAACTATTTCTTGCAAATCCTTCCCACTACGTAAAGTTACTGCCTTGCAATGCTCGTTTCTGCCCGGATTTATTTCTGTATCACTAGGGAGTGTTCCTTGTGGACGGTTATTCAATGCATGTGCTATTTTCCCCACTTGATTTTCCAGATTCTTTATCGATGCACCTTGGCTTTGCATATTCAGCTCTATTTGATTCAATTTTTTGTCTTGATCCTCGTTCCTTTTGTAATACGCTCTAATAAATTTTTCCAAGACTTCTTCCCAACTTGATTTCTTCTCTGGTTGTTCTTGAGTCTGATTTTGAAATCCGGAGGTGTTTTGTTGTCTAGGTGCTTGAGCTGAAGCTTGATTGTTACTCCATGAAAACCCCAGATGATTTCTCCAACCTGGATTATATTCATTTTAAGTCGGATACGGTTGAGTTGAGCGATTATAGCTCCCTACGAACTGTGCTGATTCAGAATTTATGGCACATTGATGCGTAGCATGACTCCCAGCACACAATTCACAAACCATCGCTACCTGCTGTGTGGATTGTGGACGCCATATTTCCATTTGCTTAGCCATTGCGACCACTTATGTTGTTAATGCTGTCATCGCATCCACTTCGAATTTTCCCGATGTTTTCAGATGATTAGACCTAGTCATGGGCCACTGATAGTTGTTGGTGGCCATTGTCTCTAACAACTGATATGCCTCATCAAAACTCTTAGACATGATCGTTCCCCCTGCTGCTGCATCAATACTAGCCCTCGTGGACGCGTGCAAACCATCACAAAATATCCCTAATTGCATCCACAACGGAATTCCATGATGAGGGCACTTACGGAGCATATCCTTAAACCTTTCCCACGCCTCATATAACGATTCTGAATCAAATTGTGCGAAAGTGTGAATATCATTTCGTAGTTTTTCCGACTTTGCTGGTGGAAAGAACTTAGCTAAAAAATTTTGAGCTAAGTCATCCCAAGTGGTGATTGAGCCAGGAGGTAAAGAGTGTAACCAACTTCGTGCTTTATCTTTCAAGGTAAACGGGAACATTCTCAACCTTGTAGCATCTTCCGATACATTGTTGAATTTGAAGGTGTCCTAAACTTCCAAGAAACTTAGGATATGCTCATTAGGATCGTCTATTTAATTACCCCCTATCTGACATGTATTCTGTAACATCTGAATTGTCCCCGGTTTTATCTTGAAACTGTTCGCATTGATTGTCGGCCTCCTAATACTCGACTGTATATCCGTGACATTCGGCATGGCGTAATCCCTAAGTGATTTCTGTTCGTTCCTTGCCATGTTCACGGGTATTTCCTGGTCTGCCAGTTCTTCTTCCAAATGTATAACCTCACTATTCAACAGCAATTTCCGAAACTTCCTTTCGATGTCGTCTGTATACGGAAAAAGTTCCTTTTTAGCTTTCGATCTAGTGTGCATACACTCACAAGAATTCCTGCCAATTCCTGAAGAAAATAAGTAACGTTTAAATTAAGATCGAATTGATTATAACTTATATGAAATTAATATTAATAAAAATTCCCCAGAGCGGCGCTAAAAACATGTTGGTTGATTTCGC